>CM060916.1:74770000-75370000 GCA_030737875.1 Allium sativum | reverse complement strand
CAACAGGTCAGAAAGGACTCAGCAACAAGTCAGAATCGTCACAGTTCAGATCTGCTCGAGGGGGTAGGTTGGCCCAAGGTCGACCTGTATAGAGGAGGTCGACCCCCTGGTCTACCTGGCCTGTGGCGGGAAAAATCCCACCCAGCCCGCTTCTTCGTTTGAATTCGAATTTTAATCTGAACTGTTTTTAATTTATTTAAATTTTTGAAATTTCTGAGGGCCGTAACTTCCTCATACGATGTCCGATTTATGAAAACTTGGTCTCTATTCCAAGCAGAATTTCGAGACGAACGCAATGGCATAACCCGTTTCCCTTAAATCTCACTTTAACAATTAAGTATTCTTTAATTCGTTCTTTTAATAGTCACAGAAAATTCAGGGTGTTACATTCTCCCCTCCTTAAAGGATTTCGTCCCCGAAATCTTCAAGTCAAGAAGAATGTATATCCTACCATCCAATCATCCATCTACTCAACCATCAAACACACACATCCATTTTCCTTACAAGATTTCTAATTCTATATGAACATATGCAAAAAGTGTGTGCATATGTTCCTTATCCAATGCAGAATCATGCGGTCTACTGATTCAGTTGACCACCTTAATGCAAATCATGATAGTGCCGTGCATCCATTATGTATGCGAAAGAATCCAAACGATACATATTATTTCTACATGTGTGCACAACCATTCATCAAAATGCAGCATCCATATGATAACACAACCAATATACATCCATTAATTTAAATATGCACACATATTTATAAGCAATATGAAAGTGATTGAGACAACCTAGTGCCTAATGTGTGTGTACATGCATCCACGAGCAACCACTAGCAACAACTTGTAACCACTCGCAACCATCAATCATAACATGTTTCAAATACATGTTTACATCCATTTTTTTCTACCTAAGGATAAAGAATAGGACCGAGGAGATATACTTAAAAGATAGATATAAGAATGAATAAAATTATGGAAAAGAGATCAAGGAGGTACCCTAAAAAAGAAAAGGGTAGGCTGCGCATATTTTTCTCCCAGTTTCCCAAGTCGCGTCTTCCTCAGCGTCACTCCATTGAACTTTAACAAGCTTGACTTCACGGTTGCGTAGCTTATTGAATTCCGTACCCAAGATACGAGTTGGAATTCTTCTCACTCGCTTCTCTTTCCACTTCTACTTCCTCTAGTATACTTGGCTCCTCAATTTCCGCAGACTCATGTAAGCACTTTCGTAGTTGAGAAACATGAAAAATATTATGAACTCCAGCCAGTTTTTCGGGTAGCTCTACTCTGTAAGCCATCATCCCAATCCTTTCAGTGATAGGAAATGGTCCTACAAATCTTGGTGCTAGCTTTCCTATGGACCCAAAGCAAATGACATTCCTCAAAGGAGATACTTTAAGGAACACCCTATCTCCAACCTCAAACTCAAGGTCGTTCCTTCTTTTATCTGCGTAGGATTATGTCTATCTTGTGCAGCCTTCATCCGTCTTCTTATCAAGTCCACCTTTTTTGAGATTTTTATAATCATGTCTGGCCCAAGTACGAGCTTGTCTGTAGACTCCCACTAACAAGTTGGTGATTGACATGGTCTTCCATATAATGCTTCGAAGGGCGCCATGCCTATGGTGGCTTGGTAGCTATTGTTGTAAGCGAATTCCACCAAAGGAAGATGATCCTCCAATGTCCCTCCAAAGTCAAGAATGCACAATCTCAAAAGGTTTTCCAATACTCTGTTCACCCTTTCCGTCTGACCATCGGTTTTGGGGTGATAGGCCGTGCTTAAGCATAATTGTGTGCCTACAGCCTCTTGCAAACTCTTCCAAAACTCGCTCGTAAAGATAGGATCTCGATCACTCACTATGCTGGAGGGTATCCCATGGAGTCGAACTATCTCTTTAAGATAAATGGATGCTAGGGACGAGGCAGTCCTTCTAGTCTTAACATGTATAAAGTAAGCGCTTTTAGTGAGCCTGTCCACTATTACCCAAATACCGGTATTGCCTCTTCTTGACCTAGGCAACCCATCAACAAAGTCCGTCGAAATGTTATCCCACTTCCACTGTGGGACCTCTAGAGGATGAAGCAGACCACCAGGCTTCTTCTGCGCCACTTTAACTTGCTGGCATATCAAGCACTTAGCGACGAACTCAGCTACATCCCTCTTCATTCCATTCCAAAAGAAAACCCTTTTTATATATTTATACATCTTGTCTCCGCCTGAGTTTATGGTCAGCTTAGAATGGTGTGCTTCTTCAAGAACCGTCTTCACTAAATCCCTTACTTGTAGGACGCATAGCCTTCCATCCCGTCTCAACCAACCCTTATCATTGATGGAGTATCTATTGAGGTGACTAGAAGTCTCACCCCTAACTAGCTTATCCATCATATCAACTAGCTGAGGGTCTTCTTGTTGCGCGGTTCCTATTGAGTCCAAAAGAGTAGGCCGCACCTCTAGCGATGCTAACAGACCTGGTACAATTTCAGAGGAGGTTCTAAAATTAAAGTTTGCTATGTACTCCAAGCTTTACCCTTGTACAAAGAGAGGGCTCAAGGTCAGCTTCTTTCTACTTAAGGCGTCTGCTACCACATTGCCCTTGCCTAGGGTATAGGAAATCTCAAAATCATATGAGGCCAGAAATTCCATCCACCTTTGTTGTCTTAAGTTAAGATCTTTCTATGAGAAAAGGTACTTTAATGATTTATGGTTAGTAAACAATTCAAACCTTTTTGCTAGTAGGTAATGAAGCCATGACTTTAGAGCGAGAACAATGGCAGCTAGCTCCAAATAATGAGTTGGGTAGTTCTTCTCATGTACCTTCAATTGCCTTCCCTAATAAAAAACTACCTTGCCTTCTTGCATCAAGACAGTGCCCAACCCTGTACCGCATGCGTCTGTGTATACGGTAAACATTTTGCTTCCATTAGGCAATGTCTGAACTGGGACTGTTGTTAGAGCCCTTTTCAAACGTTGGAAAGCAATATCGCAATCCAAATCCCAAGCGAAAGTTAGGTTCTTCTTTGTCAATCTTGTGAGTGGGGCTGAGATTTTTGCAAAGTCTTTAATGAACTTTTGGTAAAAGCCCGCTAGCCCGAGAAAGCTTCGGAGTTCGGTTGCATTCCGTGGAACCTTCCAAACTTGCACCGTAACTACTTTTGCGGGGTCTACAACTATCCCCTCTTTGGACACCACATGTGCAAGAAACCTCACTTCTTCTCTCCATAAATGGCATTTGGAGAATTTGGCTTTCAGCTGATGTGCACGAAGAGTATCCATGACTTCCCTTAAATGCAAAGCATGCTCTTCTTCATTCTTCGAGAAAATCAAAATGTCGTCTACAACGACCACTACAAACTTATTAAGGAACTCCCTGAACACCCTGCTCATCAAGTCAACGAAGTAAGCAGGTGCGTTTGTCAAGCAGAAAGGCATGACAAGCCATTCGAAGAAACCATCTGGGGTTCTGAACGCGGTCTTATCAATGCTGTCTTCAGCCACTCTTAGCTGATGAAACCCGGTAGCCAGATCTAGTTGGGAGAAAACTGATGCACCTACAAGCAGATCAAACAAGTTGTCTATTCTTGGAAGTGGGTGCCTATTTTTCTTGGTCAGCTTATTTATCTCCCTATAATCAATGCATAGGCGAAGTGAACCATCTGCTTTGGTTGCGAATACTACTAGAGCACCCCATTCAGAAATACTCTGCCTTATAAACCCTTTTTCGAGCAACTCTTTGACTTGCTTGCTGAGATCTTTTCTCTCCCTTGGAGCCATGTGTCTAACGAGTAGAGCTACGGTTTTTGCATTATCAACAAGGTATATGCGGAAGTCTATCTCCCACTTCGGAGGTAAGCCATTCACCTCTTCAAATACATCTGAGTATTCACGGACTACTCTAACAGACTGCAAGTTTTCAACAGACGCATCAAGAGATTCTAGGTAGCTAAGAATAACAGAATGTATGGGATTACAAGAGATTTCGAGAGTGTTACCGAGGCGAGTCATAAGTCTAACTTCTCTCATTTCACAATCGAGGATGACACCATTACTGGAAATCCATGCCTAGAATCAACCCATAGCCCGTGAAGCCAAGAACGAAGGCCTTGCATTCAAACCTAACTCCAAAGATAGACACTCTCAAATCCCGATAAATCATTGAAAGATGAGCCGAACCAACCACCAATAGGATTTGAGACTACTATGGGATCCGTAACTCGACTAGTATTTAAGCGCAGTGTTTCAACTAACGAAGCCGATACAAACGAGTGTGAAGCGCCAGAATCAAACAAATTACGAACATGATGATCAAAAAGAAAAACCAAACTTTCAACAGAAATGTTCCTACCTCTCTCCTGTCCTGGTGCCATGAGAGCATGAACCTGCCCTCTTGCCTGCCCTAGTGCCATGAGAGCCTGAACTTGCCCTCCAGAAGTAGACCCTGTCCTCTGCCCTTGCCCTTGTCTTCTCGGGCAGTCTTTAATCAGATGTTCTGCCCCACCGCAGTTGAAACAACCAGTCTTATTCTTCTTCCTACAGTCCTTGCTCAGATGGCCTGGTGTTCCACAATTAAGGCATCTTTTCTTTCCTTTGCTATTGTTATCCTTACCACCTTTCTTAGGTTGCTGTTGTGACTTCTTTTGATCCCCTTTCTTTTCCGTTGCCTTATTAGCATTAGCGCCTTTCTCCTCTTCATGCATGATTGCCATTTCAACCAGTTTCTCAAAGGTAGCCCCCATAGGAATGTGGGTCATAGCCAACCCATGTAGCGGCTCATTCAAACCTTTAACGAATCTCAGGGCCTTCTTTTCAGGTGTGTTCACCAAGTCTAAGCCAAATCTCGCCAACTGATTGAACTTGTTGACGTACTCCTTTACTGATAAATTCCCCCGCTTCAACGCCAAGAACCACTCCATGTATAAATTCTCTTCTGCTCATGAGAAAAATTTCATCTCGAACCTATGCCTGAAATCCATCCATGTCTCCACTGGACGCTCTCCATTCGTGACCTCCGACCAAAACTAGGCTTCGTCCTTCACTAACCAAGCAGCTAATTGGACCTTCCTTCCATCTTCTATCTCGAAGATACCAATAAAATCTTCCAACTCCTTAATCCAATTTCGAGCTTCAACAAACGTTTCTGACCCGTGAAAAGGTTTCCCGTCCATTGCCCAAAAGTCTTTGCATATCTTCGAAAAAGTATCAATGCAGGGAGGGGGAGGAGGAGGAGCGGCTATAGTTGGGGGAGGAGGAACGTCTACTGGGCCTACGGCGGTGGCCCTAGCCTCCAGATACCTTCAGAACCAGGTTGGTATCGGTATGCCCTCGGGTATCTCAGGTACCCCAGACATGCTGAAACGAAAAAGGAAGAGATTCAAAACGGAGAATCAAAGGAAAGATATATGGCTCTTGGGGGTTATGTTTTTAAAACAAACTTTTCTCTTGAAAATACTCTCCTTAAAAAATATTTTTGAAAGTATTTCTTTATAAAATGCTTTTGAAAAACAGTTTTTCAAAATCTCTTATCTGTTTTGGTAAACTTCAGCTCTGATACCACGTGTAACACCCCACGTCGATTAATGTCACTCTCAAAGGGAATGCATTAACTTTCATGGAGTATTATTGGTGTATATAACATAATATAACAAGAAATATACATATATTGGTACTTGAATAATTTAAAAACAACTTATTGCAACGGAGAAATAGTTTGGTTACAATAACATCAAAACCAACAATAAAACCAAGTACACTTAATATCCATCTTGACAAATTGTTTTCTGAGTACATAAAGTAAAAAGCATAACCCTAACATAAGTAGCCATAAAAGAGATGAGCTGAACTTTACTTTCAGCAATCCAAGCACTTCCAAAAGAGAGAGAAAGAGGTCCAAATCAAGCTCCACTAGCAGTAGTACTCCCACCCCGAGAACCGGGGGAGAGGGGGGAGGGATGGTAGGAAGAAAAGAGGCGAAAACAAAGGGGGTTAGACATAAAGTATTGCGAGTCCAATAACTTTAACAATATAATTATTAAAGTAATTAGGATAAGGCATAAACTGGTAAAACAAGGGATGACTATGAAACAAATGGGCAAGACAAAACGAACAAGAGGAATATACTAGCGTTGATCGCGCTCCTAATCACTATAGGATAATTACTATACTGCACCATTACTAGTCACCCTAATAGTTGATCCCGCCTACTAAACATAATAATCATAATAATGATAATGGTAGTTCCGTGTGCCCCTAGCTGTCTTCATAGGTGCCGCCTACCCCTATCTCCACTAGTTGTACCCACTACCCCCATGCGATCGGCTCCCTAACTCGTAGATACCCGTGCTGGTCCCATAATGGGGTGTATCACTCCCCAAAGTGGCAACCCGATACCACTAAAAATGCACGACTTATATCTACACGATGCAACAACATCTTACCTACCAGCCCGGTCCCACGCACGCACATGACCCTGCCAACGCTAACCCGTTTTGACCTCTTACAATCAAACCCAGTAAGCGTGTCCCGTCCTCGATCTAACTCGAGCTCACAAAGATAGTTAATGGGTTACTGGTTTAAAAAGGGTCCCCCATACTTGACACAAGCTTTCCACCTATGCTTGGTCCCCACTAGGATTTCCAACTTAACCCCTTCTTATTCATGTCTTCGTACATGTTTCAACTTGGTTAAGTGTTTCTAATCGTATTTCACATGTCACCTATGTTACTCACTTAACCCCCATGTCCCACCACATGTTTATCTTGGTTAAGTGTAACTTAATTCATTATAACTGTAACCTTGAAAGACCTCCCACATTAGACTACCGTTTATGGTTGCTGGATTTGCCGGGCGGGTCCGGGCAGTCTTATACCACAAACGAGTCTAACCTCGTGTCTTTACAATTGTTACACATTTAATTTATGCCTTCGACCTTTCACATTAGACTACCGTGTGTGGTTGCTGGGCGGGTCCGGGCAGTCTTATACCACAAACGAGTCTAACCTCGTGTCTTAGGCATTTATTATTACACATAATTATTTCACCCCAATATGAATTAATTATCCCTATTTAAATTGTCAATAATTTCCAAATTAATCTATGTCCATAATTGTCACCTAAAGTAGGTCCATACTTTTCAGCTATATAAATTATACCAATTATTGTCTCAAATTAATTATATGCCTTTAAAGCCATTTTGTGCCAATTCACAATTTGTATAATTAATATTTTCCCATTGTCCCTACGCCCTTCGTACGTTTAATATGAAATATGTTAGACTTGCAAATAGTCCAACTCATAAAAAGAAAAGAAACATCACAACTTGCATAACACATAAAATAGATCTAACTTGCGAATAAGAATTATAACATAAGTTTGCATAGCCAATAATTTGCATAGGCAATGGACATATAGAACATAAATTTGCATAAACTACCATGGATCTAAATATAGATATAAACATGAAATTTTGAACTTGCATATATGAATATGGGTTTTACCTAAACTTGCATATGTGAATATGGTTTTCACCTAAACTTGCATACGTGAATATAGTTTTCTCCTAAACTTGCATATGGATTCCTACAAACTTGCATATGAATTTAAACACGTAAACTAATATCACATGTTTTACAAATAAACTAGCATATGTGTATATATATATATACTTGATTCACATATAACCTTGTGTATAATTCGCATACAGACTTGCATACGATTCACATACAAACTAGCATATGATTTACATCCCAAACTTGCATATAAACTGATGTCATAAAATGAATCAAGTTTAATATATGTAATTGGACGTATGAAATAGATCTATTAACATAAGTTAACAAAACTGTCATATGTTCACCAACAGACGATAACAAAGTTAAGTATCATCACATGATTAAACAAACATGTTCTCATAATCCAAATTATAACTCATCATAATTAATTTATTAATTATTTTGTAAAAGAAATTGTACTCACAAAGAGGGATTAGAGAAGAGAATAATTCGTTTGTCGTTTGTATAAGAATCCTGACTTGCAATTCCTAAGCTTTAAGAAGAAGAACTATTCCAGCAGTAGCATAGAGGCCAAGAGATTAATTTAGTTTAAGTTAAGAGCTTGAGTCTATGCGTGCTTATATAGAAGTTTAAATCAATATAAGCCGTTAGATCATCATAGGAGCAATCACAACCGTCCAAACTAGATAAAGTTATCCAGAATTGCCACCTATGCCCGACTCAGCAACAGGTTAGAAAGGACTCAGCAACAAGTCAGAATCGTCACTGTTCAGATCTTTCCGAGGGGGTAGGTCGACCCCGGTCGACCCCCAGGTCGACCTGTATAGGGGAGGTCGACCCCTGGTCGACCCCCTGATCGACCTGGCCTGGCGGAAAAAATCCCGCCCAGCCCGTTTCTTAGTTTGAATTCGAATTTTGAATTTTAATCTGAACTGTTTTTAATTTATTCAAATTTCTGAAACTTTTAAGGGCCATAATTTCCTCATACAAAGTCCGATTTACGAAATTCAAGGATGAACGCAAGGCGTAACCCATTTCCCTTAATTCTCACTTTAACAATTAAGTATTCTTTAATTCATTCTTTTAATTGTCACAGGAAATTCAGGGTATTACACTCGTTATCTATATATTTCCAAATCCTTCAAATAGAGTTGCGCTGTATTTTTCCCAAACCACTTTACTCTAACATCTTCACCATTACGACTAATATTATCCTTTGATAATCCTGGAGTTGTTCAAGTTAGGGTATTTTAATTACCTCTCATACCTTGATCAACAAAGTTTTCATCTTAAGATGATATTAGTTGTAATGCAAAAACCGACACTCGTTTCCCATATCACAACAAATCCCATTTTCGTTATATCTTGATGAAATATCATCTCTTATTTAAAATTGCGGTCTTTTATCGCATCTTCATAACTTATCTCGTTTAACTACTCAAATTCAACTTGGGTTTACGTTTGATTTCCTATTTTATATGTAACAACCCGGAAAATGCGAGCCAGTTTGAAATTTTTTATTTTAGCAATTTTAGCTGAATTTGAATATTTAAAATAGATTATTTTACATAATAACGACGAAAAATTTATTTTGAATATAATTCGAACAAATATATTTAAATAGATCATCGTTATAAAATAAATATTTATTTTAAATTATAAAAGGAATTGAAAATGGCGCGGTAGTTCGATAATTCGGTTTCAAACTTCAATTGAATGTACTGGGTTCAAAATAAACCGGATTTAGTGAAACCAAAAATATTTGAATCTAATTGATAATATCTTTCCAACGAATCCGACAAATTGAAATTTCATAGCGCGAATCAAAAGATATGTCCAGTTGAAATTTCAGGATAATCGCTATGGAATTTCGGCCCCTGAAAATAGCCATTTTGCAAACAACCTCGGATTTCGACGAAACCACTTTTGTTGGATCCGCGATGTCAAATTATTGTTAGGTTTCAAATTTCGTAATTTTTCGAATCAATATGTGAGCGTGGTAAAGAAAAACGCGTTTGACCAGTTTCAATTGATTTTAATCGACTGGAAAATGACCATTTTTCAAATGGTCTCAGAATTTGACGAAATTAGTTTGGTTTGGACTGTATCGTCAATACGAAGCTAGAAAATATTTTTCGGGAATTTTTAGAGTTAGTATGTGGCCCTGGTAAATTGAAATGTACGTTTAAAATTCAATATAATGATTTAAATGTTAATTTAAACGAAAACTGATCGTAACAACTGAGTTGGGTTACGAAACATATCCCATTGTGTTCGAAATGAGGGTAATTAGCTAGGGGCGATAGTCATTGGGTCTCGTTGGGAGTTCAATTGTAAAGTCAACCTTTTTGGGATTAAATGGAGAAAATTAAATAAATAATATAATTATAATAGGCCCAAGCCCTTATCTCCCTCCTCTCTCTCTTCTGAATTCAGATCGAAAGAAAAAAAAATGCTGCTCCTCGATCAAGACTGGCGATCGACGCCGCCACCCGGAAGCCGCCTAACCCCACGCTCGCGTCGCCCCTCTGGCCCCCTCCGTCACCATTGGCCCCACCCCTCGCTCCTCAGGCCAAAATCGAAACCTCCAAGCCCTAAACCCCCAAAATTGAGGCGCCTACGTCCACCAGTGTCGCAGCCACCTCTGGCCGGACCTCCGCCGCCAGTAGCGCCCCTCCGCCGATCGCACTAGCCACCCTAACCCCTCCTTCGACTGCTATAAGGTGAAAATCCATTTACAATGAGTTTATATTTTCTTTTATGTAATTAAGCATTATTAAAATCTGATTTTATAATGAAATAACATAGTTTTATTTTTGTTTCAGATTTTAAATAAAAATAGTTCTAAAAAAAATAATAATAACAGGATTTTGATATAAAAATCATAGTTTAAAAGAAAATCGGTTTTATGTTGAAAATCATTGCTTAAAATCAGTTTTTATATGAAGAACATCATTTTAAAAATGTGAACTTTTTATATAGAACATTGTTTTAAAAATGTGAGATTTTTATAAATTCATATAGAGAAGAAAGATCGGATTTTAATGAAAAGAAGTAGTGATTTTTAATCCGTGAAAGACGATATTTTTATATAATGAAAGGCGTGATTTTTCATATGATGTAGAGATTAAAAATACGATTTTTATAGAAGTAGCGAAATAAAAATATAATTTTTATAATATAGAAAGGTTAAAAATGTAATTTTTATACTAGTGGCATATTAAAAATATGATTTTTATATAGGTAGGGTAATAAAAATATAACGTTTGTTAGGAGGAAAACATTATAAAAATATGATTTTTTATATATAATGGCAACAATATAAAAATGTGATTTTTATATATGTAGTGGCTACGGGCAACGAAAGTGACAAAGGGGCAGGAACGACGAAGATTTCCACATAAGAAGTGTCGTGGAGTTTGGATAGATTTGGTGAGAACTTCTCACTTTAAATTTTATTTCCTAGTTAGAAATATATACTAGGATGTAGACGGTGTTTAGTAGCACCCGACACCATCGTCGAAAAACCATGGACTTGTTTGTTTGGTTGTGTAGTTGGTTAGATTATTTGATTTGAATTTGGTTGTTTGGTGAAATTGAATTGGTTTGATTGATATGTGTATGGCGTGGGCCATTATTAGACCGGGGATAAGGCTAGGCCTTGTCCCGTTTCTAGTATCGTGCCGTTATGCCGCCGAAATTTTCTAAAATATGTTAGAAAAATAAAAATATAATTTTTATCGTGTAAATGAACTGAATAGAAATTCATGTGTTGAAATAAAATAGTCATCGTTAAAAATATAACTTTTAACGTGGAAGTGAATAAAATATTCATTTACAAACCAGACGGTTTGTTTATGTACACTGATTTGACTGATATTGATTGGGACGATAAATTTTACACATCGCCCAACTGCACAAATAAAATTTGTGTTTGATTGTTGAAACCCCACATGGGTGTTGGGATGATATTTGGCATACACTAATCCCAATTATTTAATTGTATGTCGATCGATTGGTCGACAGACTGTGTAAGCGTTGATTATATATGTTTAATGCTTATGCAGTTGTGTTGTGCACTTTGGATGATGGTTGATTATTTATTGTTTCTATTATATACATGTGTTGTATGGAATCCATATAATTAACATTATATGGTAATTGATTGGGCCTCATTCCAATTGGGAAAATAAAGAATATTATAAAATAAAGATTAACGTGTTGACGGTACTCATTTGTTGAGATTAGTCAGGTGGTGGAAGAAATATAGATTCATGTGTTGAATAGAATAAATATTCATTTGTTGAATAGAATAACGATGTTATTGAAAAATATAAAGCCGTGTTGATTAGAGATGCGCTATTTTGACGCGAACGATATTGATATCGATTATATTCGTTTTTAAAATGAATATTTAGAAAGAGATAGTGAATTCGAATTGAATTGAATATAAAACAAATTAGAATTGAATATAAAACAAATTCGAATTGAATTGAATATAAAACAAATTCGAATTGAATTGAATATAAAACAAATTCGAATTGAATTGAATATAAAGTGAATTCGAATTGAATTGAATATAAAACAAATTCGAATTGAATTGAATATAAAACAAATTCGAATTGAACTGAATATAAAGTGAGTTTGAATTGAATTGAATATAAAAAAAATTCGAATTGAATTGAATATAAAGTGAATTCGAATTGAACTGAATACAAAACAAATTCGAATTGAATTGAATATAAAGTGAATTCGAATTGAATTGAATATAAAACAAATTCGAATTGAATTGAATATAAAGTGAATTCGAATTGAATTGAATATAAAACAAATTCGAATTGAATTGAATATAAAACGAATTCGAATTGAAATTGAATATAAAACGAATTCGAATTGGAATTGAATAGAATCGAATTTGAATTGAAATCAATTTGAAATGAATTTAAAACGAATTTATATTGGGAAAAATTCAATTTTGATTTGAATCTGAAATGAAGTTTAATCGTTTTGAAAACGAATTTAAAACGATTTATAAAATTTGTTTTAAATAGAAATCGACGAAGTATATATTATATATAATATATATATAATATAATCGCCTGAATAGAACGCGCCGCACCGCGGCAGTTCGCGAATTTCGACCATTAACTTCGAACGGACATTACGGGAGATTCGACCATTGGATTCTCCTAAAACCGGAACCGTTGGGTTCGTATCGAAAAGAGCTTTCCAACGAATATTAGAAATTTGAAATCTAACGGTTGGATTTGGAGATATGTCCAAATCAATTTCAGAAAAGGTCGTTGTAAGTGCAGTTCGATGGCCGTAGATAGAAATCGACTGTAAGGGCCTTGATAAAATAATTAAAAATATCTATAATTTGTGTAAAATCATAAGAAATGATTTGGGAAAAACTGGGATGAAAAACTCCATATTTGAAAAGATAAAAATAGATTTTTATCGAAATGAACTAGTTTTGAACTAGAATAAAAATTCAATTTATTTTTGAAATAAATAAATTGAATTTGAAATGGGTTTTAAAATAAGCGGAATTTCTAATATATTTAATTCGGATTGAAATAGAATGTGATTTGGGTTTATCGTGGACTGTCTTTTCAATGACATTAGTTCTTTAACCCAGTAAAAGGAGTTTAATGAATCTTTAATTTAGATTGAAATATGAATTGATAATTTAAATTATCAAAATTTGAAAAAGATCGAAAGGGAAGTACCACCAGTTTTGCTCTAAGCGATAGTCAAATATTTAATTAGATTTGAACGTGAAATGGTAATTAAATTTACAGATAACACTATAGTGTTAGTTATGGGGTAATAACAGTTTTGCTCCATGGGATGAATAGGTTGGGATTGGGAAATAAAATAAATAATTACTTCGGTGTGGTTCGCTAATCCCGACTAGTTTGGAAAACCATAATATGCTTTGAAATGATATCCACAGGAAGATTAAAGAATAAATTTAAAAGAATTTATCTTTGATAAAATTAATGGGAACCTTTCCCTATGAGTGTGAATATCTGAATAAAAGAATATCCTGAATTGGAATGAGGTGATTAAGATTCGCGAGTTATTCAGAAAGTCCGGGTATAACCCATTCTGAATAACTGATTCGACGATGAGTCGAAGAGATTGAAGACGGTGCAAGACCGACGATCTTCACATCGAATGGGTGGGTGCTACTGATGCTCAAGATGGGAGTAGCTACCTTGAAGGGGGCTAAAGTAGTAGCCGTCCAGACGTGCTTGGAGGTCGACGGATATGCGAGGAATGTGCCTCCGGTTTCGTTCAGACCTAGAACGGACTTGTAAATGGATGGTGTGTCTGACATTGTATTCCTTTATATTGTATTCGTTGATCTCTGCTAAATATATATCTGTTTGGCGGCGGAGAATTTATTCTCTTGCTTAACGCCCTTCTCTGAGACATACGAGCTCAGAGGTTATATATTGGCAGAAATCAGTGGTACGATATGGATTGATAGTGTGGCATGCTGAGATGCAGTGATCCAGACTTTTGTTGAAAAGAAAAGTTTGGTGGATGATGATCAAAGCGTAGCTTTAATATAGCACGGCTTTGTGTATAGCGTTGATTCGCGAGCCTCACACCCCGGTATGGGGGTAAACTGATGGTTTGATCAGTATGCTTTTTAGTGGACGGGCACCTTAGTGGTGTCGAGGATTCGGTCGACCGAGATTGAGCTTAGAGCTAAGAGGGATAGGGTAAGCGGTGTTTTCTCTCGCCGAGACGTAAGCCGCAGTGATACTCGATTTCCCAAAAGTGCGGATGTGCATTACGGTGTTTTCCCTAGCTGAGACGTAAGCCGTTGTAGATGGCACTACGCGATCGATCTTTTGAATCAGGAGCCACCATGATGGAAATCCAATTTCCAAATATTACATTTTGCGGTTTTGATTGTAGACCCTAGTATTGGCGACATGATATATGGTACCCATGCCGTCTATGATTGATACATTTTTATTTGAAGTTGTTTTCTTCACTTATAGTAATAATATAAGATGAAATTTCACGTATCAAGCATATTTGGCTATTATAAGGGAAAACCCTATCCTCCGGCTTGCGTTGCATTGTGTGATGGGATCTGGGTCTTAAAATAGCTTCATTGTTCTTTATTTAGCATTGCGCTATTTGTTTTATGCACTGGTATTCTTGGGAGGAAACCCGTTCCGTGTTATACGGCGTGGTCCCTTGATTTACCTAACTTTAAAAACAAAGATTAATAACTGTTTTAGTTCTCACACCAGTCAGATGACTGATACGGAGTTTATTGTTTCAACCTAAACTCTGGGTGCCCCTATTTTCCACACGGGCAGCTAGTAGTTTTGGTTTTGCAGATTTATATTCACAAGATCCTGATTTACAGCTGGAACGATATCCGGAAAGCTCTGTATCCGTATATCTCTTCTAGTTGTGTTTTGTATTGTTTTTCCGCTGCGATGTATTTAAATGTAATTTAAATGTCTGATATTTTTCTGTGTAATATTAATTCATACTCTGTATATTCTTGTATTCTGATGGAATTGTTGTAATATACAATGAAATGTTCTTCTGTTTGCGTTCTGATTTGTCATGTTCTCAAGGTAATCCGGGCTCTCCTTCATGGGGAAGTTACGGGCTATCACAGTTGGTATCAGAGCTCTGGTTTACAGAGCTAGAGAACATGACACATTAGAACCAAATGAAAGAATTCATCAGAAATTGGATTAGTAATATCCAATGGGAATGACTCGTTAGAGATAGGATCAGTAGTATCCTAGAACGAGTGTGAAAAGTATATTTTTCAAATGAAAACCAATTTTGTTTTGAAATTTAAATCGTATCATACGTATTTGACTATTTATTTTAAATTGATTTGGACAATCCAATATATAAAGATTTTGCATATACGCCTTGCAAGCGTGTATTCGAGGTTTTAATATACTGGATAGATATAGAATCATACTCTAATTGCCCGGGAATAATTCTGGTGATGGGGCCCCATCTCCAGTACTTGCTTTCGAGTTTCGAAAGTGAGATTTCTATATATTTCCAATTGACTGGTGTGAGAACAAAACTTAACTGAAATTTACTGTTTGTAACTTGACACTGAAATCTGATTTTTGAGTATATAAAAATCGTATATGTTTGAAAATCTAATCAACAAATTGATTGATGGCTGTGATGTTTGATTATTGATTCAACTAGTAAAAATACTGGAGTGATAAATAAAGTATAATCAAGATGATTGTTAAGTGAAACATAGTGCAAACTCTCTTGACAAAAATCCTTAAAATATTATATAGGATATGGACGACTATGGCTTATCTCATACTAAATTCTGGATGACCCCGAAACAAGCGAGGAAAGCTCACCAGAAAGCAGAAAAAGAACGTGAGTTGAACTTAGGAATGTACGTGGGTATTTATTGTCGTATATGCAGAAAATAAGGACATTATGCCGTTCGGTGCCCTGAGAGAAAGAAAAGCAGTGAGAAAATGATGAGAATGGACATAGTGTGTTTCAAATGCAAAGAAACGGGGCATTTCGTACATAAGTGTCCGAAGGTAAAGAAGAAACCCCCAAATCTAGGAAAGGAAAAGAAGTGCTTTCGATGCAAAGAAGTAGGGCATCTAGCCCGAGATTGCCCGTTAAAGAAGGGTGATAAGAAATCCAAGGGAAAGGAGCTATCAACTTTGGAAATCATGCAAGAAGAAGGCACGACTTCCTAGAAAGCTGGGTTTCAATGCAATGAACTAGCGTTTTGGATATATGTATGTATGTATGATGCTTGTATGAACGTAATTATGCTTTTTGTTTTAAAATGTATTAGTATTGTATAATATAACTAAGGTAAGAAAATGTTGAACAAGGTTGAATTTAGCACCAAACATCGAACTATATTGAAAATTTATCGCATTTGCTTGCATATACATGTACTTACATTGAACAGGTCATAGCAAGGAGGCTAGAGCAGAGAAATAAAATTGTTTTCCCAACAAATAGGTACATGTTTACCATAATTTACTGTTTTGTTTGGGTGATGATGATTTTATGAGCCGATTGGCTAGCCGCTTGGCTTTTTCTTTTTCTTTTTGAGATCAGAGGGCCTGTATGGCAATTTCGGGATTTTCCCGGTGCTCCCGGTGCAGGGGAGGTTATGGCGAAATTTTTCGAAAATTTAGGGTGTTAGCCAAATTTTTGAAAAATTTGAAAAGTTCTTAGAAACTGAAAAGTTGAAGAACTTAAGCCGTAGCGAAAATAATGAAAGTTGAGTTGGTTTTTAAAACAACTTTCGGCTTTGTTCCTTTTCGGGGATGAAAATTTTTAAGTGGGGGAGATTGTGACAACGCGGAAAATGCGAGCCAGTTTGAAATTTTTATTTTAGCAATTTTAGCTGAATTTGAATATTTAAAATAGATTATTTCAAATAATAACGACGAAAAATTTATTTTGAATATAATTCGAACGAATATTTTTATATAGATCGTCGTTAGAAAATAAATATTTATTTTAGATTATAAAAGGAATTGAAAATGGCGCGGTAGTTCGATAATTCGATTTCAAACTTCAATTGAATGTACCGGGTTCAAAATAAACCGGATTTCATTGAAACCAAAAATATTTGAATCTAATTGATAATATCTTTCCAACGAATCCGACAAATTGAAATTTCATAGCGCGAATCAAAAGATATGTCCAGTTGAAATTTCAGGATAGTCGCTATGGAATTTCGGCCCCTGAAAATAGCCATTTTGCAAACGACCTCGGATTTCGACGAAACCACTTTTGTTGGATCCGCGATGTCAAATTATTGTTAGGTTTCAAATTTCGTAATTTTTCGAATCAATATGTGAGCGTGGCAAAGAAAAACGCGTTTGACCAGTTTCAGTTGATTTTAATCGACTGGAAAATGACCATTTTTCAAACGGTCTCAGAATTTGACGAAATTAGTTTTCTTAGGACTGTATTGTCAATACGAAGCTAGAAAATATTTTTCGGGAATTTTTAGAGTTAGTATGTGGCCCTGATAAATTGAAATGTACGTTTAAAATTCAATATAATGATTTAAATGTTAATTTAAATGAAAACTAATCGTAACAGCCGAGTTGGGTTACGAAACATATCCCATTGTGTTCGAAATGGGGGTAATTAGCTAGGGGCGACAGTCGTTGGGTCTCGTTGGGAGTTCAATTGTAAAGTCAACCTTTTTGGGATTAAATGGAGAAAATTAAATAAATAATATAATTATAATAGGCCCAAGCCCTTATCTCCCTCCTCTCTCTCTTTTGAATTCAGATCAAAAGAAAGAAAGAAAAAAAGAAGAAGAAAAACGCTGCTCCTCGATCGAGACTGGCGATCGACACCGCAACCCGGAAGCCGCCTGACCCCACGCTCGTGTCGCCCCTCTGGCCTCCTCCGTCACCATTGGCCCCACCCCTCGCTCCTCAGGCCAAAATCGAAACCTCCAAGCCCTAAACCCCCAAAATCGAGGCGCCTCCGTCCACCAGTGCCGTAGCCACCTCTGGCCGGACCTCCGCCGCCAGTAGCGCCCCCCTCCGCCGATCGCACTAGCCACCCTAACCCCTCCTTCGACTGCTATAAGGTGAAAATCCATTTACAGTGAGTTTATATTTTTCTTTTATGTAATTAAGCATTATTAAAATCTGATTTTATAATGAAATAACATTGTTTTATTTTTGTTTCAGATTTTAAATAAAAATAGTTCTAAAAATAATAATAATAACGGGATTTTGATATAAAAATCATAGTTTAAAAGAAAATCGGTTTTATGTTGAAAATCATTGCTTAAAATCAGTTTTTATATGAAGAACATCGTTTTAAAAATGTGAACTTTTTATATAGAACATTGTTTTAAAAATGTGAGATTTTTATAAATTCATATAGAGAAGAAAGATCAGATTTTAATGAAAAGGAGTAGTGATTTTTAATCTATGAAAGACGATATTTTTATATAATGAAAGACGTGATTTTTTATATGATGTAGAGATTAAAAATACGATTTTTATAGAAGAAGCGAAATAAAAATATAATTTTTATAATATAGAAAGGTTAAAAATGTAATTTTTATACTAATGGCATATTAAAAATATGATTTTTATATAGGTAGGGTAATAAAAATATAACCTTTGTTAGGAGGAAAACATTATAAAAATATGATTTTTTTATATATAATGGCAACAATATAAAAATGTGATTTTTATATATGTAGTGGCTACGGGCAACGAAAGTGACAAAGGGGCAAGAACGACGAAGATTTCCACATAAGAAGTGTCGTGGAGTTTGGATAGCTTTGGTGAGAACTTCTCACTTTAAATTTTATTTCCTAGTTAGAAATATATACTAGGATGTAGACGGTGTTTAGTAGCACCCGACACCATCGTCCACAAACCATGGACTTGTTTGTTTGGTTGTGTAGTTGGTTAGATTATTTGACTTGAATTTGTTTGTTTGGTGAAATTGAATTGGTTCGATTGATATGTGTATGGCGTGGGCCATTATTAGACCGGGGATAAGGCTAGGCCTTGTCCCGTTTCTAGTATCGTGCCGTTATGCCGCCGAAATTTTCTAAAATATGTTAGAAAAATAAAAATATCATTTTTATCGTGTAAATGAACTGAATAGAAATTCATGTGTTGAAATAAAATAGTCATCGTTAAAAATATAATTTTTAACGTGGAAGTGAATAAAATAAAATATTCATTTACAAACCAGACGGTTTGTTTATGTACACTGATTTGACTGATATTGATTGGGACGATAAATTTTACACATCGCCTAACTGCACAAATAAAATCTGTGTTTGATTGTTGAAACCCCACATGGGTGTTGGGATGGTATTTGGCGTACACTAATCCCAATTATTTAATTGTATGTCGATCGATTGGTCGACAAACTGTGTAAGCGTTGATTATATATGTTTAATGCTTATGCAGTTGTGTTGTGCACTTTGGATGATGGTTGATTATTTATTGTTGCTATTATATACATGTGTTGTATGGAATCCATATAATTAACATTATATGGTAATTGATTGGGCCTCATTCCAATTGGGAAAATAAAGAATATTATAAAATAAAGATTAACGTGTTGACGGTACTCATTTGTTGAGATTAGTCAGGTGGTGGAAGAAATATAGATTCATGTGTTGAATAGAATAAATATTCATTTGTTGAATAGAATAACGATGTTATTGAAAAATATAAAGCCATGTTGATTAGAGATGCGCTATTTTGACGCGAATGATATTGATATCGATTATATTCGTTTTTAAAATGAATATTTAGAAAGAGATAGTGAATTCGAATTGCATTGAATATAAAACAAATTAGAATTGAATTGAATATAAAACAAATTCGAATTGAATTGAATATAAAACAAATTCGAATTGAATTGAATATAAAACAAATTCGAATTGAATTGAATATAAAACAAATTCGAATTGAATTGAATATAAAGTGAATTCGAATTGAATTGAATATAAAACAAATTCGAATTGAATTGAATATAAAACAAATTCGAATTGAACTGAATATAAAGTGAATTCGAATTGAATATAAAAAAATTCGAATTGAATTGAATATAAAGTGAATTCGAATTAAATTGAATATAAAACAAATTCGAATTGAATTGAATATAAAGTGAATTCGAATTGAATTGAATATAAAACAAATTCGAATTGAATTGAATATAAAGTGAATTCGAATTGAATTGAATATAAAACAAATTCGAGTTGAATTGAATATAAAACGAATTCGAATTGAAATTGAATAGAAATGAATTCGAATTGGAATTGAATAGAATCGAATTTGAATTGAAATCAATTTGAAATGAATTTAAAACGAATTTATATTGGGAAAAATTCAATTTTGATTTGAATCTGAAATGAAGTTTAATCGTTTTGAAAACGAATTTAAAACGATTTATAAAATTCGTTTTAAATAGAAATCGACGAAGTATATATTACATATAATATATATATATATATATATATATATATATATATATATATATAATATAATGGCCTGAATAGAACGCGCCGCACTGCGGCAGTTCCTGAATTTTGACCATTGACTTCTAACGGACATTACGGGAGATCCGACTGTTGGATTCTCCTCAAACCGGAACCGTTGGGTTCGTATCAAAAAGTGCTTTCCAACGAATATTAGAAATTTGAAATCTAACGGTTGGATTTGGAGATATGTCCAAATCAATTTCAGAAAAGGTCGCTGTAAGTGCAGTTCGATGGCCGTAGATGGAAATCAACTGTAAGGGCCTTGATAAAATAATTAAAAATATCTATAATTTGTGTAAAATCGTAAGAAATGATTTGGGAAAAACTGGGATGAAAAACTCCATATTTGAAAAGATAAAAATAGATTTTTATCGAAATGAACTAGTTTTGAACTAGAATAAAAATTCAATTTATTTTTGAAATAAATAAATTGAATTTGAAATGGGTTTTAAAATAACCGGAATTTCTAATATATTTAATTGGGATTGAAATAGAATGTGATTTGGGTTTATCGTGGACTGTGTTTTCAATGACATTAGTTCTTTAACCCAGTAAAAGGAGTTTAATGAATCTTTAATTTAGATTGAAATATGAATTGATAATTTAAATTATCAAAATTTGGAAATGATCGAAAGGGAAGTACCACCAGTTTTGCTCCTAGCGATAGTCAAATCTTTAATTAGATTTGAACGTGAAATGGTAATTAAATTTACCGATAACACTATGGTGTTAGTTATGGGGTAATAACAGTTTTGCTCCATGGGATGAATAGGTTGGGATTGGGAAATAAAATAAATAATTACTTCGGTGTGGTTCGCTAATCTCGACTAGTTTGGAAAACCATAATATGGTTTGAAATGATATCCAAAGGAAGATTAAAGAATAAATTTAAAAGAATTTATCTTTGATAAAATTAATGGGAACCTTTCCCTAGGAGTGTGAATATCTGAATAAAAGAATATCTGAATTGGAATGAGGCGTATATTGTGTTTTATAGCACTTGTTGATTAAGATTCGCGAGTTATTCAGAAAGTCCGGGTATAACCCATTCTGAATAACTGATTCGACGATGAGTCGAAGAGATTGAAGACGGTGCAAGACCGACGATCTTCACATCGAATGGGTGGGTGCTACTGATGCTCACGATGGGAGTAGCTACCTTGAAGGGGGCTAAAGTAGTAGCCGTCCGGACGTGCTTGGAGGTCAACGGATATGCGAGGAAAGTGCATCCGGTTTCGTTCAGACCTAGAACGAACTTGTAAATGGATGGTGTGTCTGACATTGTATTCCTTTATATTGTATTCGTTGATCTCTGCTAAATATATATCTGTTTGGCGGCGGAGAATTTATTCTCTTGCTTAACGCCCTTCTCTGAGACATACGAGCTCAGAGGTTATATATTGGCAGAAATCAGTGGTACGATATGAATTGATAGTGTGGCATGCTGAGATGCAGTGATCCAGACTTTTGTTGAAAAGAAAAGTTTGGTGGATGATGATCAAAGCGCAGCTTTAATATAGCACGGCTTTGTGTATAACATTGATTCGCGAGCCTCACACCCCGGTATGGTGGTAAACTGATGGTTTGATCAGTATGCTTTTTAGTAGACGGGCACCTTAGTGGTGTCGTGGATTCGGTCGACCGAGATTGAGCTTAGTGCTCAGAGGGATAGGGTAAGCGGTGTTTTCTCTCGCCGAGACGTAAGCCGCAGTGATACTCGATTTCCCAAAAGTGCGGATGTGCATTACGGTGTTTTCTCTAGCTGAGATGTAAGTCGTTGTAGATGGCACTGCGCGATTGATCTTTCGAATCAGGAGCCACCATGATGGAAATCCAATTTCCAAATATGACATTTTGCGGTTTTGATTGTAGAGACTAGTATTGGCGACATGATATATGGTACCCATGCCGTCTATGATTGATACATTTTTATTTGAAGTTGTTTTCTTCACTTATAGTAATAATATAAGATGAAATTTCGCGTATCAAGCATATTTGGCTATTATAAGGGAAAACCCTATCCTCCGGCTTGCGTTGCATTGTGTGATGGGATCTGGGTCTTATAATAGCTTCAATGTTCTTTATTTAGCATTGCGCTGTTTGTTTTATGCACTGGTATTCTTGGGAGGAAACCCGTTCCGTGTTATACGGCGTGGTCCCTTAATTTACCTAACTTTAAAAACAAAGATTAATAACTGTTTTAGTTCTCACACCAGTCAGATGACTGACCTGGAGTTTATTGTTTTAACCTAAACTCTGGGTGCCCCTATTTTCCACACGGGCAGCTAGTAGTTTTGGTTTTGCAGATTTATATTCACAGGATCCTGATTTACAGTTGGAACGATATCCGAAAAGCTCTGTATCCGTATATCTCTTCTAGTTGTGTTTTGTATTGTTTTTCCGCTGCGATGTATTTAAATGTAATTTAAATCTCTGATATTTTTCTGTGTAATATTAATTCATACTCTGTATATTCTTGTATTCTGATGGAATTGTTGTAATATACAATGAAATGTTCTTCTGTTTGCGTTCTGATTTGTCATGTTCTCAAGGTAATCCGGGCTCTCCTTCATGGGGAAGTTACGGGCTATCACATTATATCTCCACTAGTTCCTAATCGTAAATTAGTCAGAAAATAATTCTCTAAATATTGACCCCGAAAGACGAAACCAACATCAGAACAATATTTAGAAAATCAGTTATCCCAACTGATTCCTAGTTAAGTTCAAATTCTTAAATTTCCATTCTTGGCTTTTCCTTTATTCAAATGTCACTTCTAATAACTTGGTCTATTTTTATATTCAAAAATACTTGGGTTTTATAACTTCGTATAACTAGGATTCATAGATTCCAGTTAAATATAATTCAATCAGAACCAAGTTAAAACTTCGATTTTACATAAATATTAAATCGCTTTATTAACTATAAACACAACTTTAAACTTCACAAACTTTCCTTAATATATTTTACATTCCAAATTATCACTTCGATTATTAATAAATGGTTAATAATCAAGGTCCAACATTTATTAAAATGAAACTGGGTTACTTTACCATTAACTACTCTCTTTAAATTATTGAACTAATTAAATTAACAATTTTAGTTAATGCCATTAACTTGTTCAACTCTAAACATGACTAACCCGTTAGTCAATCGTTATTGATCTTGCCATTTAAATTAATTAATAGTTAATTAATCTAAATAATTCTGTTCACTTTGATTTTTATTAAATTAATATCAATATAAACCCCTTCTAATTATTACGTTAATTCTGGTCACTTAAATTAGATAAATAAAATCTTTAAAAATCACTTAATAAGCATGTGCTTCGTGCATGGTAGATTTTTGTTAAACCAATCAATGTATATATGTGATTGGTTTATTCCCTTTTTAGAACTTCATTAAAAATAATATATATAAAAATCTATATTCGGTTATAAAATAAATTTCATAACTTCATTTCTAGCGATTCACCTGACGGTGAATCGATCTTTATAAAACGGTGTATATCTGGGCCATCTGCTATTTATTCTGTAATCAATACTATATATTGATTCAAATCTCAACCATAATCAACAACCAACAGGGTTTTAAAGTCAACGGGTTTAAAACAGTTCATGTAAAATGTGAAATAACAATAGACTAAATATTTGAGGAATCCAGTTTGATTCCTCCTGCATATTCTTCCCTACATCATAGATCATCATATAATTTATAACAACATATGATTTTAATTTGTATATATTAATTGACGACAATATAATTCACATCAACCATATGAATCAACCATAGGCATCCAAGGCATCCAATCAACCAATTATCAAAGATTTAATCTAATTATATGAATTTAGCACATCCTATCATTTCAGAAATGTATGAGAATTAACTCACCTTTGTATTTCGATCGATCGGTGTGCGTGTTGCTTCATTTTAATTTTAAACAGTTGTTTAAAATTAAATGAAAGATCAGATTACTTCCGGTCATGTCCGACACTGCTTAGCAGCGTAGTATATTCCCCTGCGATTCCAACTCTTCCGGTTTCGCTTGTTTCTATTTACGTTTACACGAGTTACAGTTATTTAGGGTTCGATGTATATTTTATAAATATTTTATTATTCATGATTGTCTTAAAAATAAACTCACTAAGTTTAATCTAAATTAATCCATGTAAATGATTACCTTAAATTCGATATATTAAAATAACTTAATTTTTAATGATGTTAATCAATAAGGTAATTACCATGATCACCCAATGATTAGCCGCCTCCAATCTCACGGGTTCACGGCCAGTTCATTTCGTTCATCCCTAATGTTCCATACTTCTTCGAACCAGCCTTGTTCAATTTTCCCAAAACCGAATATACCCACGTTTCAGCATTATCTTCTTGGTGTTTTGTTATGCCTCCTTCTTTCCGCATATCTGAAGCTTGCCTTCCCATTCCATGCTCACCCTTTTTAATAAAACATGCAACTTCTTAAGGTCCTAAATTTCCTTTAAACTTTGGCCACTGTCCTCACCATTATATATTATCACCGCCTATAGTTTCTTCTACACACACATGCAAGTGCTCCAGAAAAAAACACGCGCCCCATATTTCAGCCGTTCCTTGCATAAACCCCCTATAGAATACTATTTCTTCATCTTCTTCTTACTCACATTCACACATGATACTTCTTCCAGTTTTAAACATTTCGAGACCCATCTTTAGCTTGCTACCTCGCACACTCATAGCCGCTTTCTCTTATCACCATACATCCATCATCACTTCACTGTTGATCCCGTCACCACCATTTTACACTACTGTACTTCTTTATCATGGTAGTAACCACCACCCAATGGTCCACCACAATCAACCCTCTGGTCTTCCGGAAAAGTATGCCATCGTGCACCCATGAACACCAACACACACCTCCTATGAACCACCTGAAAACGTGGCCCTCCACTTCATCATTCCGAACTCGAGCTTCAACTGTAGCGGTGCCCTTCCACATCTTTCTCCCCATGTTTTACTTTTGGACCCCACTGCGAGCCTCCCTTCCCCATATATCTTTTCCCCCACATACACCGCTTAAAACCCATCACCCTAGCTCGTATATAACACGCATAGGCATAGCCTTATCTCCTTCCAAACCGCCTGAGCCTTGCCACCGTGTTTTTCAATTCAACCCCTCCGTCCAGTCTACTGCGCTCACGAAGGAGCTTCCATGTCTTTCGAAAAAGGAGTTTGATGGTTTAGTATTGTTTCTGGCTTTCTGAAATAAATGGAGAAATGTTTTGTATTATATATATTTTATTTACTACTGGTTCGTTGTTTTGTGATGGGGAAAACCACCGATATATATAGTGTGAGGTCCTTGGCTTGCAAGTATTAGGTGTTATAGGCATGTGTAGATAGGGGGAAATAGCTGTTGTGTCTCCATTTGTGTGTCTCCATCTATGTGATTTCAGCAGGCATGGTAGGATGGCCTATATTTTCACTTCAATGGGCATGTTAATAGGTTAGCACGGCTTGTGGTCTTAGTGAATAAGAGTAGCTGGTGTTCTGTGTGTACTTGGATTTACTTGGGGGTGAAGGAAAAAATAGTTTTCGACGTGTTCGCCTAGGCCTGGGTACATATAGATTTAGGCATGTATATTACTTGAAAAGGAAGCAGGTATCTTCATTTCACATATCTTTATAGGGTAGCTGGAACATGAAAATATAGGGTGTACAGTTTTCTCCAGATTTGGCCATGTGTAAAGGTACATGATAACTTTAATTTGATTTTACTGTGGTAACATGTGAAGATTTTTCAAAAAGTTAGGTTTGGAAGATTTATCCTTTTCTTGTTTTCAAATCAAAATACTATAGGGCAAACATTTTGACAAGGCAGTGCATCTACCTTAGATTCGGCTATGTTATTGCGTCCAGATTGGCTTCAGTGAAGGTTTGAAAATGAGTTGCACATGTATTGTCAGGGAAGATTTAAATGTAATAAGATTTGCATTGTGATTCTTGCCATAAATTTGACTAAATTTAAAGAAATGGATCTTATCCGAGATTTTGAAAAGGGTTTGGCTATATATATACATATATTTTACAACCGTAAATCTCAACTAGATCACATTCATGTTTTGTTGAGATTTTAATTAAAGGATCTAGATAGGATTTCTTGGAGATTTCATAAGATTTGAAAACAAATGTCGGAAAATCAATCCTATTTTACTTAACGAGCAATCAAAGTCCAATGTTTTAATTTGCACAATTACATACAATGCCCGATTGAACAAAGTTCAAATTTTTACCATGAATAACATTATAGTCGGCCACACTTAAGAAAAATTTCATGTTGTTCCGAAATAAAATACGCCATGTTGAATTACGAGTCAAAACAATATTCAAAATATTTAAAACCCTTTTGTTTTATATAAATAATCGTTAATATATATAAACGAATTCCATAGCGACTTTTGCTATAAAATTATGATCAATAAGATCTAAACGTTTCTTGTTTCACGGAATTCTGACTTAAAACGGGTTTTGTATAATCAATTGAATTTCAAATTAAATTTTCCGAACTACCACGCAATTTCGAGTTCGTTTTATAATTTAAATATAAATATAAATGTTCAGTCGTCATTTAATTAACGATTTCGATATTAAATTCCATAAATAATTCAAATATAATATTTAAAACAAGTTTAAATATTCGAATTCAGATAGCTAAAAAAAATCTGGGTCGTTACATTCAAATATACTGGATAGATATAGAATCACACTGTAGTCGCCAGGAGATAATTTTAATGATCGCCACGGCATCATCAGCATTTATGTTCGAGTTTCGAAAGTGGATGCCTATATATTTCCAATTGATGGTGTGAGGACCAAAACATAGTTACAATTTATTGTTTATGATTTGGAAAGCACTAGAAATATGATTATTGGCTATATAAAAGTTAATTAATTGAAAGGTTAATCAACAAATGGATTACTGGTTGTGATGTGTGATTAGCAGTTTAACTAATAAAATATTGGAATGATTAAACCAATATATGAATAAAAGGGTAAATTTAGCCAAAGCAAATCGAATATTGAACTGAATTGAAAATTGATTGGAGTTGCATACATGTACATGTATATATATATTGAACAGGTCATAACATGGAAGCTAAGAAGAGAAATAAAATTGTATGCCCGACAAATAGGTACATGTTTACTATATTCATTGGTTTTGGTGATTTTATGAGCCGATTGGCAAACCGCTTGGCCTTTTCTTTTTATTTTTGATTGATGAGGGCCCTGTGAGGCAAGTTGCGGTTTTACCGATCAGCCCGTACAAAGGAGGTTATGGCGAAATTTTTCGAAAATTTAGGGTGTTAGCCAAATTTTTGAGAAATTAGAAAATTCTTAGAAACTGAAAAATTGAGGAATGAAAGCCAAAATGAAAGTTGAGTTAGTTAGTTAAACAGCTTTCAGCTCCGTTCCTTTTCGAGGACGAAAAGATTTTAAGTGGGGGAGATTGTAATAACCCGTAAATTTGGAACGAATTTACATTTTTTATTTTAGCTATTTTAATGGATTTTGGATATTTAAAATGATTTATTTTAAATAATAACAACTAAAAGTTTATTTAAATCGAAGTTAGAATGTATAAATTTATTTTAATTATAAAATGAGCTTGAAATGGCGTGGCGGTTTGAAAATTAGATTTTAAATTTCAATTGAATGTACATAATTCAAAATAAATCGGATTTCAGAAAAACCAAAAACATTTGAATCTGTTTAATTATATCTTTCTAATGAATGTGAAAAATTAATATTTTATATTGTAAATTGAAAGTTATGTCTAGTTTAAAATATAAAATAGTCGCTATAAAATTTATATACAATTTTAATATATATAGCCCTTAAAAATAGCTATTTTGGAAACGACCTCTGTTTTCGATGAAACCACTTTTGCTGCATCCAGAATGTCAAATTGTTGTTGGGTCTCAAATTTCATAATTTTTGGAATTAATATGTGAGCGTAGTGAATTTAAAAGTGTTTTGTATATTTAGTTTAAATTTAATCGACTGGAAAAAAGGCCATTTTTCAAATGGTCTCCAAATTCGATGAAATTAGTTTTGTTAGGACCGTAACATCAAAACATAGCTAGATTTATTTTTTTGTAATTTTTAGAGTCCACATATGGACCCGGTTAATTAAAATGTACGTTTAAATTCAATATATATTGATTTATATTTAATTTTTAGAAAAACCGACTGAAACAGAAGAACTGGCTTACGAAACATGTACCATTGTGTCTGGAATCGGGGTATTTAGCTAGGGACGACAGTCTTGGGTTTGATTTGGAATTAGAATGCAAAATCATGCTTTAATGAATTAAATAATTAAAAATAGGGTATAAAATGCTCGGTCAAACTCTATCCACACATTCATTGCATGGTCAAATTTTGTTATCGCTGGCCCTAATGTCGAAGGGGCAAAATTGCTTTGATCGATCTCCTCCATTTTTTTGAAATCAATAAATAATTTAGCAAACTTTCAAAGCAAAAATGGTATAGCTTTTTGAGCTCAATAAATTCGACGGCTAAGATCTGAAACAATGACCTAGATTGGCCGGAATTCGAGCTCAAGCTCGTCGAGTTCGGAGGGGTTTTCTGAGCTGGTGGCAGGTGCGAGTGGGCCCCTTTGGCCAGCGTGGGAAGCTCTGATCTCGGCGCTTCTCGTAGGGTACTTGGATCTAACTCTAGTCAACGTAAGGAGGAGAGGCGACAGGTTTTCAATTCGAGGATGGGTTCAGTTTTTTCGATGAAGCGTGATACCAAAGAAACAATAAAGAGGAAGGTTAAGTGATTATAATTAAATTAATTATTTTTTTAATTAGTTATTTAATTATTCAATGTAAAATATACGATATCTTGTTCATATTAGATCCGAATTCGACGATTTCAAAGCCATTGGAATCTTGATGACGAGCTCTGCATTATAGAACTGACTAGAAGCGATTTGGAGCAAATTAAAATTTGAGGCGAATTTTATCCCAAATAGTACAGAATTTCAAAAATAAAGAATGACAGAGTGGAAACCAATGTGAGAACTCCTTCTCATAAATTATATTTTATCATGTTATAGTATTCATGTATAAAAAAATATAAAATTGCCAGTGTAGATTTTTATCAATTTTAATTAATATAAGTTGTATATGGTGCCTGTTAGCTCACCTCCCTCGTCCGCAGACCATGGACGATTTTATTGACTATATTGTGTTTTGTTTGTGATGTTGAAATGTTTAACATATTGAAAATAATGTTAACATTAATGCAGTAGCTGAAATTAAAGTATAAATATTATTTATAATTTAAACAGTGAAAAGTTGGTTAAATAGAAAATTAATTCAAACTGAATTAGAACTAGTTAAATTTATAACTAATAATTTATTTAAACAGACTGTTGTTGTTTGAAAATCCCACACGGGAGTTGGGATGATATTTGACATATACGAATCCCAATATTTAGATATATGTCAATCGATGGATCGACAAACTGTGTTCAGCATTATTTTAATTATTTAACACTTATACAGTAGTGAATTGCACTCTGGATCTGAATTGATTGTTTAATAGTTATTTATCATTATTTTTGAATACGTACGATGTATGAAATCCATATAAACAAAATTATATGGCAATTGATTGAGTCTGATTCCAATTCAAAAATAACGAATAGTTTTAAAATAATATATAGCATAGTCTAAAAATAATATTCAGTATGGTTTTAAAATAATATTCTGTATAGTTTTAAAATAATATTCTGCATAGTTTTCAAATAATATTCTGTATAGTTTTAAAATAATATTATGTATAGATTTCAAATAAAATTCAGTGAAGAATCAGAATATGATTTTGATGTCCGATTTTGGATGGACACAAAAGTATTGAAATATTTATAACTATAATGAATATGAAGCCGAGTTGAGTAGTTAAACGCCATTTTAAACCGAACGGGTTTAGCGATCAATCTTATTTGTTTTATAATGAATATCGAAAAGAATTGATTTCAAAATCTGATATTTTTAAAATATTGTCATTTTAATATTATATTGATATAGAATATTCAATTTTGATTTAAAATTGAAAAATTAAGTTGAAATCATTTTAAAATGAATTTATAAAATACGATTTAAATGGAAATCGATGATATATATATTATATATATTAAATGGCCTGAATAGAATGCGCAAATATCAACCATTAACTTCAAATTGATGTAACGGGAAATCCGACCGTCGGATTCTCCTAAAACTAGAACCATTGGGTTCGTATCAAAAGGGATTCCAATGAATATGAGAGATTTAAATTTGAATGGTTGGATTTCAAATTATGTCCAAATCAATTTCAAAAAAGGTCGCTATAGACGCAGTTCGGTGGCCATTATTGGAAACCGACTGAAATTACGATATTAAAATTATTAAAAATATGGAAAAATTATGTAAAATCATAATTAATGATTTGGAAAGATTTTGGATGAAAAAATCCAGTTTTGAAAAGAAAAAAATATATTTTTATCGAAATGAACTAGTTATTAACTAGGATAATCAACCAATGGTTTTTGGAAATAAATAAATTGGATTTGTATATGGTTTTTAAATCAACCATAATTTTTCCAACAAATAAATTGGAATGGATTTGGAATGGAAATAATATTTGGAATATTTCGATATTGGATTCTGTGATTATACGGATATTGTAAGGAATTTGGAATATACAGATGTCGTTATTCCCAATACGATATCCATTGGTTTCAGAATTTGATATTGAATATAAGCCGATATTATTTTCTATTCAGAGCCTTGTATTTAATATCAAATTGGATTTTGGGTTTGTTGTGAATGGGGTCTTTAATAAAACTGCTCTTAAACCCAGTTGAGAAAAGAATAAATATTTTAAGTTAGATTAATGAAGTTTTCCAATTAATTAATTTAATTGGAATTGAAATGGAAATGGATTTTGGGTTTATCGTGAACAATGTTTTAAATATCATTTGTTCTTTAACCCAATTAACAATGAAAAATTGATTTGGAATTTATAAATCTTTTTATTAAGATTTAATGGAAATCTTCCAAAGTAAGGTTTTTCCAATTTAATAAAAGAAACTGGAGTTGAATGGAATTCAATTTGGTGATAATTGAGATGAGCTTCTGTGAAGGAAGACCGTTACTATATATGGAATTCAAAAGACTTTGCCATTATTCCATTTATATTATTAGTCTATATGGAAATTCATATCGATTGGATAGTGTTCTATTTTCCGTGAAGATTCCATAATTAATGGAAATGGATTTTGGGTTTATCGTGAACAATGTTTTAAATAACATTGGTTCTTTATCCCAGTTAAAGATAAGATTTTTTTAAGTTGAATAATCATAAAGCAATGATTTTTGAGATTAAAACCAAGTTAGAGTTTTAATGAATCTTTGATTTGATTAAAATGAGAATGGGATAATTAAAATTATTGAATTCATGAAATGATCAAGATTGGAGTACCACCAGCTTTACTCCAGGCGATAGTTAAATCTTTAATTAGATTTGAACGTTAAATGGTAATTAAATTTACCGAAAACACCATGGGTGTCAGATATGGACTACTACTAGATTTGCTCCATGAGATGAATAGGATGAGTTTGGGATTAATAAATAAATGATTACTTCGGTAAGGCTCGATAATCCTGACTAGTTAATAAACCTTAATTTGGTTTGGAAATTGTTAAGGTATAAAATAAAATCTTTTGAAAATGGATACCCAAAGGAAGATTTAAGAATAAATTTAAAAGAATTTATCTTTGATAAAATTGATGGGAACCTTTCCCTAAAGATATGAATATTTGAATAAAAGAATATTCTGAATTGGAATGAGGCGTATGATGTGTTTTTACAGCACTTGATTATTGATTATAAAATACGCGAGTTATTCAGAAAGACCAGGTTTAACCCATTCTGAATAATTAATACGACGACTAAAATTCGATGATGAAGACGGTGGTTGAAGACTAGAGATCTTCACATCATTTAGATGATTACTGATGTCTTGATTGGGCTGTACACCTAAGACAAGGTAATAAGTGGTGATCATCCAGATGTACTTGGAGATTGACCGGATATGCGAGGGCCTCTCCCCCGTATTGGACATATGGGACGAGGAATAAGGTGCCTACGGTTTCGTTCAGACCTAGAATGGACTTGTAAATGGGTGTTTGTCTGACACTGGATTTCATTCTGTATTGATTGATTTCTATTAAATATACATCTGTTTGGTGGCGGAGAATTTATTCTCTTGCTTAATACGCTTCTCTGAGATGTACGAGCTTAGAGGTTATACATTAGTAGACATCAGTCGTATGGCATGAATTGTCAATGTGGCATGCTGAGATGCAAATGATCAAGGCTTTTGTTGAAAAGTAGAGTCTTGTGGTTGATGATCAAAGCACGACTTTAATTAGCATAGCTTTGTGTATAGCGTTAACTCGCGAGCCTCACACCCTGTATGAGTCAAAAACGGGATAATGACTGCAGGGAGTGCACTAAGTTTCTTTCTAGCCAGAAGTGGTGTTATGGTATGGACCCCATACATCTTTACTTATGTGGATTATGGATTGCAAGGAGCCTCAGTTATTGAGTCCCTAGTGGATCAGAGATAGGTACGATAGGACCGACAAACGTGTGTTCAGGAATAACTAATCCTCAAAAGTAAGAGAGGACCAGCCTTGAAGCATCCAAGGGTTGCTCAAAGTGTGTAATCCTGAGGCATTTGCTAGCGCGTCTTGAATCAGTGTGGATCTATCCCTTGCCTCGACTCATAGATGGAATCCAATTTCCAATACGCGACTTTTCAGTTTTATTTCTAAACCTATATGGCGACATAGTGGGATGGGGCGCTCATGCCGTCTATGATTGATACATTTATATTTGAAGTTGTTTGATACACTATGCACTTATAGTAATATCAAAATGATTTGTTTTTAACGTATCAAGCATGTTTGGCTATTATAAGGGAAAACTTTATCCTTCGGCTTGCGTTGCATTGTGTGATGGAACCTGAGTATTATAATAGCTTCATTTTAAAAAAAAGCATAGCGTTGTTTTATTTTTAACTAAGATTCATGTGGAGTAAACCCGTTCCGCGTTATACGACGTGGTCCCATGATATTCCAACTTTTAAATTAAAGATTTAATAATTGTTTTAGTTCTCACACCAGTCCCATAACTGAACTCAAAGTTTATTGTTTTAGCCTAAACTGTGGGTGCCCCTTTTTCCACACGGACAGCTAGTAGTTTTGGTTTTCGTAGATATTTCTTTCACAGGATCTTGGATTTACAGCTGGAGCTATATTCGGAAAGCTTTGTATCTGTGTATTTCTTTCAGTTGTGCTAGTTGATATATTTTCCGCTACGCATTGTATTTATACATTTAAATTCGTGTTGCTTTATATTTTAATCTCTGATGTGATTTTATTTCCGTTGGGTAATATTTATTCACACTCTGATATATTCTTATACTCTGATGTAAATTGTTGTAATAGCAATGAAATGTTTTATTGTTTGTGTTCTGGTGCGTCGTGTTCTCAAAGCAATCCGAGCTTTCCCGATAAGGGAAGTTTGGGTCATTTCAATTTATATCGAAATTTCATAATTTTGTTATGATTATAGATTTCTTTTTAATATTTTAACATATAAATGATTCATTAGCAAATTAATATGTTTAGATTTCTAAAGTTTATATTTAATATGAATTTGCATCAGAAAGATTAATATATATATCTCATAATAAATTGAATTTTAGGTTCTTATTAAAAATCAGTTATATATAATTTTATGAATATATGTTTATAGTTTTTCTTTATATGATACAATTTTTATATTCTTTTTAAATAGATTTTCAAATTTTACTATGTTAAAGAAACACCCTACTAAGATTATTTAACTCTACATTTCTCATGTAATTATTTTAAATATTTTATTATATATACCACAAAACTTTTATCTTCACTATCCTTTAAATCTCTTTCATAAGTATCATTAACCTAAGTCTAGAAATTAATATATGTTATCCTTGTTAAATTCAAATAATTTGTAATATATATGTATATGCATAATAGTTAGATAGAACTTTATTACCTAAATAGATATAATTACCAAATCATTCTGCATACTATCATCACACATCTTATCTCATACCATCATTATAAGTTATAGTACATCTCAAATTAAAATCATTCATAAGTTGCATTTCATTCAATGTATCATTTCATGTAAATTTTCATATGACATACTGCATTATAACCAACACACTACATTACATATTAACTTTAGCTCCACATATAACAAGTATATAGTATGAAAAGTTTTTATCTAAGTAGAAATATAGGTGTAACAACCCGGAAAATCAGAACCAATTTAAAATTTTTATTTTTTGCAATTTTAATGAATTTTGAATATTTAAAATGATTTATTTTAAATAATAACGTCTAGAAATTTATTTTGAATAGAATTAGAACGTATATATTTATTTGAATCGAAGTTAGAATATAAATATTTATTTTAATTATAAAAGGAATTGAAAATGACGCAGTGGTTTGAAAATTCGATTTCAAATGAATGTACAGGATCCAAAATAAACCGGATTTTAGCGAAACCAAAAATGTTAGAATCGATTTGAAAATATCTTTCCAACGAATCCGAAAAAGTGAAATTTCATAGTGGTAATAAAAAGTTATGCCCAGTTGAAAATTTAAAATAGTCGCTATGGAAATATAGCCCTTAAACATGGCGATTTTGCAAACGACCTCCATTTTCGACGAGACCACTTTTCTTGGATCCGGAATGTCAAGCTATTTCTTGATTCCAATTTACATAATTTTTGGAATCAATATGTGAGCGTGGCGAAGTAAAACGTGTTTTGACAGTTTTAGTCAATTTGGATTGACCAGAAAATGACCATTTTCAAACGATCTCCAAATTCAACGAAACTAGTTTTGTTAGGACCGTATCGTCAAAACATAGCCAGATTTATTTTTCTGGAATTTTTAGAGTTAGTATATGGCCCCGGTAATTTAAAATGTACGTTCAAATTGAATATATACTGATTTATATTTTAATTTTAGCAGAAACTGATTGAAACGATCGAATTGGATTACGAAACATATCACATTGCGTTCAGAATGGGGGTAATTAGTTAAGGACGACAGTCGTTGGGTCCGATTTGGTGTTCGAATCGAAAAGCAACTTTTTGGAGTAAATTAAATATATTATAATTTGCTTTTAACCCACGCTCTTTTTCTTTCTCCCCCAATCAGATAAACCAAATCGATTTTTATAAAAAAAGGGAAGAACACAAATGGTACATGGTCATCGCCAGCCTAGGCCGTCGCCCCAGGCGGAGCCGCCGCGCCTCCCCTCATCCTTTCCCCCCTCTCTCTCCGTTGAAACTCGAACCCCCCTCCCTCGCATCAACATCGCTCCCCGTTCCACCTAGTGTGCGAGACAGTCGCGTCCACCCATCACCGTCGTTTCCTCCACCATGAGTCACGACCCCTCAGAGAACCCCGACCACCACCTCTCCCCTTCACCAGACCAACCGAACCCCTCTACCTCCAATGAACAGTAAGTCTTTTTATTTATTTATTTTCATTGTTATTTTAATTTCCTTATTTATATACAAAGTATGGAATTTATTTTTAGTTCTAATGTAATAAAAATATAATTTTTTATACATATATAACTTTGTAATAAAAGATTTGATTTTTATGAAGAGTAAAGATTTGATTTTGATGAAGAGTAAAGATTTGATTTTGATGAAGAGTAAAGATTTTGATTTTTAACGTTAAAAAGATTTGATTTTTAATGTAGAAAAGGTGAGATTTTTTAATGTAGAAAATGTGAGATTTATATATATATGAAAACGAGATAAAAATATGATTTTTATACGTATGGTTTTGAAATAAAAATATGATTTTTATATTGAAAGTGAACAAATAAAAATGCGATTTTTGTTTTAAAAGTAGCGGTATAAAAATTTGATTTTTATTTATGTAGCGATATTATAGAAATATAATTTTTATACATGTAGCGTTATGAAGATATGATTTTTATATATAATATAACGTTATAAAAATATGATCTTTATACATGTTGGGATAAAAGAAAAAGATGAGATTTTTAAATATATAATCATCATAATAAAAATGTGATTTTTAATATGAACAGCGTAGAAAAGACTGTGTTGAATTTCGGGCAAATCCAAGCCATTCAGAAATGAAATGGTGGACTGGAACCCAAAGGTGAGAACTCCTCACTATAATTTTCCTTGTACAGTTATTTATTTTATAAATGCGTATATGAACTGCTCCCCATCGTCCACAAACCATGGACGACTTGTTTGATTATTTGGTTTGGTTGATTTATTTGTTTGGATTGGTTTGGGATGTGAAATGAATTGATATAATTTGCTTTGTGTATGGCGTGAGCCATTATTGGGCGAGGGATAAGGCTAGACCTTATCCCGGTTCTATTATCATGCCGTTATGCCGCCAAAATTTTCTAAAATATGTTAGAACAATAAAAATATCATTTTTATTGTGTAAATGAACTGAACAAATATTTTATTGTCAAAAATATAATTTTTAACATATATATGAATAAAAAAATTATTCATTTACAAATCAGACGATTTGTATATGTACACCCATTTTATTGATATTGATTGGGACGATAAAATTTTACACATCGCCCAACTGCACAAATAATATTCAGTGTTTGTTGTTTGAAAACCCCACACGGGTATTGGGATGATATTGGACATACACTAATCCCAATATTTAGTTGTATATCAATCGATTGGTTGACAGGCTATTGTAAGCGTTAATTATTCATATTTAATGCTTATGCAGTTGTGTAATGCACTATGGATGATGGTTGATTGTGTTCGGTTATTGTTGTGTACATGCATGTATGAAATCCATGTAAATAACATTATATAGTAATTGACTGTGTCTGATTCCAGTTCAGAGAGAAGGAATATTTTAAAATAACAAATATTTTAAAATATTGAATATCTTAAAATAATATTCAGTAAAAGATCGAAATCTGATTTTGATGTCCTATTTCGGATGGACACGAATATATTTCAATATATAAAGCCATGTTGATTAGATTAACGCCATTTTAACGTGAGCGATAGTTATATCGATTTTATTCAATTTTATAATGAATATCGAAAAGGAAGTGATTTCAAAATCTAATGTTTTGAAAATACTATCTTTTATATATCGATGATATAGAATATTCAATTTTGATTTGAAATTGAATATGTAGTTGAAATCGTTTTGAAAACAAATTTAAAACGATTTATAAAATGCGTTTTGAATAGAAATCAACGAAATATATAATATATATATATATATATATATACACTATATATATAATTACCTGAGTAGAATGCACCGCGCCGCGGTAGTTCGCGAATTTCGACCATTGACTTCGAACGGACATTACGGTAGATCCGATCATCCGATTCTCTAAAACCAGAACCATTGGGTTCGTATCGAAAAGAGCTTTCCAATGAATACAAGATATTTGAAATCTAATGGTTGGATTTGGAATCATGTCCAAATCAAATTTGGAAAAGGTCGCTGTAAGTGCAGTTCAATGACCGTTTATGGAAATCGACTGTACGGGCCTTGATAAAATAATTAAAAATATCAATAATTTGTGTAAAATCGTAATAAATGATTTGGAAAGAATTGGGATGAAAAATTCCATATTTGAAAAGATAAAAAATATATTTTATCGAAATGAACTAGTTATAAACTAGAATTATAATCCAATATTTTTAAATAATTAAATTGGATTTGAAATGGTTTTAAAAATAACCGGAATTTCCTATATATGAATTGGAATGGATTTGAATCGAAATTATCTTCGGAATATTTTGATATTGGATTCCGTGATTATACGAATATTGTGGAGGAATTTGGAAGATATATATCGTTATTTCAATACGGTATTTGTTGGTTTCAGAATTTGATATTGAATATAAGCTAATATATTTTCTATTCAGAACCGTGTATTTAATATTAAATTGGATTTTTGGTTTGTCGTGAATGGTATCTTTAATAATACTATTCTTAAACCCAATAGAGTTAAGAAAATTAGAGACTGACTAGAGATTAGTTAAGTTGAATGGTTTCCTGGGTATTGATCTGATGTTGGTTTCAGCCTTCGGATTAATACTTAGGGAATTGTTCTCTTACTAATTTACGGTTAGAAACTGATGGGATTTTGGGTTTGTCGTGAACTGTGTTTTAAATGACACTGTTCTTAAACCCAGTGAGAAAATAATAAATCTTTTAATTAAGTTTAAAGAAGAATTAACAATTAATCAACTGAAAATGGAATGTGAATTGGGTTTATTGTGAACTGTGTTTTTAATGACATTCGTTCTTTTACCCGATTTGCAGTGAAATGTGATTTGGAATTTATAAATCTTTTTATTAAGATTTAACGGGAATTTTCCAAAGTAATGTTTTCCAATTTAATATATTAAATTGGAATTGAATGTAATTCGATTGATCATAATCGAAGTGAACTTCAGTGGAGGAAGACTGTTATTACATATGGAATTTAAAAGGCTTTGTCGTTATTCCATTTATATTATTAGTTGGATACGGAAATTGATATCGATTATATATTGATTTGTTTTTCCGTGAAGATTCCATAATTAATGGAATGTGATTTGGGTTTATCGTGAACTGTGTTTTAAATGACATCAGTTCTTCAACCTAGTTAAAGGTAGGTTTACATGTTTGTCATTGTATTTCGAACTGTATGGTTGATCTCTGCTAAATATATATCTGTTTGGTGGCAGAGAATTTATTCTCTTGCTTAACACCCTTCTCTGAGACGTACGAGCTTAGAGGTTATATATCGGTAGAAATCAATAGTATGGTGTAGATTGTCGATGCGACATGTTTGTGTTTCCAAAGTTAAATAATCATTAATATTGATTTTTGGGAAGATTAAAACTAAGTGGAGTTTTAATTAATCTTCAATTAGATTGAAATGTGAATTGATAATTTAAATTATCAAATTTGGAGAAATGATCGAGAGTGGAGTATCACCAGTTTTGCTCCAAGCGATAGGTAAATCTTTAATTAGATTTGAATGGGAAATGGTAATTAATTTTACCAATGACACCGTGGTGTTAGATATGGAGTATTACCAGTTTTGCTTTATGGGATGAATAGGTTGGTATTGGGAAATATAATAACTGATTACTTTGGTGCGGTTCGTTAATCCCGACTAGTTTGGAAAACCCTTTATGGTTTGAAATGATACCTAAAGGAAGATTAAAGAATAAATTAAAAACAATTTATCTTTGATAACATTTATGGGAACCTTTCCCTAAGAATGTGAATATTTGAATAAAAGAATATTCTGGATTGGAATGAGGCGTATGTTGTGTTTATATCACTTGATTATAATATATACGCGAGTTATTTGGAAAGGCCGGGTTTATACCCATTCTGAATAATTGATTCGACGATAAGTCGATGATAAAGACGGTGGTTGAAGATCGAAGGTCTTCACATCGTTTGGATGATTACTGATGTCTTGATTGGGCTGTACACCCAAGACGAGGTAATAAGTGGTGATCATCCAGACGTACTTGGAGATCGACGGATATGCGAGGGCCTCTCCCCTGTATTGGACATATGGGATGAGGAATAAGGTGCCTCCGGTTTTGTTCAGACCTAGGACGAACTTGTAAATGGATTGTGTGTCTGACATTGGATTTTATTCTGTGTTGATTGATTTCTATTGAATATATATCTATTTGGCAGCGGAGAATTTATTCTCTTGTCTTGTGGTTGATGATCAAAGCATAGCTGTAATATAGCGCCGATTTGTGTATAGCTTTAATTCGCGAGCCTCACACCTCGGTATGAGTCAAAAATGGGATAAGGGAACGTAGTGAGTGCATGACGTTTCTATCTAGCTATGGGTGGTGCCGGGGTTTTACATGCCCTGGCATTTATATATTTTTACCTATGTGGTTGTTAGAATGCGAGGCACCTTGGATATATCGGTTACTACGGAGCCGATGGATGAGTCCTTTAGGACCAAGAAACGTGTGTTCATGTATAACCAATCCGCTTTTGCACTTCGAGTGGACCGACACTGCAGGATCTAGGGGTTACCCAGAGTGTGTAGCCCCAAGAAATTTGCTAGAGTATCTTGAAGTGGGCTAGGAGTTCATCCCTTTCCTAGACTCATGACGGAAATCCAATTTCCAATACGTTCGGTTTTGATTGTAAGGCCTAGTATGGCAACATGATAGATGGTACCCATGCCGCCTATGATTGATACATTTATATTTGAAGTTGATTTCTTCACTTATAGTAATAATAAAAGATTAAATTTCACGTATCAAGCATTATTTGGATATTATAAGGTAAAACCCTATCCTCCGACTTGCGTTGCATTGTGTGATGGGACCTGGGTCTTATAATAGCTTCATTGTTCTTTATTTAGCATTGAGCTGTTTGTTTTATGCACAGGTATTCTTGGGAGGAAACCCGTTCTGTGTTACACGGCGTGGTCCCTTGATTTACCGAACTTTAAAAATCAAATTAATAATTATTTTAGTTCTCACAACAGTCACATGACTGACCTGGAGTTTATTGTAACCAAAAATTTGGGTACCCCAATTTTCCACACGGGAAGCTAGTAGTTGGGTTTTTGCAGATTTATATTCACAGGTTCCTGGTTTACAGCTGGAATGATATTCGGAAAGCTCTGTATCCGTTTATCTCTTTCAGTTGTGTTCTATCTTATTTTCCACTGCTATGTAATTTACTTTAATCTCTGATATTTTTCTGCTGTAAGATATTTATTCATACTTAGTATATTCGTGTAGTCTGATGTAAATTGTTGTAATAGCAATGAAATGTTCTTCTGTTTATGTTCTGATTTGCCGTGTTCTCAAACAATCCGTTCTTTCTCTTCCCTTCGGAGACCGGTGAAGTTTGGGTCATTACATAGGATTATTAATCAAATACATAACATATTTACTTTGTCCTGATTAACTTGATTGATTTGTTTGCCTTGGTTGAATTGATTGGCTTGATTGAATTGATTAACTTATTTGGTTTGTTTGATTTGTTTGACTTAAATAACTTGATTCACTTACTTGGCATGACTAAATTTCATTATTAGTCGATTAGTTTGTTAGAAATATATTTATGCATTTATAGTTGATAGGAGCTTTATAGGTTTTACGATAAATAGAAGTTACAAGAAATTTTTAATGTTTTGTGACAACAAAACTTAATTTGATTGATTGTTTGGATTAAACTACTTTATATCATAATTTTAAGGATATCTTATCAGAGTTATTTCTTAGTGTAAATTAAAATCTTATTATAGTTTTAAGGGAATTAGAGAATAGGCTAGGTTTAGTCCTGTATTAGATTAGGGGGTGTTTATATTATTTCTATGATTAATTAAAGGTTCAAGAAGTGTTTATTAACACATCTTATTTAATTTGGTTGATTTGGTTGATTGCTTGAATTGATTCCTTGAGTTGATTGCTTTAATTGATTGCTTGAATTGTTTGTTTGAATTTCTTATTTGGAATGACTTGCTTGTTAGAATTGATTATAAATTGGTTTGCTTAGAATGTTATCATCCTATTTAGTTTGTTATAATAGTATAGTCATAAATTTAAGGGGAGGTATAATCTTTTAGATTAGAATCAAAATCAGGGATAGCCATATTTAAGATCATTTATAGCATGGATTTAGGGGAAGTTATATAGAATTTGGATATTATATAGGCATAAATTTAGGGGGAGTACTTTATAAGGTATAGATAGATTTTAGATTCTAGGGGAGTACTTTACTTTAGTATAGGAATTATTTAAGCAGTTATAGGATTTAGGGGCAGTAGTTTTAGAATTTCATTTTGATAATGCCAAAGGGGGATAAATTATAAAATATAGACATACTTTATAGAATTCATATAGTCAGGGGGAGTATTAGAAGCATCATCATGAACAAGTATGATATTTTATAAACTGAGGTTGTCATCATCAAAAAGGGGGAGATTGTTGGGGAATAGAGTTTTGATGACAACCTTATTTCAATTATCATTGATTATAAAATATATACTAATATATTTATCTAGAATATATATATATATATACACACACACATATGTAGGATTTGTATACAGGAATTAATACTAAAGACTGTACAGTTTAAGAGCTTTTAGAGATTCAGAATTCAGAGTAAATTTAAGACTCATGAGTAATCAAGATTTCAAGACAAATATAGTAATAGAGTCTAGTTTATGTAAGACTCCAAATAGCACTCAAGGTTCAAATTCGGTTTTTCAAACTATCTGTTTTCAAATTCAAAACTATTTTCAAATTGATTTCAAACTTCTCTCAAAATAATTTTTAATCTTCCAAGAATTCCAAACTTATGATTTCAAATATGTTTCCTAATTTTATATAGCTTTATTAAATATTTTTTACTAAGTTTATATTTGATTATTTAAACACTAAGTTTTCATAAACCTTTTATCTGTATATAGTTTATAAATATTTCTTTATAAATTCCTATATGTATGTTTATAATTATATTATATACATGTTTATAATTATATTATATATATTTTTATATCACATATATATTAAGTTTTTAATCATATGTTTAATTAATATTTTCTTATGTTTTTATACTTGAAAAATAATGTTTTAGCAACTAGATTAGTTTCAGGAATTTCTGGAATTTAAATATTGATTTAAATACTTAAAAGATACTTTAAAAATCATACAAATGATAAGTATGTTGACATGTAAAAAAGGGTATGTCGACATATAACTGTCAAAAAATTAAATTTGAAAGGAAGTGTCCTTTCACCATTTGTTACGCTCCAGAAACATTGCGACCTTTCACACACTATAAAAAGGGCTTGAATTCAAATTTTTAATCATCTCTTCTTCTCCACTTTCACTCTCTTTTATTATATAAACATTCTTAATCATTTTAATGATTTCTACACTTATAATCTACTGAATTCAATTCTGTTTTGATCAAACTTCTTCTCTCTACACTCACTTCTCATCTCTTTCTGAATCAAGTGCTATTGAAGAGTTCTAGGGATGTTTGTAATTGTTTGGGTTGAGTGAAAGAGGAATCGGTGGTATCCTTATTGCCGAGAAATCAAGGAAGTAGGAATTGGTGTTTCCTTGTAGCCAAGAAATCAGGGAAGTAGAAATCGGTGGTATCCCTTGTAGCCGTGAAATCAAGGAAGGTGTACTTGACTATTGATATAGTAATAAAACTCTGTGCAATCCAGCATTGTGCTGGACTGGACGTAGGAGTAATCCGAACCGGTATTGTGACTGCCCGCCCCGCACATTGCCGGCATTCCCTTTTAAAGTGCGTTGTACACATGCCCGACTAGCACGGAACGGTCACCAAAGAAAGGAAAGAATAGAGTGAACTAATCGAAAACCTGTAGAATGTCTCACAGTGCATAGGATAAAATACAATAACAACATACTGACATAAAACAGGCGAGACAGTGCATAAGCTGAAAACTAAACATCATAGCAGCGGAAAATCCAGATACAGCTTATGTTCCACATCATTATTATTACAACTTTAAAACTGTCTCTAAAGTAAAAGAAAGGAAGGGTGCACTACTAATGCCAAAGTAGTGACAAGCAGCGACACAGGGAGAATATCTATATATATCATATGTGAAAGCCTCCTGCTCGTCTCCGGTACGACTACTCATGCATCGCCAGCTAACCTGTCTCTAGTCTGCTTGTGAGAGCACCCAGAGTAATAAGAAGAGACATAAAACTCTGGGTTAGACAAAAAGTCTGGTATGAGCGATAAGCAGCTAAACAGAACAATAACAGGTATACTAAACCATACCTGGATCTGGACCTGCAACCAAAGAGTTAGCACTACATACCGTACAATACTCTAAGGTGCCACATAACGGTTGCTGTAAAGATAACGGGGGTAGGGGTGTGCATGTCATAATGATGGCAAACAAATCAAACATAGCAACCATCCTCATATCTCTCACTCAGTGCGTAAAGCATACGATGTCCACCACTGTCAATCACTAGACCCATCGGAGTAGTGACTGAGTTCGACTTGTACAACTAATGCTACTACCAAGCTTACCTCATGGAGTCATGACCAAACCTTTACAAATGACCACACTTCATTGGTCTATAGCTCTTTAGTCGTACCTAGGCCACTATGGCCCTGAATCCGTTCACGTACCCCCCCCCCCCCACATAGTGATCCAAAGTTATAGACATCGACAACCCCTTAGCATACGTCCCGCAACAAAGCCCAACTCATGAAGTTAGCTCGTTGGTTCCCAACTGGATCCTGAGCTCTACTTCCTACTTGAACTTCCTTTGCATCTCGGGTTTTGGTCAAACGGGAGTTGGTCTTCAAAAAAGTCGTCGCATAATCGCAGCTCCAATCCGATTCGGTTCGGTTGTGCATAGTGCTTCAATCCTCATCGGTTCGGTTCGGATGCCTCTGCCAGGGTTCGGGTTGGTGGTTGCTCCCTCCTCGATGTCCCGATCCGATTCAGTACTTCGCTCCAACTCCAGCTCCAAGCTTGGTCCTACGATCCGATCCCGCTCCCTGGCTCTAGTCCGATCCGATCTCCACGCCCTTGCTTCCGATCAGATCCGCTATTGATCTTCCCGATCCGATCCCCTTGCCTAACTCCAATTCCAAGCAAATGGCCTTCCTTCTCACCAAGCCCTTTATGCTAAGTTCCAATCCGAATCAGGTCCACCTGCCCGGTTCTCCCATCCGATCCGAGCCGAATGATCCGATCAGATCCGGTTTGAAACCCTACATATTTCCTGCAACTTTCCAGCAACCGTTTTACGCCATACAACGACGTTTCCGACCTATCTAACAGCTCTAATCAATCACAAAGCATATCATACAATCATAACAACAAATAGAAGTGACCACAAACACCAAAACAACAATATGACAAAGTTAAATTGATCAAACATAGCCAAAATCCCATATTTTCCCTTAAGCATGTTTAAGAAAAACTGATTATATGATTAGCAAAACTTAACCAAATTAACCCAAACTTCTAACAGAGGTCTAAAACAATGTTTAGAAATTTATAAATATTTTTTTCAGAATTTAACCATGTTTAAATTCGCTAATTAACACTAATTACCCTTAATTAACCATAATTCGTGAGGAACTATGCAAATCACTCACCTTGGCCACAAATAAAATACCAAATCTGAAATGAATCTCTGTTTGGTGTTGTTCCCTATGCAACACAGCAGCTCTAACCTTGCTTTGGAGCTAATCCTCTTTGATTTGATGTTGCTAAGCCTAATCCTTAATTAGAAAGTGATTTGGAGATGTTTTAGAGGTTGGAGGCCATTATTAGGTTTCTTATAAGGTAAATGGCGGCTAGAAAACTGAAATGAAATGAAAACCTAACTCATTTCAGCCTCCCCATAACCTTAATCCCGAAATGCGTTATGGGCCCATTTACTAATCACCTCATTTGGCCTGGTTAAGCATTTTTTCACCTTCTGAAACTTGTTTCAGCCATATCTCCCAAACGGTGAGTCCGTTTGGCTAATGTGACCACTCTACGGAATTGTAAACCATCATCCGGAGCCAATGGAAGTGGTTTCAGGTCAAAATTACTTCCCAATCAAAAGTTATGGCCAAAACAGTATCAATTAGGGACAAAACTGTCATTTAAAAATCGACAAAAATCATGAACATGGGAAATGATCCCAATAGTCGTCTCCCGAAGTTACATGACCATACAATTTCTTATGTGAAAAAAATAAATATTCTACGATCCTTCGATGCATAGAATGCGGGTCGTTACACTCTCCCCCTTTAAGAAATTTCGTCCCCGAAATTCCTTAACCCAAAACAAAAGGAAGATCCCGCATGCCTATCAACCACAAACAACAATCAAACATGCAAAACAAACAAATAAGCCTATCCTAGCATGCGGAAAGACTAAATCGAAGTTAAAATCTTACCAGGCGAAGAGTTTTGGATACGTCTTCCTAATGCTCTCCTCTTCCTCCCAAGTACAATCATTTTCATTCTCGCCCCACTGAACTTTGACTAGATTCACCGCTTTCCTTTGAAGTTGCTTCATATCATTCCCAACAATACGCATAGGCTTGCGGTTCCCAACCCCTCGGGTTCAACTTCGATATCATCCAACTGATCAGGTGAAACAGTCACATCTGGGTCGTGCACGAATTTTCTTAACTGGGAAACATGAAATACGTTGTGAACTCCTGCCATCTTCTATGGTAATTCAACTTTGTATGCCAAATTCCCAATTTGCTCAAGAACTGGGAATGGACTAACGAATCTTGGTGCTAACTTGCCTCTCCTGCCAAATCGTATCACGCTCTTCAACAGAGAAATCTTGACAAACACCAAGTCGCCAATGGAGAACTTTAATTCTCTTCTCCTCTTATCAGCATAACTTTTCTGCCTATCTTGGGCAAGCCTTCATTCGCTGTTGAATGATCATGATCTTGTATGAAGTTTCTCTTATCACATCTGGTCCAAGCACAAACTTCTCACCAGTTTCTAACCAACATGACGGTGAGTTGCACGGTCTTCCGTACAAAGCTTCAAATGGAGCCATACAAACACTGGATTGATAACTATTATTATATGCAAACTCTACTAGATGCAGATGGTCATCCCATGATCCACCAAAATCCAATACACAGGCTCTCAAGAGGTCTTCTAATATATGATTCACCCTCTCTGTCTGTCCATTGGTTTGAGGATGATACGCAGTACTGAGATGTAGTTCTGATCCTAACGCCTCTTGTAAGCTCTTCCAAAATCCACTAGTGAACAACGGATCTCGATCACTCACAATGCCTTCGGGTATTCCATGAAATCTCACTACCCACTTTATATACAGTTCCGCTAACTTGGCTGCCGTCCTGTTTGACTTGACGGGTATAAACCTTGCACTCTTAGTCAATCGGCCGACAACCACCCAAATGCTGTCATGGCTCGATTTAGTCCTTGGTAACCCATCAATGAAATCTATTGACACTTGTTCCCATTTCCATTCTGGAATTTTTAATGGTTGCAACAAACCACTAGGCTTCTTTTGCTCAGCTTTAACTAGCTGGCAATTCATGCATTTGGATATAAACGTCCCAATCTCTCTTTTCATCCCTTCCCAGTAGTAGATCTGCTTCATGTCTCGGTACATCTTGTTAACACCGGGATGTATAGCCAGTTTTGAGTGATGACATTCTCTAAGCACTTCATCCCTTAACCCATTGACAATGGGTACAACTAGTCTTTCATTCTTCCTAAGCCATCCATCTTGATCAAGCCCATACTTATTCATCTCTTCGTCGATTCCCATCTCTAACTTTGAGATGATTTCCAATAGGTTAGGATCGTCCCTCTGACTGGAACCAATCCGCTCAATCAAAGTGGGTCTGATCATCAAACTTGCTAACATTTCTGGATCAAACTCGCACTTTGGTCTGAAATCATACCCAGCGATGTACTCCAGTTGCTTCCATTCAAGAAACATAGCCCCTAAACTGACATGTCTTCTACTCAATGCATCAACCACCGCATTGCCCTTTCCTGGTGTATATGCGATGTCGAAATCATAGGAAGCTAAGAAATCTAACCACCTTTGTTATCAGAGATTTAGATCCTTCTGAGAGAAGAGATAATTTAACGATTTATGATCGGTAAACAACTCAAATCTTTCTCCCAAGAGATAATGTCTCCACATCTTCAGTGCGAACACGATCGCTGCCAATTCCAAATCATGGGTAGGGTATGTTTTCTCGTGCGGTTTTAGTTGTCGACTTGCATAAGCTACAACCCTACCTCCCTACATCAACACAACACCTAGTCCGGTACCACATGCGTCCGTATATACCGTCATCTCTCCATTCCCCTTAGGAATGACTAATACTGGTGCACATGTCAACTTTTCCTTTAGACTCTTGAATGCATTATCGCACTTTTCGTCCCAGACGAAAGCTTGATTCTTCTTGGTCAACTGAGTCAACGGTGCTGCTATCTTGGAAAAGTCTTGGATAAACTTACGATAATATCCAACTAAACCCAAGAAACTTCTTATGTCTGTCGCATTCTTGGGCGTAGACCAATCTTGTACCATGGCCACCTTCGCAGGGTCCACAGCAATACCATTTTCTGAAACAACATGGCCCAAGAATCTCACTTCCCTTTTCCAGAAGTGACACTTAGAAAACTTTGCCTTTAATTGGTGTTTTCTAAACACCTCCATCACTATCCTCAAATGTTCCTTGTGTTCTACCTCTGTCCTCGAATAAACAAGTATATCATCCACGAACACAAGAACAAACCTATTCAACTGATCCCTGAATACTCTATTCATAAGATCCACAAAATATGATGGTGCATTGGTCAGCCCAAATGGCATGACCAACCATTTATAAAATCCAGATGGCGTCCGAAATGCCGTTTTAGCTATACTCTCAGCTTCCACCCTAAGCTGATGAAAACCTGTCGCGAGATCTAACTGGGAGAATACTCTCGCGCCACTCAACTGATCAAACAAATCATCTATCCGCGGTAGAGGGTACATATTCTTCCTCATCACTTTATTCAACTCGCGGAAGTCTACACACAATCGAAGGGAACCATCGGCCTTGGTAGCAAACACAACTAGTGCTCCCCATTCCGAAACACTCCTTCTGATAAATCCCTTCTTCAAAAGATCGCTGACTTGCACCCCGAGCTCTCGCTGCTCCCTTGGTGCCATACGATGAAGTGGCATCACTATAGGTCTGGCATCTTTCACTAAATCAATACGGAACTCAATCTCTCGGTGTGGCGGAAGCCCGGTCACTTCTTTGAAAACGTCCGGATACTAGCCAACTACAGGCAAACCTGACAACTCACTATGCGGGATGTCGAGGGAATTTAGAAAACTAGCCATTACCCCATCACTGGGTAGACCACCAAACACTACCCTCCACCCATCATCCGCTTTAGCTGTCACCAAAAAGCCCACACAGTCTACCACCACCCCGTATCTTTGGAGCCAATCGACTCCCAAAATAATGCCAAACCCAGTAAAGCCCAAAACAAAGCAATTACAAACAAATATGCATCCATGACTCGATAAGACCACATTACGACAAATCATGTTAAGGTTAGTCGAACCACCAATCGGGTTCGTCACTGCTAAAGGTCTATCGACGATCTCGGGCTCCAATCCCAACCTATCTACCAGGTCACTAGATATAAAGGAACAAGAAGCTCTGGTATCAAACAATACTCGAACAGGAACATCATAAACAGAAAGCATACCTTGAATAACGACATTCTTTCCTTTCTCCGCCGTAGTTGGGGCATTCGACGAAGAAGGAACAACATTAAGGGCATATGCTTTCACCATCTGCTTTTCTTTAGGGGGTTGCGGACACTTGTCCTTGTGATGTCCCACTTGGCCACAATTGAAGCACTTCCTATCTGCTGGCTTGGCCCGACAATTACTAGCATAATGGCCCTTCTTACCATAGCTGAAGCACTCAACATCCTTCTTATTATTTTTCTTCTGGTCATCCTTGGTCTGATTCTACTTTCTCTTATTCTGAGAACCATTCTTGCCTCCACCGCTTGCTTGCGGCTTTGGCTCCTCTGCAGATGCGACCTCAGTCTTCGACTTAGGGTAAAGACTCTCTGACCTCAATGCTTTCCCCACAATCGATTCAAACGTCTCATCGATGTGGTTAATAAGCCTTTCCCCCAAGTACTGATCCAAGCCAGTTATGAACTTCTCGTTCTTCTTCTCGGCAGTACCTATTAGGGATAACCCATACTTCGACAAAGTGTCGGATTCGGCAATATACTCCGAGACAGCTCTGCCATTCTGCTTGAGTTCCAATAATTTCTTAAACAGCACTGACTTCTGAGCAGCTGGAATTAACTTATCGCTAAAGCGAGCCTTAAACTGCTCCTAAGTAATCTGATCCTCGGGAGTAGCTGCCTTTATAGCATTCCACCAATTCATTGCCCGTCCTTGCAGCTGACGGGATGCTAGCCTTCTTTACATTGTATCCCTTGATACCCAAATCTTCGAAGACACGCTCGCAGCTATCCAACCAATCCTGAACATCTGTAGCCGACTCCGTTCCGTGGAAAGGCTTCCTACCAAGACTAGTATAATCCATGTTCAGCTTGGCGAAATCGGCCCTAGGCGCCTGCACTATTGGACCACCTCCATTGCCAGCATTGGGAGCTTCCCTCTGCACATCCCTAAGAATCTCTCTCATGAGGTCAGTAAACATCGCCCTCATGTCGGCAACATTCCCATTATTGGCTCCTCTACCAGCACCTCTTGCGTATCGGCTCATCGTTCAATCTGTAAAGAGAAAACGATTAACCATCTCCATAGTGGTGCCAGTGCAGTGCGACTTCATCCTTAACTATACTAACAATATATATATATATAGCTCTTGAAAACCAAGATAATCACAAATACGCGCTCTTATATACGTATTATCTCTCCCTGGTGTCTTTCCCTAGGTTAACTACGCAACCTAGAGCTCTGATACCAAGTGTGACGACCCGCCCCGCACATAACCGGCATTTCCTCCGAAAGTGCACTGTATACATGCCCGACTAGCACGAAACGGTCGCCAAAGAAAGGAAAGAAGAGAGTGAACTAATCGAAAACCTGTAGAATGTCTCACAGCGCATGGGATAAAATACAATAACAACATACTTGACATAAAACAAGTGAGACAGTGCATAAGCTGAAAACTAAACATCATAGCAGCGGAAAATCCAGATACAGCTTATGTTCCACATCATTATGATTACAACTTTAAAAATGTCTCTAAAGTTAAAGAAAGGAAGGGTGCACTACTAATGCCAAAGTAGTGACCAGTAGCGACATAGTGAGAATATATATATATATATATCACACGTGGAAGCCTCCTGCTCGTCCCCGATAAGGCTACTCGTGCATCACTAGCTAACCTGTCTCTAGTCTGCTCGTGAGAGCACCCAGAGTAATAAGAAGAGACATAAAACTCTTTGTCAGACAAAAAGTCTGGTATGAGCGATAAGCAGCTAAAAAGAACAATAACAGGTATACTAAACCATACCTGAACCTGGACCTGCAACAAAAGAGTTAGCACTACATACCGTACAATACTCTAAGGTGCCACTGAATAGTTGGTGTAAAGATAACGGGGGTGGGGGTGTGCATGTCACAATGATGGCAAACAAATCAAACATAGCAACCATCCTCACATCTCTCACTCAGTGCGTAAAGCATACGATGTCCACCAATGTCAATCACTAGACACATCGAAGTAGTGACGGAGTTCGACTTGTACAACTACTGCTACTACCAAGCTTACCTCATGGAGTCATGACCAAACCTTTACAAATGACCCCACTTCATTGGTCTATAGCTCTTTAGTCGTACCTAGGCCACTATGGCCCTGAATCCGTTCACGTACCCCCCACACATAGTGATCCAAAGTTATAGACATCGACAACCCCTTAGCACACGTCCCGTAGCAAAGCCCAACTCATGAAGTTAGCTCGTTGGTTCCCAACTGGATCCTGAGCTCTACTTCCTATTTGAACTTCCTTTGCATCTCGGGTTTCAGTCAATTGGAGTTGGTCTTCAGAAAAGTCGTTGCGTAATCGCAGCTCCAATCCGGTTCGGTTCGGTTGTGCATAGTGCTCCAATCCTCATCGGTTCGGTTCAGATGCCTCTGCCTGGGTTCGGGTCGGTGGTTGCACCCTCCTTGATGTCCCGATCCGATTCAGTGCTTCGCTCCAACTCCAGCTCCAAGCTTGGTCCTCCGATCCGATCACGCTCCCTGGCTCTAGTACGATCCGATCTCCACGCCCTTGCTTCCGATCCGATCCCCTGTTGGTCTTAACGATCCGATCACCTTGCCCAACTCCAATTCCAAGCAAATGGCCTTCCTTCTCGCCAAGCCCCTTATGCTAAGTTCCAATCCGAATCAGGTCCACCTGCCCGGTTCTCCTATCGGATCCGAGCCCAATGATCCGTTCCGGTTTGAAACCCTGCATATTTCCTGCAACTTTCCAGCGACCGTTTTACACCATACGACGACGTTTCCGACCAATCTAACAGCTCTAATCAATCACAAAGCATACCATACAGTCATAGAAACAAATAGAAGTGGCCACAAACACGAAAACAACAATATGACAAGGTTAAACAGATCAAACATAGCCAAAATCCCATATTTTCCCTTAAGCATGTTTAAGCAAAACTGATTATATGATTAGCAAAACTTAACCAAATTAACCCAAACTTCTAATAGAGGTCTAAAACAATATTTCAAAATTTATAAATATTTTTTCCAGAATTTAACCATGTTTAAATTCGCTAATTAACACTAATTACCCTTAATTAACCATAATTAGTGAGGAACTATGCAAATCACTCATCTTGGCTACAAATAACTTAACCAAATTAACCCAAACTTCTAACAGAGGTCTAAAACAATATTTTGAAATTTATAAATATTTTTTCCAGAATTTAACCATGTTTAAATTCGCTAATTAACACTAATTACCCTTAATTAACCATAATTTGTGAGGAACTATGCAAATCACTCACCTTGGCTACAAATAAAATACCAAATCTGAAATGAATCTCTGTTTGGCGTTGTTCCCTATGCAACACAGCAGCTCTAGCCTTGCTTTGGTGCTAATCCTCTTTGGTTTGATGTTGCTAAGCTTAATCCTTGATTAGAAAGTGATTTGGAGATGTTTTAGAGGTTGGAGGCCATTATTAGGGTTCTTTGAAGGTAAATGGCGGCTAGAAAACTGAAATGAAATGAAAACCTAACTCATTTCAGCCTCCCCATAACCCTAATCCCGAAATGGGTTATGGGCCCATTTACTAATCACCTCATTTGGCTCGGTTAAGCAGTTTTTCACCTTCTGGAACTTGTTTCAGCCATATCTCCCAAATGGTGAGTCCATTTGGCTAATGTGACCACTTTACGGAATTGTAAACCATCATCCGGAGTGAATGAAAGTGGTTTCAGGTCAAAATTCATTCCAATCAAAAGTTATGGCCAAAACAGTATCAGATAGGGGCAAAACGATCATTTAAAAATCGACAAAAATCATGAACATGGGAAATGACCCCAATAGTCGTCTCCCGAAGTTACATGACCATACGACTTCTTATGTGAAAGAAATAAATATTCTACAATCCTTCGATGCATAGAATGCGGGTCGTTACAGGTATAAAATCCGGTGTGTTCTTTCCTTTTCTGCATCTTTTTTTCTGTTTATTTTGTATCTGTGTTTGAATCTGTGTCTGTGATTGTGTTTGTGGTGTTTGATTCATCCCGTAGTTCACATAAGTTTTAGATTTTGTTTAAATATTCACAAACACTATTCACCCCCTCTAGTGTTTGTTTTTCCTTAACGATCCATTCCGCATTCCTTAACATTGCAAACAATCTCGGAATTCGATGAAATCAATTTCATTGATCCATAGAGCTATTTTGGACAATATAGAGCTGTTTTGGACAGATTCTAAGACCGTTAAATTTTAGGCCTATAATTGGATTTCAAATGCGTTCGAAACCGAAGTTGAGTGATTAACCCCACCCGTAGTTAACTAATATATCTGATTGTTAATTAAATTAAGTCATGTTATGATATGATTGTATTGATTGCTTTTCGATAGTTAAAAATGCAAATTTATGTTTATTTGCATCGATATTATAATTTAATTTGACTATTAATTTAAATTGTAACGTTAGGCTAAATTTGAAATATGAATGCTAGCTTAATAACTATTCAATTTATGTGATAACAAATTATTTAGATGGATTGATTTTGATGGATTCATTGAATTGATATGTTGACACATCGATGTTTAATTGTGTGATTGATTTCGTCATCCACCTTATTTATCTATGATTGTTGTTTGTGTTGATTAATCTCAACTATGTGCCTTTGATATTACGAGCATCAAATAAACCTAGGATTAATCATTTGAAATGAATTAAGAACATAGGTTGAAATGATAAATACATGTGACCCTGATTTGGATTGAAATAATACATATCCATTCCCAAAATACTAAAATTATATTTTATATGTTATTTTTCCATAGGGTAGAAAATTATATATGGACACTGGTTGGTTAAATAAAATTTATTTTAACCTTGGAGCTTGAAATACATCTTAAAGACAATGTAAATGATGTTTTATAAATTTATTTCCTTTGAACTTGAACCTTGGATTTGAAATATATAAGCTAAAGGAAATTATTTAATGTTGTAAAACTAAAGTTAAAAATGGAAATTGAATATAAATTGTACATATCAAAATCGAATTATTTTACCCAACTTTGAAATTTACTCTAAATTAACATTAATGTAAAAGTGATATTTGAATTGTGAACTTAAGGTTGTTATAAATTGAAATAATTCAAAATGAGAATTTTCCTTTGGAAAGTTAATAATTTGAATTGAAGTGACTAAATTGAATAGAATTTGAAATTGTAGTTGATTAAACTGAAAGGTTGGAATTGAATCTAGATGATCTGAAATTGGAATATAACTTTAGATTTATTTAAATTTAAAAGAAACAATTCTAAATCAAACTATAGCATTTTACCAAATTATATATACTACTTTTCTAAATAACTATTTTACTTTATAAACTATTTTATTTTGACTTATATATGTTAACTATTTCAATAAACCCTTTTAGAAATCAACTAATTTTATAACTCCTATTTTTAATTCAAAATATTTATGTATAATCTTTTATACACTAACAATTTATTTTCAAACTATTTTCAAGTAAATTAAGCTATTTCAATGTGTGTGTATATATATATATATATTCAACTATTTTAAATATTGAAATTATTTTAAAATTTGGAATTGTTTTAAAATTTGGAATTGTTTCAATATTCTTATTTTGGTTTAAATGAAGATTTTAACATGAAATGTATTCTCTTTCGAGTATGAAATGTTTTAAGAGTAACCCTGATATTTTGATATCAAGTATGAAACATTTGAAATGAAAAGATCCGGCCTGTGTGAAAAATATAAACATTTGGTTGTTAAAGCGATCGAGATCAGATATTGTTATACTCTCCGCCAATACCGAAAACCACTTTAACAGCTATCTACATGGTAGAGAATCCAAAATAAACTCGGTTGGTTTAGCGAACGCTATTAGAATGAAGTAAGAGAAGATGGTGGATGGCCTTGACCTTTGGGTCAGAATTAAAATGACTAAAATAGGAGCCATACCTAGTGTGACAACCCGGATTTTCAAAACTAATTTAAAATTTGTATTTTAGCTATTTTAATGGATTTTGGATATTTAAAATGATTTATTTTAAATAATAACTACTAAAAATTTATTTTAATCGAAGTTAGAATGAATAAATTTATTTTAATTATAAAACGAGCCTGAATTGCACAGTAGTTTGAAAATTCAATTTGTAATTTCAATTGAGTATATAGAATTCGCTATAAATCAGATTTCAGTGAAATAAGAAATATTTGAATCTGTTTAACTATATCTTTCTAACGATTGTGAAAAATTGAGATTTCATAATACAAATAAAAAATTATGTCCAGTTTAAAATTTGAAATAGACGCTGTGGAATTTATATATATTTTAATATAATATATAGCCCTTAAAAATAGCCATTTTGCAAATGACCTCTGTTTTCAACAAAACAATTTTTGTTGGATCTGGAAAGTCAAATTATTCCTATATTCCAAATTTTATAATTTTTGGAATTAATATGTGAGCGCAATGAATTAAAACATGTTTGGTAATTTTAGTTTGAATTTAATCAACTGAAAAATGACCATTTTTGAAATGGTCTCCAAATTTGACGAAATTAGTTTTGTTAGGACCGTATCATCAAAACATAGCTAGATTTGTTTTTATGGAATTTTTGGAGTCAGTATGTGTCCCCAGTAAATTAAAATGTACGTTGAAACCAATTTTTAACGTTATATTAATTTATATTTTAATTTAAAAGAAAAATGATTGAAACAGTCGAATCAGCTTGCGGGACATATCCCACTATGTTCGGAATTGGGGTAGTTAGCTAGGGATGAGAGTCGGTGGGTTCGATTTGGAGTTTGAATGGAAAAGTTGCTTTTTATGGAAATTAAATTATAGTGAAAATTAGGCTCACATCCTTAAAAGTAAACTTAATTAGGCTCATATCCTCCCCTTTAATTACATGTAAATTTCATCCCTATTTTTAAATATCCGCATTTTCTTTTCCTTAATTGCCCATTTACACAAATTGCGGCGTAATTAACGTGACCTATTATACGTTCCAGCGATCTGTTTTTTTCATCGTCATGTATTTATTTGTTAATGGCTGCGCCGTCATTTTTTTAGCGATTAAAATTAGGGTTTCTCTATGATTTCTTCAAAGAATTGATTTGATCGATACTTCATTTAAAAAATGGATGTTTCGTCTTCCAGGTGATTTATATTTTTTGCATTATTTCACTTTGAAATCGTTTTGTGGTATGCGGATTTCAATTTGAAATCGTTCTAATTTTTTTCTTCTTGCAGGTGATCGGCAAATTGTTCTAATATTGTTTTTGGTATGCAGATTTCATTTTGCAATCGTTTATTGCTGATTCATTATTTTGAATTATTTTAAATGTCTTGTTTTATCAATGGATATTTTTTGTTATTGATTTTATAGCCGATTCATTATTATGTATTAGTTTAATTGGCCTGTTTTATTGATGGATATTTTAATTATTTTATAAAGTGTTATTTTTGTTGCTAACTGTTCAGCTGTGCAATTTAATTTGTCAACATATTTTTTCATCTGTTCTGCATATATGTATTAAAATATGCATATATTGTGGATATGAGCATATAAAAATGCATCTATTGGTATAATATGTGTTTGGATGTATTTAGAAAAGTTGCATAGAAGTACGCATATTTTCTGTATATATGTATACAAATATTCAGCTCATTTGATTTTCTGCTTGTTTGCGTGCCTGATGATTAGTTGCATACATATATGAATATATTATTAATATATGCATATTAAAAGTGTTCTAGATATATTTTTTAATAAAATATGTGGAAATATCATGAAAAATTTCACATAAATATGCAGAAATTACTGTTATTTACGAATATGTATGCATTTACTTATAATTATATGTTTATGTTTTTGTAATTTTGTTTTAATACATGCAGATAAGGCTGATTAATGTTTTTTTTAAACAGTGGTCCTGTAAATATTGGTGCATGTTTGTTATTAACACAATGAAGCATGGAAGTGAGGACAAAGAAATCATTAGAGATGAAGAAATTAAAATGGAAGAAAGGGGTGTTTGTATTTGTTAGAAAATATTGACTGCTATTTTGTTTTTTGAAATACGTGTGCATGATTATGTAGTGTGTAAACTGAATTACCTTTTTATTTTGTGAACTGAATTAAGTTCTTCTAATTTTACATGAAACTATGATTTGATGTTGTCGTATGTACAGTTATTCATAATATTTTGTATACTTATATTGATGTTTTCAATACAATTCCTGATGTAACTGCATATATTTGCAGCATTACTCCAGAAGATGTTTTATTTTTTTATTAAATACTGACATGTAAGAACTAAACTTCATAAATTATAGGAATAAATAACGAAATTAAAACTGTAGAATCAGCTGATGAAATTAAAAAATTCAGGATTAAAAGGGAAAAAAAGTAGACAAAGTTAAAACAGAGTAAGCAAAAACGATAAATTTTGAATACTTGCATGCAAATAAAGAGAATAGTTGCATACTTCTATGCAACAATGAATAATGCTTGTGTACATTATCCATTTACAAGAATAATTTCCTACCTGTATGTAGCTTCTATGAATTTTGTTTCTTACATTTATTCATCTATGCAATATACTAGTAAAGTTGATACATATATTCATTATAATTACATACATCTATGCAACTATACATAATATTTGCATACTTCTATCCAACTATCTAGATTGATTGCATACACAACATTTCTGAAAAAAACTATCCATAAAAAAACAGAATTAATATTAAAAAATTGAACTACATTTTTAACTACACGTAAAAGTTCACAACATTATACATTCAAGAAACACAGAATGCTTATACGTATAAAGATCATCTTTCTTTAATTTCTCTATCAGTTCGATGAATGCCTTAAGATTAATCCTATACACACTATCCTTTTTGGGATTCTTCCGTACTTCTTCGATTTATCCTACTTTCACTAATTGTTGAGATTTAGACGGCTGTTCGGTAATTACTAACGCTATCTCTTTTTTAACATCTCATATAGGATCATCTTCCACCATGTACCTGTAAAAAGGATTAGAAAGTTATTAACAAAAGGTTTCAAACTGTACTAAATACAAGTGTGCAACTTTTTACTAATAATAGCAAACAAAGTATGTATTTTTAATAATAGCACACAGGTGTGCTACTATATAGAATTGATTTTGTAACAACTCGAAAATCTGGGCCAGTTTAAAATTTTTATTTTGACAATTTTAATGAATTTTGAACATTTAAAATGAATTATTTTAAATAATATTGATGAGAAATTTATTTTGAATAGAGTTCGAATGTATATATTTATATACGTCGTCGTTAGAATATTAATAATTATTTATAATTATAAATAGAATTGAAAATGGCGCGGTAGTTCGATAATTCGATTTCAAACTTCAATTGAATGTACCGGGTGCAAAACAAACTGGATTTTAGTGAAACCAAAAATATTAGAATCTATTTGAGAATATCTTTCCAACGAATCTGAAAAATCGAAATTTCATAGCGGGAATCAAAAGATATGTCCAGTTGAAAATTCTGAATAGTCGCTATGGAATTCAGGCCCTTAAAAATGGGAATTTTGCAAACGACCTCGGATTTCGACGAAACCACTTTTGTTGGGTCCGTGATGTCAAGTTATTGCTAGGTTTCAAATTTCATAATTTTTTGAATCAATATGTGAGCGTGGCAAAAGAAAACGTGTTTGACCAGTTTAAGTTGATTTTAATCGACTGGAAAATGGCAATTTTTCCAACGGTCTCAGAATTTGACGAAACTAGTTTTGTTTGGACCGTATCGTCAATACGAAGCTAGAAAATATTTTTCTGGAATTTTTTGAGTTAGCATGTGACCCTAGTGAATTGAAATGCGCGTTCAAATTCAATATATAGAGTTATATGTTGATTTTAACGGAAACTGATCGAAACGATCGAATCAGCCTACGATACATATCCCATTGTGTTCGGAATGGGGGTAAAACGTTATGGACGACAGGCGGTGGGCCTCGTTTAGAGGTTGTATGTAAAAGTCAACTTTTTGAGATTAAAATAAAAAAAATATATATAAAAAAAGATAAAACTCCTCCCCTTCAAAACCGCTGCCCCCCCTTTTCATCATTTCAGTCGATCGAAGAAAAAAAAAGAGGAGAGCGACGGGGGGGCCGCCGCTGTCATCGCGCCCACCCTCAAATCGCCAGCGCCGCCGCCCTAGGGCGGGCGCCACCGCCTCCTCCACCGATTTCTCCCTCTCCCTCTTCTTGTCTGCGAACCCGAGCCCAAACCTCCCCCTCTTCCAAATCAGCGCGAGACCCCAACCCACCACCACCTCGACCACCCTCCTCCGCGCCCACCGCCGCCTCAAGGCGCCTGCAACCGCCCCCCACGCCTCAGGCCGACCACCCACCGCCCCCTTCTGTGTTTTCTCCCTCTCCGTTGAACAACGGTGAGCACTTTTCTTTATTTATTCATATTTGTATAAAAACTGATTTTAATTATATATATAGATTCTGATTTTCGTTTATATGAGTTAGGATTTTTAATAGAATACGATTATAAAAATATAATCTTTGTATGGAGAACGATATTAAAAATATAAACTTTGTTTTGGTGAAGATGTGATCTTTTTTTTATAGGAAAAATTGATTTTTATTGTATGAACATTGTATAAAGATTAGAATATTTATAAATGAAAAGGCGAAATCTTTATATTAGAAAAGGCGAAATCTTTATATTAGAAAAGACGAAATCTTTATATAGAGAATAGCGTGATAAAAATAGAATTTTTATCTATATAGTAGCGGTGTAAAAATAGAATTTTTATCTATATAGTAGCGGTGTAAAAATAGAATTTTTATCTATATAGTAGCGGTGTAAAAATAGAATTTTCATCTATATAGTAGCGGTGTAAAAATAGAATTTTTATCTATATAGTAGCGATGTAAAAATAGAATTTTTATCCATACGTAGTGATTATAAAAATATGATTTTTAAATTGAAAGTGAACAAATAAAAATATGATTTTTATTTTAACGACAACAGTATAAAATTGTGATTTTTTATATATGTAGTGGCTACGGGCAACGAAAGTGACAAAAGGCGAGAACGACGAAGATTTTCTACAATAGAAGTGTCGTGGAGTTGGGATAGCTATTGGTGAGAACTTCTCATTCTAAATTTTCTTTTTCTTTTTCTAGTTATATATATATACTAGGATGCAACAGTGCTTAGCAGCACCCGACACCCGCCATCCACAGACCATGGATGGCTTGTATGCTTGTTTGATGTGTTGTGAAATTTGTTTGTGATGTTGATGTGAAATCGATAATAAAATGTAGATGTTTTGAAATAAATTAATTACCATTAAAAATATAATTTTTAACGTGAATGTGAGTAAATAAATATTTATAAACAAATCGGCTGATTTGTTTATATACACTGGTTTGACTGATATTGATTGGGTCGATAAATTTTACACATCGCCCAATTGCACAAATAAAAATTTGTGTTTGTTGATTTGAAACCCCACACGGGTGTTGGGATGATATTTAGCGTACACTAATCCCAATTATTTAATTGTATGTCGATCGATTGGTCGACAGGCTGTGTAAGCGTTGATTATTTATATTTGATGCTTATGCAGTTGTGTGATGCACCTTGGATGATGGTTGATGGTTTATCATTGCTATTATATACATGTGTTGTAACACCCCACGTCCATTAATGTCACTCACAAAGGGAATGCATTAACTTCTATGGAGGTTTTAGGTGAATATAGAACAGTAAAATTTCAACAAGACAGATATAAAATAGTACTTGGAAATTTAAAAACTTTATTTCAATCGCATCAGAAGTCAAAACATGTTTGATTACATCATAACACCATAATCAAAGTCAAGTACAATATCTATCTTGATAAAACAAGTACATAATCCCATTACATAAATAGCCATTAAAAAGAAAGATAACAAGCTGGACTTTACTTCAGCAGTCCAAGCTTTCCAAGAGATAAGCAATCCAATCAGACTCCATTGGAACTTGGCCCAACCTGAGGACCTGAAGGGAGAAAAGGATGAAAAAGAGGGGGGGTCAGACATAAAGTCTGGCGAGTATGATAATTCTACAATACTATTATCAAAATAACTGGACTAAGGCATAAGCTGGAAAACAAGGAAATGTCTATGAAAGAGCAGATTAAGGACATAGACAATCGCTAAAGGAAACGTTATAGGCGCTCCTAAATACTAAGGATAAACACTATACTGCACCACACCAGTCACCCTAAAGATTGATCCCACTTAGCTTCACTTAGAAACATTCTTAATGGCTTTACGTACTCCTAGCTGACTACATAGGTGCCGCCTGCCCCTATCTCCACTAGGTGTACCCCACTTTCTATTTTTCGATCGGCTCCCTACTCGTAGATACCCGTGCTGGCCCAACAGTGGGGTGTATCATTCCCCTAAAGTGGCAACCCGATATAACGGAGATGCACGGCTTATACCTACACGATGCAACAACGTCTTACCTACCAGCCCGGGTCCACACACGCATATGAAACCCGTTGGACTTGCGTTGCCACCGCTCCCTGTTTTGGCCTCTTATAGTCAAACCCAGTATGCATGTCCCGTCCTCGACTTGGGTCGAGCCCACAAAGATACGTTTTGGGATACTGGTTGAAATGGGCCCCCGTTATCTCCCACAAGCATTCCACCTAAGCTTGTCCCCTTAGCCAATCCCACTTAACCCACCATTCATGTTCGTTACATGTGTGTTTGGTTAAGTCTAATCGTATTTCAAATGCCTCTAAAGGCAACCACTAGATTCCTCATGCCACCCAAGGCACCTACTTAACCCCCATGTCCCACCTTACATGATTATCTGGTTAAGTATTTCTTAATTTATTAAGGCCATAACCTCATAAAGACCTCTCACATTAGAATGGCATTTATGGCAGCTGGATTTGCCGGGCGGGTCCGGGCAGTCTTACACTATAAAAGAGTCTAACCTCGTGTCTTTACAACTGTTATGCTTTAGTTTGGGCCTAGGACCTCTCACATTGGGCCGACATTTTTGACTACTGGATTTGCCGGGCGGGTCCGGGCAGGTTTACGTCACAAACGGGTCCAACCTCGTGTCCTAAGCATTGATTATTATTAATAATCCACTTTCCCCAATTTTAATAATTCCCTATTTGAATTATTAATTAATTCCAAATTTAGCAATGTCCATAATTGACTCAATTATGAACATCCATTTAAGGCATGCAAAATATATCAATTGCACCCCAATTTATTAATTTCCTAATATTACCCCTACCCCACGTTTGAACGTTTATTCGCAAAATGTATGCTAGACCCGATTAGTCTAACTCATAGCATAAAAGAAAATATTCACAACAACAACATATATATATGTGACTAAATGAATACTAACAAGGGGTGAAGCTTGCATATATCAAAATTACAACTTGCATAAGGTTATACATGTCATGGGTCTAAGGGTGTCAACTTATTCATAATTCACATAATATGATTTTGATCAAGTTCCATAAACTTGTATTGGACATGTGTGAATCAACATCATTAACAATATGATTTTATATGGGTACACCTAACTCAATAGGCAAATTCCCAAAAATCAAAATTCATTTAATCATAGATTCATGTATATGGGTACACCTAACTTAATAGGCAAATTCCCATATTCAAGATCTATTTTAAAAAAAAAACATAAACTTTAAACATGATCCAATTCGCATAAATAATAACATCATGATTTTACAACTTGCATGATTCAACAAAACTTAACATGACATCATTATCATATAACATAAGTATTTCAACATATATGATAATATGAGATCTACAACATATGTAAGATTTACAACATAGCATATCATAATTTGCAACATAGCTTGATATGATTTACAACATAGCATAGCATGATTTACAACATGGCATAACATGGTTTATAACACAGCATAGCATGATTAATCACATATGACATAGCATAGGATTATTTACAACATAATCACTACAACATAACAATATATATATATATATGATAACATAATAGCATAAGAGATCCACAACAAAATTTACAAATACATAACAATTCATATCACTTTCTTGTGATCCAATTCATAACTTAATCGAATTATTTTATAATAACATTGTGAGAACCAGCATACTCACAATTTTAAAGAAGAGAAATAGAGAGAGCTTTTGATTTGATTTGAGTAGATTTAGTTTGTAGATTAGGCCTTCTTCTTCTTTAGTTTGTGACGGCTATGCTGAACTCCATGGCAACGACATGTCGGTAGCTCTCCAATTTTTCAAGTGATTTAGGGTTAGAGTCTACCCACTTATTTATAGATGTTAGGATTCATTTAGGCCATTAGATTTAACCTAGAAATAACCGCAGCCATTCAGACCAGATGGGGTTTATCTTATTGACTCAGCAATGAGTCAGAAGTGACTCAGCAAACACTCGGCAAATTAATAAACTTCTATTCATGTTTACATTAACTGCCCATATATATATAAATATATATATACACACACACACCTATTCATGAATTCAAATTAATCCATAATTAACTTATGACCATTTCTACACATTAATTTTCCAATTAATGTCTTAATTCCATTTTTCGCCTTTTAAGGCAATTCACATATCTCAAATTTGTTATATGCCTTTTTAAGGCTATTTCGTGCAAATTCTCAATATTAATTCTTTTAATTTGTGAATATTAGTATTAACTGATTTACGGGGTGTTACATGTGTTGTATGGAATCCATATAATTAACATTATATGGTAATTGATTGGGCCTCATTCCAATCGGGAAAATAATGAATATTATAAAAGAAAATTCATGTGATGAATATAAAAATAGTCATGTGTTGACGATGTTCATGTGTTGAAACTATTTATGTGTTGAGTAAAATATTTTAAATAATAAAATTTACATCTTTATCATATTTAAAATTAGAACTACTTCACGATGGAGTCTAATTGAAAATCAAACGATAGATACCATAATTTTATAAAATATTTTACATAACAAAAATAGTGATGTGTTGACAGTACTCATGTGTTGAGATTAGTCGTGTGTTGAAAGAAATATAGATTCATGTGTTGAATAGAATAAATATTCATTGGTTGAATAGAATAACGAATTTATGGAAATATATAAAGCCGTATTGATTAGAGTTGCGCTATTTTGATGTGAACGATATTTATATCGATTATATTCGTTTTTATAATGAATATAGAAAAAAAGAAGTGATTTCAAAATATAACATTTAGAAAATATTATCATTTATATAGTAATGAAATGAAATATTCAATTTTGATTTGAAATTGAATATAGAGTTGAAATGGTTTTGAAAACAAATTTAAAACGATTTATAAAATACGTTTTAAAAAGGAAATCGACGAAATATATATAATATATATATTATATATATAATGGCCCGAATAGAACTAGCCGCGACCATTAACTTCGAATTGACGTTGCGGGAGATCCGACCGTCGGATTCTCCTAAAACCAGAACCGTTGGTTCGTATCGAAAAGAGCTTTCCAATGAATGTTAGAAATTAGAAATCTAACGGTTGGATTTGGAATTATGTCCAAATCAAATTTGAAAAAGGTCGCTGTAAGTGCAGTTCGATGGCCGTCGATGGAAATCGATTGTACAGGCCTTGATAAAATTATTAAAATATTAATAATTTGTGTAAAATCATAATGTGTAAATTGGAAAGAACTAGGATGAAAAACTCCATATTTGAAAGGATAAAAATAGGTTTTTATCGAAATGAACTAGTTTTGAACTAGAATTAAAATCAATTTATTTTTTAAATGAATAAATTGAATTTGAATTGGTTTTGAAAATAACCAGAATATCCAATATATATAAAGTGGAAGTGGATCTGAATCGAAATTATCTTCGGAATATTTCGATGTTGGATTTCGTGAGTATACAGATATTGTTATGGGAATTTGAAAGATATATTTTATATCGTTATTTCCTATACGATATTTGTTGGTTTCAGAATTTGATATTGAATATAAGCCGGTATATTTTCTACTTAGAGCCTTGTATTTAATATCAAATGTGATTTGGGTTTGTCGTGAATGGTGTCTTCATTAACACTGTTCTTAAGCCCAATAGAGAAAAAGATTAAATCTTTCTATTTAGATTTAATGAAGTGTATCAATTAAATAATATTTAATTGGAATTGAATTTGAATTACTTTTTGGGTTTATCGTGAGCGGTGTTTTGAACAACACGTGTTCTTTAACCCGATTAACAATAGAATGTGATTTTGGGTTTATCGTGAATCGTGTTTTAGATGACATTGGTTCTATAACCCAGTTAAAGACAGAATATTGATTTTTTTTAAGAAGATTAAAACTAAGTGGGGTTTTAATGAATCTTTAATTAGATTGAAATGGGAATTGATAATTTAAATTATCAAGTTTGGAAAGTGATCGAGAATGGAGTATCACCAGTTTTGCTCCAAGGCGATAGTTAAATCTTTAGTTAGAATTGAACGTGAAATGGTAATTAATTTTACCAATAACACCGTGGTGTTAAATGTGGAGTATTACCAGTTTTCTCCATGGGATATATAGGTTGGGATTGGGAAATAAAATAAATAATTACTTCGGTGTGGTTCGCTAACCCCGACTAGTTTGGAAAACCATAATATGGTTTGAAATGATATCCAAAGGAAGATTAAAGAATAAATTTAGAAGAATTTATCTTGGATAAAATTAATGGGAACCTTTCCCTAAGAATGTGATTTCGTGAATAAAAGGATATTCTGAATTGGAATGAGGCGTTTGCTGTGTTTGTGTAACATTTGTTTATCATCTACGTGGGTTATTCAGAAAGGCCGGGTTTATACCCATTCTGAATAACCGATTCGACGAGATGTCGAAGATGAAGACGGTGGTTGAAAACCGGAAGTCCTCACATCGTTTGGGTGATTACTGGTGATCTCGATTGGGCTGTACATCCAAGATGAGGGAAACAGTTGGTGATCGTCTATACGTACTTGGAGATGGATGGATATGCGAGGAAAGTGTCTCCGGTTTCGTTCAGACCCAGGACGAACTTGTAAATGGATTGTGTGTCTGACATTGGATTTTATTCTGTGTTGATTGATCTCTATTAAATATACATCTGTTTGGTGGTGGAGAATTTATTCTCTTGCTTAACGCCCTTCTCTGAGACGTACGAGCTCAGAGGTTGTATATCGATGGACATCAGTAGAATGGAGTGAATTGCCAGTGTGGCACGCGTAAGTGGCAATTGATCAAGGCTTCTGTTGAAAAGAAAAGTCTTGTGGTTGATGATCAAAGCACGGCCTGTGTGGCGTAGCTTTGTGTATAACGTGAATTCGCGAGCCTCACACCTCGGTATGAGTCAAAAACGGGAGACGGACCGCTGAGAGAGCACGACGTTTCTTTCTATCTAGGTTGGTGTTAGTGACCTACCAGCCTTGACATTTATATACTTTTCACCTGTGTGGTTGTTGGAATGCGAGGCGCCTCGTATATAGGTCTGTAAGGACCGGGAAACGTGTGTTCAGGAATTGCCAATCCTCAAAAGTAAGAGAGGATCGGCCCAGCCGATTCCAAGGATCAAAGTGGGGTCCTGAGACATTTGCTAGAGTGTCTCGAACAGAGAGGAGCTTGCCCCTTGCCTCGACTCATGACGGAAATCCAATTTCCAATACGTGATATTGCGGTTTTAATTGTAGAACTAGTATGGCGACATGATATATGGTACCCATGCCGTCTATGATTAATATTTATGATTGAAAATGTTTTGACACAATACACCTATGATAGTATCAAATGATTTGTTTAAGCGTATCAAGCATTATTTGGATATTATAAGGGAAAACCCTATCCTCCGGCTTGCGTTGCATTGTGTGATGGGACCTGGGTCTTATAATAGCTTCATTTTTCCAAAAAGCATTGCGTTGTTTTGTTATATGCACTAGTATTCCTGGGAGGAAACCCGTTCCGTGTTATACGGCGTGGTCCCTTGAATTACTATCTTTAAAGTAAAGTTTTAAATAACTGTTATAGTTCTCACACTAGTCACATGACTGACCTGGAGTTTATTGTTTTAACCTAAACTCTGGGTGCCCCTATTTTCCGCACAGGCAGCTAGTAGTTTTGGTTTGCAGATTTATATTCACTGGATCCTGATTTAAAGTTGGAACGATGCTCGGAAAGCTCTGTATCCGTGTATTACTTCTAGTTGTTCTTTTGTATTAATTTCCGCTGCGATGTATTTAAATGTAATTTAAATCTTTGATATTTGTTGAATGTAATTTATTCATTTATACTCTGTATATTCTTGTATCTGATGGAATTGTTGTAACAATGAAATGTTCTTCTATTTGCGTTCTATTTTGTCTTGTTCTCAAAGTATCCGCGCTTTCCTTCACGGGGAAGTTACGGGTTCTCACAGTTGGTATCAGAGCTTTGGTTTATGGAGCTCGAGAACAAGACACATTAGAACCATATGAAAGAATTCATCAGATATTGGATTAGCAATATCCAATTAGAATGACTCGTTAGAGATAGGATCAGTAGTATCCTAGAACGAGTGTGAAGAGTATATTTTTCAAATGAAAACAATTTTGTTTTAAAATTTAAATTGTTTTATACATATTTGAATAATTTATTTATTTTGAATTTGGACAATCCAATATATAAAGATTTTGCATATACGCGTCATGAACGTATATTCAAAATTTTAATATACTGGTTATATATAGAATCACATTCTAGACATCCGGGGATGATTCTGATGATGGTGCATCATCATCAGTATTTATATTCTAGTGACGAAGGTGTGATATCTATATATTTACATTAGACTGGTGTGAGAACCAAAACTTATATAGATAGATTTATTGTTGTGATTTGGCATCAAAAACATAATTTTCTGTATATATATATATATATATATATCAAATTATGAATTTGAAACGTTAATCCACTAATTGGTTGATGTTTGTGTTGTTTGTTTATTTGTTTGATAATTTTTAACCTTTAGCCTTATAGAGTCAAATATTGAATTGTATTGAAAATTGGTCACATTTGCTTGCATATATAAGTACTTACATTGAACAGGTCATAGCAAGGAGGCTAGAGCAGAGAATAAAATTTGTTTGCCCGACAAATAGGTACATGTTTACTATAATTTACTGTTTTGTGTGGGTGATGATGATTTTATGAGCCTATTGGCTAGCCGCTTGGCTGTTTCCTTTTCTTTTTGAGATCAGAAGGCCTGTATGGCAATTTCGGGATTTTCCCGTGGCTCCCGGTGCAAGGGAGGTTATGGCGAAATTTTTCGAAAATTCCGAGTGTTATTCAAATTTTTGAAGAATTTGAAAATTCTCAGAAACTGAAAAGTTGGAGAATGGAAGCCAGATTGAACGTAGAGTTGATTAATCAAACCACTTTCGACTTTATTCCTTTTTGGGGACGAAAAGTTTTAAGTGGAGGAGATTGTAACAACTCGAAAATCTGGGCCAGTTTGAAATTTTTATTTTGGCAATTTTAATGAATTTTGAACATTTAAAATGAATTATTTTAAATAATATCGATGAGAAATTTATTTTGAATAGAATTCGAACGTATATATTTATATACGTCGTCGTTAGAATATAAATAATTATTTATAATTATAAATAGAATTGAAAATGGCGCGGTAGTTCGATAATTCGATTTCAAACTTCAATTGAATGTAACGGGTGCAAAACAAACCGGATTTTAGTGAAACCAAAAATATTAGAATCTATTTGAGAATATCTTTCCGACGAATCTGAAAAATCAAAATTTCATAGCGGGAATCAAAAGATATGTCCAGTTGAAAATTCTGAATAGTCGCTATGGAATTCAGGCCCTTAAAAATGGGAATTTTGCAAACGACCTCGGATTTCGACGAAACCACTTTTGTTGTGTCCGTGATGTCAAGTTATTGCTAGGTTTCAAATTTCATAATTTTTCGAATCAATATGTGAGCGTGGCAAAAGAAGACGTGTTTGACCAGTTCTAGTTGATTTTAATCGACTGGAAAATGGCCATTTTTCCAACGGTCTCAGAATTTGACGAAACTAGTTTTTTTAGGACCGTATCGTCAATACGAAGCTAGAAAATATTTTTTTGGAATTTTTCGAGTTAGTATGTGACCCCAGTAAATTGAAATGCGCGTTCAAATTCAATACATAGAGTTATATGTTTATTTTAACGGAAACTGATCGAAACGATCGAATCAGCCTACGATACATATCCCATTGTGTTCGAAATGGGGGTAAAACGTTATGGACGACAGGTGGTGGGTCTCGTTTAGAGGTCGTATGTAAAAGTCAACTTTTTGAAATTAAAATAAAAAAATAAAAAATAATAAAACTCCTCCCCTTCAAAACCGCTGCCCCCCTTTTCATCGTTTCAGTCGATCGAAGAAAAAAAAGAAAGAAAGAGGAGAGTGACGGGGGGGGCGCCGCTGTCATCGCGCCCCCCCCCCCCTCAAATAGCCAGCGCCGCCGCCCTATGGCGGGTTCCACTGCCTCCTCCACCGATTTCTCCCTCTCCCCCTTCTTGTCTGCGAACCCGAGCCCAAACCTCCCCCTCTTCCAAATTAGCGCGAGACCCAACCCACCACCACCTCGACCACCCTCCTCCGCGCCCACCGCCGCCTCAAGGCGCCTGCAACCGCCCTCCGCGCCTCAGGCCGACCACCCACCGCCCCCTTCTGTCTTTTCTCCCTCTCCGTTGAACAAAGGTGAGCTCTTTTCTTTATTTATTTATATTTGTATAAAAACTGATTTTAATTATATATATAGATTCTGATTTTCGTTTATATGAGTTAGGATTTTTAACAAAAAACGATTATAAAAATATAATCTTTGTATGGAGAACGATATTAAAAATATAATCTTTGTTTTGGTGAAGATGTGATCTTTTTGTTTATAGGAAAAATTGATTTTTATTGTATGAACATTGTATGAAGATTAGAATATTTATAAATGAAAAGGCAAAATCTTTATATTAGAAAAGGCGAAATCTTTATATTAGAAAAGACGAAATCTTTATATAGAGAATAGCATGATAAAAATAGAATTTTTATCTATATAGTAGTGGTGTAAAAATAGAATTTTTATCTATATAGTAGCGGTGTAAACGTAGAATTTTTATCTATAAAGTAGCGGTGTAAAAATAGAATTTTTATCTGTATAGTAGCGGTGTAAAAATAGAATTTTTATCTATATAGTAGCGGTGTAAAAATAGAATTTTCATCTATATAGTAGTGGTGTAAAAATAGAATTTTTATCTATATAGTAGCGATGTAAAAATAGATTTTTTATCCATATGGAGTGATTATAAAAATATGATTTTTAAATTGAAAGTGAACAAATAAAAATATGATTTTTATTTTAAAGACAACAGTATAAAATTGTGATTTTTTATATATGTAGTGGCTACGGGCAACGAAAGTGACAAAAGGCGAGAACGACGAAGATTTTCTACAATAGAAGTGTCGTGGAGTTGGGATAGCTATTGGTGAGAACTTCTCATTCTAAATTTTCTTTTTCTTTTTCTAGTTATATATATATATACTAGGATGCAGACGGTGCTTAGCAGAACCCGACACCCGTCATCCACAGACCATGGATGGCTTGTATGCTTGTTTGATGTGTTGTGAATTTTTTTTGTGATGTTGATGTGAAATCGATAATAAAATGTAGATGTGTTGAAATAAATTAATTATCATTAAAAATATAATTTTTAACGTGAATGTGAGTAAATAAATATTTATAAACAAATCGGTCGATATGTTTATATACACTGGTTTGACTGATATTGATTGGGTCGATAAATTTTACACATCGCCCAACTGCACAAATAAAAATCTGTGTTTGTTGATTTGAAACCCCACACGGGTGTTGGGATGATATTTGGCGTACACTAATCCCAATTATTTAATTGTATGTCGATCGATTGGTCGATAGGCTGTGTAAGCGTTGATTATTTATATTTGATGCTTATGCAGTTGTGTGATCCCGCTCCCTGGCTCTAGTACGATCCGATCTCCACGCCCTTGCTTCCGATCCGATCCCCTGTTGGTCTTAACGATCCGATCACCTTGCCCAACTCCAATTCCAAGCAAATGGCCTTCCTTCTCGCCAAGCCCCTTATGCTAAGTTCCAATCCGAATCAGGTCCACCTGCCCGGTTCTCCTATCGGATCCGAGCCCAATGATCCGATCCGGTTTGAAACCCTGCATATTTCCTGCAACTTTCCAGCGACCGTTTTACGCCATACGACGACGTTTCCGACCAATCTAACAGCTCTAATCAATCACAAAGCTTACCATACAGTCATAGAAACAAATAGAAGTGGCCACAAACACGAAAAAAACAATATGACAAGGTTAAACGGATCAAACATAGCCAAAATCCCATATTTTCCCTTAAGCATGTTTAAGCAAAACTGATTATATGATTAGCAAAACTTAACCAAACTAACCCAAACTTCTAACAGAGGTCTAAAACAATATTTCGAAATTTATAAATATTTTTTCCAGAATTTAACCATGTTTAAATTCGCTAATTAACACTAATTACCCTTAATTAACCATAATTAGTGAGGAACTATGCAAATCACTCATCTTGGATACAAATAACTTAACCAAATTAACCCAAACTTCTAATAGAGGTCTAAAACAATATTTTGAAATTTATAAATATTTTTTCTAGAATTTAACCATGTTTAAATTCGCTAATTAACACTAATTACCATTAATTAACCATAATTTGTGAGGAACTATGCAAATCACTCACCTTGGCTACAAATAAAATACCAAATCTGAAATGAATCTCTGTTTGGCGCTGTTCCCTATGCAACACAGCAGCTCTAGCCTTGCTTTGGTGCTAATCCTCTTTGGTTTGATGTTGCTAAGCTTAACCCTTGATTAGAAAGTGATTTGGAGATGTTTTAGAGGTTGGAGGCCATTATTAGGGTTTTTGAAGGTAAATGGCGGCTAGAAAACTGAAATGAAATGAAAACCTAACTCATTTCAGCCTCCCCATAACCCTAATCCCGAAATGGGTTATGGGCCCATTTACTAATCACCTCATTTGGCTCGGTTAAGCAGTTTTTCACCTTCTGGAACTTGTTTCAGCCATATCTCCCAAATGGTGAGTCCATTTGGCTAATGTGACCACTTTACGGAATTGTAAACCATCATCCAGAGTGAATGAAAGTGGTTTCAGGTCAAAATTCATTCTAATCAAAAGTTATGGCCAAAACAGTATCAGATAGGGGCAAAACGATCATTTAAAAATCGACAAAAATCATGAACATGGGAAATGACCCCAATAGTCGTCTCCCGAAGTTACATGACCATACGACTTCTTATGTGAAAGAAATAAATATTCTACGACCCTTCGATGCATAGAATGCGGGTCGTTACTGGTATAAAATCCGGTGTGTTCTTTCCTTTTCTGCATCTTTTTTTCTGTTTATTTTGTATCTGTGTTTGAATCTGTGTCTGTGATTGTGTTTGTGGTGTTTGATTCATCCCGTAGTTCACATAAGTTTTAGATTTTGTTTAAATATTCACAAACACTATTCACTCCCTCTAGTGTTTGTTTTTCCTTAACGATCCATTCCACATTCCTTAACATTGCAAACAATCTCGGAATTCGATGAAATCAATTTCATTGATCCATAGAGCTATTTTGGACAACATAGAGCTGTTTTGGACAGATTCTAAGACCGTTAAATTTTAGTCCTATAATTGGGTTTCAAATGCGTTCGAAACCGAAGTTGAGTGATTAACCCCACCCGTAGTTAACTAATATATCTGATTGTTAATTAAATTAAAGTCATGTTATGATATGATTGTATTGATTGCTTTTCGATAGTTAAAAATGCAAATTTATGTTTATTTGCATCGATATTATAATTTAATATGACTATTAATTTAAATTGTAACGTTAGGCTAAATTTGAAATATGAATGCTAGCTTAATAACTATTCAATTTATGTGATAACAAATTATTTAGATGGATTGATTTTGATGGATTCATTGAATTGATATGTTGACACATCGATGTTTAATTGTGTGATTGATTTCGTCATCCACCTTATTTATCTATGATTGTTGTTTGTGTTGATTAATCTCAACTATGTGCCTTTGATATTACGAGCATCAAATAAACCTAGGATTAATCATTTGAAATGAATTAAGAACATAGGTTGAAATGATAAATACATGTGACCCTGATTTGGATTGAAATAATACATATCCATTCCCAAAATACTAAAATTATATTTTATATGTTATTTTTCCATAGGATAGAAAATTATATATGGACACTGGTTGGTTAAATAAAATTTATTTTAACCTTGGATCTTGAAATACATCTTAAAGACAATGTAAATGATGTTTTATAAATTTATTTCCTTTGAACTTGAACCTTGGATTTGAAATATATAAGCTAAAGGAAATTATTTAATGTTGTAAAACTAAAGTTAAAAATGGAAATTGAATATAAATTGTACATATCAAAATCGAATTATTTTACCCAACTTTGAAATTTACTCTAAATTAACATTAATGTAAAAGTGATATTTGAATTGTGAACTTAAGGTTGTTATAAATTGAAATAATTCAAAATGAGAATTTTCCTTTGAAAAGTTAATAATTTGAATTGAAGTGACTAAATTGAGTAGAATTTGAAATTGTAGTTGATTAAACTGAAAGGTTGGAATTGAATCTAGATGATCTGAAATTGGAATATAACTTTAGATTTATTTAAATTTAAAAGAAACAATTCTAAATCAAACTATAGCATTTTACCAAATTATATATACTACTTTTCTAAATAACTATTTTACTTTATAAACTATTTTATTTTGACTTATATATGTTAACTATTTCAATAAACCCTTTTAGAAATCAACTAATTTTATAACTCCTATTTTTAATTCAAACTATTTATGTATAATCTTTTATACACTAACAATTTATTTTCAAACTATTTTCAAGTATATTAAGCTATTTCAATGTGTGTGTGTGTATATATATATATATTCAACTATTTTAAATATTGAAATTATTTTAAAATTTGGAATTGTTTTAAAATTTGGAATTGTTTCAATATTCTTATTTTGGTTTAAATGAAGATTTTAACATGAAATGTATTCTCTTTCTAGTATGAAATGTTTTAAGAGTAACCCTGATATTTTGATATCAAGTATGAAACATTTGAAATGAAAAGATCCGGCCTGTGTGAAAAATATAAACATTTGGTTGTTAAAGCGATCGAGATCAGATATTGTTATACTCTCCGCCAATACCGAAAACCACTTTAACATCTATCTACATGGTGGAGAATCCAAAATAAACTCGGTTGGTTTAGCGAACGCTATTAGAATGAAGTAAGAGAAGATGGTGGATGGCCTTGACCTTTGGGTCAGAATTAAAATGACTAAAATAGGAGCCATACCTAGTGTGACAACCCGGATTTTCAAAACTAATTTAAAATTTGTATTTTAGCTATTTTAATGGATTTTGGATATTTAAAATGATTTATTTTAAATAATAACTACTAAAAATTTATTTTAATCGAAGTTAGAATGAATAAATTTATTTTAATTATAAAACGAGCCTGAATTGCACGATAGTTTGAAAATTCAATTTGTAATTTCAATTGAGTATATAGAATTCGCTATAAATCAGATTTCAGTGAAATAAGAAATATTTGAATCTGTTTAACTATATCTTTTTAACGATTGTGAAAAATTGAGATTTCATAATACAAATAAAAAATTATGTCCAGTTTAAAATTTGAAATAGACGCTGTGGAATTTATATATATTTTAATATAATATATAGCCCTTAAAAATAGCCATTTTGCAAATGACCTCTGTTTTCAACAAAACAATTTTTGTTGGATCTGGAAAGTCAAATTATTCCTATATTCCAAATTTTATAATTTTTGGAATTAATATGTGAGCGCAATGAATTAAAACATGTTTGGTAATTTTAGTTTGAATTTAATCAACTGAAAAATGACCATTTTTGAAATGGTCTCCAAATTTGATGAAATTAGTTTTGTTAGGACCGTATCATCAAAACATAGCTAGATTTGTTTTTATGGAATTTTTGGAGTCAGTATGTGTCCCCAGTAAATTAAAATGTACGTTGAAACCAATTTTTAACGTTATATTAATTTATATTTTAATTTAAAAGAAAAATGATTGAAACAGTCGAATCAGCTTGCGGGACATATCCCACTATGTTCGGGATTGGGGTAATTAGCTAGGGATGAGAGTCGGTGGGTTCGATTTGGAGTTTGAATGGAAAAGTTGCTTTTTATGGAAATTAAATTATAGTGAAAATTAGGCTCACATCCTTAAAAGTAAACTTAATTAGGCTCATATCCTCCCCTTTAATTACATGTAAATTTCATCCCTATTTTTAAATATCCGCATTTTCTTTTCCTTAATTTCCCATTTACGCAAATTGCGGCGTAATTAACGTGACCTATTATACGTTCCAGCGATCTGTTTTTTTCATCGTCATGTATTTCTTTGTTAATGGCTGCGCCGTCATTTTTTTAGCGATTAAAATTAGGGTTTCTCTATGATTTCTTCAAAGAATTGATTTGATCGATCCTTCATTTAAAAAATGGATATTTCGTCTTCCAGGTGATTTATATTTTTTGCATTATTTCACTTTGAAATCATTTTGTGGTATGCGGATTTCAATTTGAAATCGTTCTAATTTTTTTCTTCTTGCAGGTGATCGACAAATTGTTCTAATATTGTTTTTGGTATGCAGATTTCATTTTGCAATCGTTTATTGCTGATTCATTATTTTGAATTATTTTAAATGTCTTGTTTTATCAATGGATATTTTTTGTTGTTGATTTTATAGCCGATTCATTATTATGTATTAGTTTAATTGGCCTGTTTTATTGATGGATATTTTAATTATTTTATAAAGTGTTATTTTTGTTGCTAACTGTTCAGCTGTGCAATTTAATTTGTCAACATATTTTTTCATCTGTTCTGCATATATGTATTAAAATATGCATATATTGTGGATATGAGCATATAAAAATGCATCTATTGGTATAATATGTGTTTGGATGTATTTAGAAAAGTTGCATAGAAGTATGCATATTTTCTGTATATATGTATACAAATATTCAGCTCATTTGATTTTCTGCTTGTTTGCGTGCCTGATGATTAGTTGCATACATATATGAATATATTATTAATATATGCATATTAAAAGTGTTCTAGATATATTTTATAATAAAATATGTGGAAATATCCTGAAAACTTTCACATAAATATGCAGAAATTACTGTTATTTACGAATATTTATGCATTTACTTATAATTATATGTTTATATTTTTGTAATTTTGTTTTAATACATGCAGATAAGGCTGATTAATGTTTTTTTTAAACAGTGGTCCTGTAAATATTGGTGCATGTTTGTTATTAACACAATGAAGCATGGAAGTGAGGACAAAGAAATCATTAGAGATGAAGAAATTAAAATGGAAGAAAGGGGTGTTTGTATTTGTTAGAAAATATTGACTGCTATTTTGTTTTTTGAAATACGTGTGCATGATTATGTAGTGTGTAAACTGAATTACCTTTTTATTTTGTGAACTGAATTAAGTTCTTCTAATTTTACATGAAACTATGATTTGATGTTGTCGTATGTATAGTTATTCATAATATTTTGTATACTTATATGCATGTTTTCAGTACAATTCCTGATGTAACTGCATATATTTGCAGCATTACTCCAGAAGATGTTTTATTTTTTTATTAAATACTGACATGTAAGAACTAAACTTCATAAATTATAGGAATAAATAACGAAATTAAAACTGTAGAATCAGCTGATGAAATTAAAAAATTCAGGATTAAAAGGGAAAAAAAGTAGACAAAGTAAAAACAGAGTAAGCAAAAACGATAAATTTTGAATACTTGCATGCAAATAAAGAGAATAGTTGCATACTTCTATGCAACAATGAATAATGCTTGTGTACATTATCCATTTACAAGAATAATTTCCTACCTGTATGTAGCTTCTATGGATTTTTTTTCTTACATTTATTCATCTATGCAATATACTAGTAAACTTGATACATATATTCAGTATAATTACATACATCTATGCAACTATACATAATATTTGCATACTTCTATCCAACTATCTAGATTGATTGCATACACAACATTTCTGAAAAAAACTATCCATAAAAAATACAGAATTGATATTAAAAAATTGAACTACATTTTTAACTGCACGTAAAAGTTCACAACATTATACATTCAAGAAACACAGAATGCTTATACGTATAAAGATCATCTTTCTTTAATTTCTCTATCAGTTCGATGAATGCCTTAAGATTAATCCTATACACACTATCCTTTTTGGGATTCTTCGGTATTTCTTCGATTTATCCTACTTTCACTAATTGTTGAGATTTAGACGGCTGTTCAGTAATTACTAACGCTATCTCTTTTTTAACATCTCATATAGGATCATCTTCCACCATGTACCTGTAAAAAGGATTAGAAAGTTATTAACAAAAGGTTTCAAATTGTACTAAATACAAGTGTGCAACTTTTACTAATAATAGCAAACAAAGTATGTATTTTTAATAATAGCACACAGGTGTGCTACTATATAGAATTGATTTTGTAACAACCCGAAAATCTGGGCCAGTTTAAAATTTTTATTTTGGCAATTTTAATGAATTTTGAACATTTAAAATGAATTATTTTAAATAATATTGACGAGAAATTTATTTTGAATAGAATTCGAATGTATATATTTATATACGTCGTCGTTAGAATATAAATAATTATTTATAATTATAAATAGAATTGAAAATGGCGCGGTAGTTCGATAATTCGATTTCAAACTTCAATTGAATGTACCGGGTGCAAAACAAACCGGATTTTAGTGAAACCAAAAATATTAGAATCTATTTAAGAATATCTTTCCAACGAATCTGAAAAATCGAAATTTCATAGCGGGAATCAAAAGATATGTCCAGTTGAAAATTCTGAATAGTCGCTATGGAATTCAGGCCCTTAAAAATGGGAATTTTACAAACGACCTCGGATTTCGACGAAACCTCTTTTGTTGGGTCCGTGATGTCAAGTTATTTCTAGGTTTCAAATTTCATAATTTTTTGAATCAATATGTGAGCGTGGCAAAAGAAAACGTGTTTGACCAGTTTAAGTTGATTTTAATCGACTGGAAAATGGCAATTTTTCCAACGGTCTTAGAATTTGACGAAATTAGTTTTGTTAGGGCCGTATCGTCAATACGAAGCTAGAAAATATTTTTCTGGAATTTTTCGAGTTAGTATGTGACCCCAGTAAATTGAAATGCACGTTCAAATTCAATATATAGAGTTATATGTTGATTTTAACGGAAACTGATCGAAACGATCGAATCAGCCTACGATACATATCCCATTGTGTTCGGAATGGGGGTAAAACGTTATGGACGACAGGCGGTGGGCCTCGTTTAGAGGTCGTATGTAAAAGTCAACGTTTTGAGATTAAAATAAAAATATATATATATATAAAAATAAAACTCCTCCCCTTCAAAACCGCTGCCCCCCCCTTCAAAACCGCTGCCCCCCTTTTCATCATTTCAGTCGATCGAAGAAAAAAAAAGAGGAGAGCGACGGGGGGGGGGGGGGGGGCGCCGCTGTCATCGCGCCCCCCCTCAAATCGCCAGCGCCGCCGCCCTAGGGCGGGCGCCACCGCCTCCTCCACCGATTTATCCCTCTCCCCCTTCTTGTCTGCGAACCCGAGCCCAAACCTCCCCCTCTTCCAAATCAGCGCGAGACCCCAACCCACCACCACCTCGACCACCCTCCTCCGCGCCCACCGCCGCCTCAAGGCGCCTGCAACCGCCCTCCACGCCTCAGGCCGACCACCCACCGCCCCCTTCTGTCTTTTCTCCCTCTCCGTTGAATAATGGTGAGCACTTTTCTTTATTTATTCATATTTGTATAAAAACTGATTTTAATTATATATATAGATTCTGATTTTCGTTTATATGAGTTAGGATTTTTAATAGAAAACGATTATAAAAATATAATCTTTGTATGGAGAACGATATTAAAAATATAATCTTTGTTTTGGTGAAGATGTGATCTTTTTGTTTATAGGAAAAATTGATTTTTATTGAATGAACATTGTATAAAGATTAGAATATTTATAAATGAAAAGGCGAAATCTTTATATTAGAAAAGGCGAAATCTTTATATTAGAAAAGACGAAATCTTTATATAGAGAATAGCATGATAAAAATAGAATTTTTATCTATATAGTAGCGGTGTAAAAATAGAATTTTTATCTATATAGTAGCGGTGTAAACATAGAATTTTTATCTATATAGTAGCGGTGTAAAAATAGAATTTTTATCTGTATAGTAGCGGTGTAAAAATAGAATTTTTATCTATATAGTAGCGGTGTAAAAATAGAATTTTTATCTATATAGTAGCGGTGTAAAAATAGAATTTTTATCTATATAGTAGCGGTGTAAAAATAGAATTTTTATCTATATAGTAGCGGTGTAAAAATAGAATTTTCATCTATATAGTAGTGGTGTAAAAATAGAATTTTTATCTATATAGTAGCGATGTAAAAATAGAATTTTTATCCATACGGAGTGATTATAAAAATATGATTTTTAAATTGAAAGTGAACAAATAAAAATATGATTTTTATTTTAAAGACAACAGTATAAAATTGTGATTTTTTATATATGTAGTGGCTACGGGCAACGAAAGTGACAAAAGGCGAGAACGACGAAGATTTTCTACAATAGAAGTGTCGTGGAGTTGGGAAAGCTATTGGTGAGAACTTCTCACTCTAAATTTTCTTTTTCTTTTTCTAGTTATATATATATACTAGGATGCAGACGGTGCTTAGCAGCACCCGACACCCGTCATCCACAGACCATGGATGGCTTGTATGCTTGTTTGATGTGTCGTGAAATTTGTTTGTGATGTTGATGTGAAATCGATAATAAAATGTAGATGTTTTGAAATAAATTAATTATCGTTAAAATATAATTTTTAACGTGAATGTGAGTAAATAAATATTTATAAACAAATCGGCTGATTTGTTTATATACACTGGTTTGACTGATATTGATTGGGTCGATAAATTTTACACATCGCCCAATTGCACAAATAAAAATTTGTGTTTGTTGATTTGAAACCCCACACGGGTGTTGGGATGATATTTAGCGTACACTAATCCCAATTATTTAATTGTATGTCGATCGATTGGTCGACAGGCTGTGTAAGCGTTGATTATTTATATTTAATGCTTATGCAGTTGTGTGATGCACCTTGGATGATGGTTGATGGTTTATCATTGCTATTATATACATGTGTTGTATGGAATCCATATAATTAACATTATATGGTAATTGATTGGGCCTCATTCCAATCGGGAAAATAATGAATATTATAAAAGAAAATTCATGTGATGAATATAAAATAGTCATGTGTTGACGATGTTCATGTGTTGAAACTATTTATGTGTTGAGTAAAATATTTTAAATAATAAAATTTACATCTATATCATATTTAAAATTAGAACTACTTCACGATGGAGTCTAATTGAAAATCAAACGATAGATACCATAATTTTGTAAAATATTTTACATAACAAAAATAGTGATGTGTTGACAGTACTCATGTGTTGAGATTAGTCGTGTATTGAAAGAAATATAGATTCATGTGTTGAATAGAATAAATATTCATTTGTTGAATAGAATAACGAATTTATGGAAATATATAAAGCCGTATTGATTAGAGTTGCGCTATTTTGATGTGAACGATATTTATATCGATTATATTCGTTTTTATAATGAATATAGAAAAAAAGAAGTGATTTCAAAATATAACATTAAGAAAATATTATCATTTATATAGTAATGAAATGAAATATTCAATTTTGATTTGAAATTGAATATAGAGTTGAAATGGTTTTGAAATCAAATTTAAAACGATTTATAAAATATGTTTTAAAAAGGAAATTGACGAAATATATATAATATATATATTATATATATAATGGCCCGAATACAACGCGCCGCGACCATTGACTTCGAATTGACGTTGCGGGAGATCCGATCGTCGGATTCTCCTAAAACCAGAACAGTTGGTTCGTATCGAAAAGAGCTTTCCAATGAATTTTAGAAATTTGAAATCTAACGGTTGGATTTGGAATTATGTCCAAATCAAATTTGAAAAAGATCGCTGTAAGTGCAGTTCGATGGCCGTCGATGGAAATCGATTGTACAGGCCTTGATAAAATTATTAAAATATTAATAATTTGTGTAAAATCATAATATGTAAATTGGAAAGAACTGGGATGAAAAACTCCATATTTGAAAGGATAAAAATAGATTTTTATCGAAATGAACTAGTTTTGAACTAGAATTAAAATCAATTTATTTTTTAAATGAATAAATTGAATTTGAATCGGTTTTGAAAATAACCAGAATATCCAATATATATAAAGTGGAAGTGGATCTGAATCGAAATTATCTTCGGAATATTTCGATGTTGGATTTCGTGACTATACAGATATTGTTATGGGAATTTGAAAGATATATTTTATATCGTTATTTCCTATACGATATTTGTTGGTTTCAGAATTTGATATTGAATATAAGCCGGTATATTTTCTACTTAGAGCCTTGAATTTAATATCAAATGTGATTTAGGTTTGTCGAGAATGGTGTCTTCATTAACACTGTTCTTAAGCCCAATAGAGAAAAAGATTAAATCTTTCTATTTAGATTTAATGAAGTGTATCAATTAAATAATATTTAATTGGAATTGAATTTGAATTGCTTTTTGGGTTTATAGTGAGCGGTGTTTTGAACAACACGTGTTCTTTAACCCGATTAACAATAGAATGTGATTTTGGGTTTATCGTAAATCGTGTTTTAGACGACATTGGTTCTTTAACCCAGTTAAAGACAGGATATTGATTTTTTTAAGAAGATTAAAACTAAGTGGGGTTTTAATGAATCTTTAATTAGATTGAAATGGGAATTGATAATTTAAATTATCAAGTTTGGAAAGTGATCGAGAATGGAGTATCACCAGTTTTGCTCCAAGGCGATAGTTAAATCTTTAGTTAGAATTGAACGTGAAATGGTAATTAATTTTACCGATAACACCGTGGTGTTAGATGTGGAGTATTACCAGTTTTCTCCATGGGATATATAGGTTGGGATTGGGAAATAAAATAAATAATTACTTCGGTGTGGTTCGCTAACCCCGACTAGTTTGGAAAACCATAATATGGTTTGAAATGATATCCAAAGGAAGATTAAGGAATAAATTTAGAAGAATTTATCTTGGATAAAATTAATGGGAACCTTTCCCTAAGAATGTGATTTCGTGAATAAAATGATATTCTGAATTGGAATGAGGCGTTTGCTGTGTTTGTATAACATTTGTTTATCATCTACATGGGTTATTCAGAAAGGTCGGGTTTATACCCATTCTGAATAACCGATTCGACGAGATGTCAAAGATGAAGACGGTGGTTGAAGACCGGAAGTCCTCACATCGTTTGGGTGATTACTGATGATCTCGATTGGGCTGTACATCCAAGATGAGGGAAACAGTTGGTGATCGTCTATACGTACTTGGAGATGGATGGATATGCGAGGAAAGTGCCTCCGGTTTCGTTCAGACCCAGGACGAACTTGTAAATGGATTGTGTGTCTGACATTGGATTTTATTCTGTGTTGATTGATCTCTATTAAATATACATCTGTTTGGCGGTGGAGAATTTATTCTCTTGCTTAACGCCCTTCTCTGAGACGTACGAACTCAGAGGTTGTATATCGATGGACATCAGTCGAATGGAGTGAATTGCCAGTGTGGCACGCGTAAGTGGCAATTGATCAAGGCTTCTGTTGAAAAGCAAAGTCTTGGGTTGATGATCAAAGCACGGCCTGTGTGGCGTAGCTTTGTGTATAACGTGAATTCGCGAGCCTCACACCTCGGTATGAGTCAAAAACGGGAGACGGACCGCTGAGAGAGCACGACGTTTCTTTCTATCTAGGGTGGTGTCAGTGACCTACCAGCCCTGACATTTATATACTTTTCACCTGTGTGGTTGTTGGAATGCGAGGCGCCTCGGATATTGGTCTGTAAGGACCGGGAAACGTGTGTTCAGGAATTGCCAATCCTCAAAAGTAAGAGAGGATCGGCCCAGCCGATTCCAAGGATCAAAGTGGGGTCCTGAGACATTTGCTAGAGTGTCTCGAACAGAGAGGAGCTTGCCCCTTGCCTCGACTCATGACGGAAATCCAATTTCCAATACGTGATATTGCGGTTTTAATTGTAGAACTAGTATGGCGACATGATATATGGTACCCATGCCGTCTATGATTGATATTTATGATTGAAAATGTTTTGACACTATACACCTATGATAGTATTAAATGATTTGTTTAAGCGTATCAAGCATTATTTGGCTATTATAAGGGAAAACCCTATCCTCCGGCTTGCGTTGCATTGTGTGATGGGACCTGGGTCTTATAATAGCTTCATTTTTCCAAAAAGCATTGCGTTGTTTTGTTATATGCACTAGTATTCTTGGGAGGAAACCCGTTCCGTGTTATACGGCGTGGTCCCTTGAATTACTATCTTTAAAGTAAAGTTTTAAGTAACTGTTATAGTTCTCACACCAGTCACATGACTGACCTGGAGTTTATTGTTTTAACCTAAACTCTGGGTGCCCCTATTTTCCGCACTGGCAGCTAGTAGTTTTGGTTTGCAGATTTATATTCACTGGATCCTGATTTAAAGTTGGAACGATGCTCGGAAAGCTCTGTATCCGTGTATTACTTCTAGTTGTTCTTTTGTATTATTTTCCGCTGCGATGTATTTAAATGTAATTTAAATCTCTGATATTTGTTGAATGTAATTTATTCATTTATACTCTGTATATTCTTGTATCTGATGGAATTATTGTAATAACAATGAAATGTTCTTCTATTTGCGTTCTATTTTGTCCTATTCTCAAAGTATCCGCGCTTTCCTTCACGGGGAAGTTACGGGTTCTCACAGGTTGTATCAGAGCTTTGGTTTATAGAGCTCGAGAACAAGACACATTAGAACCATATGAAAGAATTCATCAGATATTGGATTAGCAATATCCAATTAGAATGACTCGTTAGAGATAGGATCAGTAGTATCCTAGAACGAGTGTGAAGAGTATATTTTTCAAATGAAAACAATTTTGTTTTAAAATTTAAATTGTTTTATACATATTTGAATAATTTATTTATTTTGAATTTGGACAATCCAATATATAAAGATTTTGCATATACGCGTCATGAACGTATATTCAAAATTTTAATATACTGGATAGATATAGAATCACATTCTAGACATCCGGGGATGATTCTGATGATGGTGCATCATCATCAGTATTTATATTCGAGTGACGAAGGTGTGATATCTATATATTTCCATTAGACTGGTGTGAGAACCAAAACTTATATAGATAGATTTATTGTTGTGATTTGGCATCAAAAACATAATTTTCTGTATATATATATATATATATATATATATCAAATTATGAATTTGAAACGTTAATCCACTAATTGGTTGATGTTTGTGTTGTTTGTTTATTTGTTTGATAATTTTTAACCATTTAGCCTAATAGAGTCAAATATTGAATTGTATTGAAAATTGGTCACATTTGCTTGCATATACAAGTACTTACATTGAACAAGTCATAGCAAGGAGGCTAGAGCAGAGAATAAAATTTGTTTGCCCGACAAATAGGTACATGTTTACTATAATTTACTGTTTTGTTTGGGTGATGATGATTTTATGAGCCTATTGGCTAGCCGCTTGGCTGTTTCTTTTTCTTTTTGAGATCAGAAGGCCTGTATGGCAATTTCGGGATTTTCCCGTGACTCCCGGTGCAGGGGAGGTTATGGCGAAATTTTTCGAAAATTCCGAGTGTTATTCAAATTTTTGAAGAATTTGAAAATTCTCAGAAACTGAAAAGTTGGAGAATGGAAGCCAGATTGAACGTAGAGTTGATTAATCAAACCACTTTCGACTTTATTCCTTTTCGGGGACGAAAAGTTTTAAGTGGAGGAGATTGTAACAACTCGAAAATCTGGGCCAGTTTGAAATTTTTATTTTGGCAATTTTAATGAATTTTGAACATTTAAAATGAATTATTTTAAATAATATCGACGAGAAATTTATTTTGAATAGAATTCGAACGTATATATTTATATACGTCGTTGTTAGAATATAAATAATTATTTATAATTATAAATAGAATTGAAAATGGCGCGGTAGTTCGATAATTCGATTTCAAACTTCAATTGAATGTACCGGGTGCAAAACAAACCGGATTTTAGTGAAACCAAAAATATTAGAATCTATTTGAGAATATCTTTCCGACGAAGCTGAAAAATCGAAATTTCATAGCGGGAATCAAAAGATATGTCCAGTTGAAAATTCTGAATAGTCGCTATGGAATTCAGGCCCTTAAAAATGGGAATTTTGCAAACGACCTCGGATTTCGACGAAACCACTTTTGTTGGGTCCGTGATGTCAAGTTATTGATAGGTTTCAAATTTCATAATTTTTCGAATCAATATGTGAGCGTGGCAAAAGAAGACGTGTTTGACCAGTTTCAGTTGATTTTAATCGACTGGAAAATGGCCATTTTTCCAACGGTCTCAGAATTTGACGAAACTAGTTTTTTTAGGACCGTATCGTCAATACGAAGCTAGAAAATATTTTTCTGGAATTTTTCGAGTTAGTATGTGACCCCAGTAAATTGAAATGCGCGTTCAAATTCGATATATAGAGTTATATGTTGATTTTACCGGAAACTGATCGAAACGATCGAATCAGCCTACGATACATATCCCATTGTGTTCGGAATGGGGGTAAAACATTATGGACGACAGGTGGTGGGTCTCGTTTAGAGGTCGTATGTAAAAGTCAACTTTTTGAAATTAAAATAAAAAAAATAAAAAAATAAAACTCCTCCCCTTCAAAACCGCTGCCCCCCCTTTTCATCGTTTCAGTCGATCGAAGAAAAAAAAGAAAGAAAGAGGAGAGCGACGGGGGGGGGCCGCCGCTGTCATCGCGCCCCCCCCTCAAATCGCCAGCGCCGCCGCCCTAGGGCGGGTTCCACCGCCTCCTCCACCGATTTCTCCCTCTCCCCCTTCTTGTCTGCGAACCCGAGCCCAAACCTCCCCCTCTTCCAAATCAGCGCGAGACCCCAACCCACCACCACCTCGACCACCCTCCTCCGCGCCCACCGCCGCCTCAAGGCGCCTGCAACCGCCCTCCGCGCCTCAGGCCGACCACCCACCGCCCCCTTCTGTCTTTTCTCCCTCTCCGTTGAACAAAGGTGAGCTCTTTTCTTTATTTATTTATATTTGTATAAAAACTGATTTTAATTATATATATAGATTCTGATTTTCGTTTATATGAGTTAGGATTTTTAATAGAAAACGATTATAAAAATATAATCTTTGTATGGAGAACGATATTAAAAATATAATCTTTGTTTTGGTGAAGATGTGATCTTTTTGTTTATAGGAAAAATTGATTTTTATTGTATGAACATTGTACAAAGATTAGAATATTTATAAATGAAAAGGCGAAATCTTTATATTAGAAAAGGTGAAATCTTTATATTAGAAAAGACGAAATCTTTATATAGAGAATAGCATGATAAAAATAGAATTTTTATCTATATAGTAGCGGTGTAAAAATAGAATTTTTATCTATATAGTTCGTGAATTTCGACCATTGACTTCGAATTGACATTACGGGAGATCCGACCGTCGGATTCTCCTAAAACCAGAACCGTTGGGTTCGTATAGAAAAGAACTTTCCATTGAATGTTAGAAATTTGAAATCTAACGGTTGGATTTGGAATTATTTCCAAATCAAATTTGAAAAAGGTCGCTGTAAGTGCAGTTCGATGGCCGTCGATGGAAATCGACTGTACATGCCTTGATAAAATTATTAAAAATATTAATAATTTGTGTAAAATAATAACATGTAAATTGGAAAGAACTGGGATGAAAAACTCCATATTTGAAAGGATAAAAATAGATTTTTATCGAAATGAATAGTTTTGAACTAGAATTAAAATTAATTTATTTTTGAAATGAATAAATTGAATTTGAATCGGTTTTGAAAATAACCAGAATCTCCAATATATATAAAGTGGAAGTGGATCTGAATCGAAATTATCTTCGGAATATTTCGATGTTGGATTTCGTGACTATACAGATATTGTTATGGGAATTTGAAAGATATATTTTATATCGTTATTTCCTATACGATATTTGTTGGTTTCAGAATTTGATATTAAATATAAGCCGGTATATTTTCTATTCAGAGCCTTGTATTTAATATCAAATGTGATTTGGGTTTGTCGTGAATGGTGTCTTCATTAACACTGTTCTTAAGCCCAATAGAGAAAAAGATTAAATCTTTCTATTTAGATTTAATGAAGTGTATCAATTAATTAATATTTAATTGGAATTGAATTTGAATTGCTTTTTGGGTTTATCGTGAGCGGTGTTTTGAACAACACGTGTTCTTTAACCCGATTAACAATAGAATGTGATTTTGGGTTTATCGTGAATCGTGTTTTAGATGACATTGGTTCTATAACCCAGTTAAAGACAGAATATTGATTTTTTTAAGAAGATTAAAACTAAGTGGGGTTTTAATGAATCTTTAATTAGATTGAAATGGGAATTGATAATTTAAATTATCAAGTTTGGAAAGTGATCGAGAATGGAGTATCACCAGTTTTGCTCCAAGGCGATAGTTAAATCTTTAGTTAGAATTGAACGTGAAATGGTAATTAATTTTACCGATAACATCGTGGTGTTAGATGTGGAGTATTACTAGTTTTCTCCATGAGATATATAGGTTGGGATTGGGAAATAAAATAAATAATTACTTCGGTGTGGTTCGCTAATCCCGACTAGTTTGGAAAACCATAATATGGTTTGAAATGATATCCAAAGGAAGATTAAAGAATAAATTTAGAAGAATTTATCTTGGATAAAATTAATGGGAACCTTTCCCTAAGAATGTGATTTCGTGAATAAAAGGATATTCTGAATTGGAATGAGGCGTTTGCTATGTTTGTGTAACATTTGTTTATCATATACGTGGGTTATTCAGAAAGGCCGGGTTTATACCCATTCTGAATAACCGACGAGATGTCGAAGATGAAGACGGTGGTTGAAGACTAGAAGTCCTCACATCGTTTGGGTGATTACTGATGATCTCGATTGGGATGTACACCCAAGATGAGGGAAACAGTTGGTGATCGTCTAGACGTACTTGGAGATGGATGGATATGCGAGGAAAGTGCCTCCGGTTTCGTTCAGACCCAGGACGAACTTGTAAATGGATTGTGTGTCTGACATTGGATTTTATTCTGTGTTGATTGATCTCTATTAAATATACATCTGTTTGGCGACGGAGAATTTATTCTCTTGCTTAACGCCCTTCTCTGAGACGTACGAGCTCAGAGGTTGTATATCGATGGACATCAGTCGCATGGAGCGAATTGCCAGTGTGGCACGCGTAAGTGGCAATTGATCAAGGCTTCTGTTGAAAAGAAGAGTCTTGTGGTTAATGATCAAAGCACGGCCTGTATGGCGTAGCTTTGTGTATAACGTGAATTCGCGACCCTCACACCTCGGTATGAGTCAAAAACGGGAGACGGACCGCTGGGAGAGAACGACGTTTCTTTCTAGCTAGGGTGGTGTCAGTGACCTACCAGCCCTGACATTTATATACTTTTCACCTGTGTGGTTGTTGGAATGCGAGGCGCCTCGGATATAGGTCTGTAAGGACCGGGAAACGTGTGTTCAGGAATTGCCAATCCTCAAAAATAAGAGAGGACAGGCCCAGCCGATTCCAAGGATCAAAGTGGGGTCCTGAGACATTTGCTAGAGTGTCTCGAACGGAGAGGAGCTTGCCCCTTGCCTCGACTCATGCCGGAAATCCAATTTCCAATACGTGATATTGCGGTTTTAATTGTAGAACTAGTATGGCGACATGATATATGGTACCCATGCCGTCTATGATTGATATTTATGATTGAAAATGTTTTGACACTATACACCTATGATAGTATCAAATGATTTGTTTAAGCGTATCAAGCATTATTTGGCTATTATAAGGGAAAACCCTATCCTCCAGCTTGCGTTGCATTGTGTGATGGGACCTGGGTCTTATAATAGCTTCATTTTTCCAAAAAGCATTGCGTTGTTTTGTTATATGCACTAGTATTCTTGGGAGGAAACCCGTTCCGTGTTATACGGCGTGGTCCCTTGAATTACTATCTTTAAAGTAAAGTTTTAAATAATTGTTTTAGTTCTCACACCAGTCACATGACTGACCTGGAGTTTATTGTTTTAACCTAAACTCTGGGTGCCCCTATTTTCCGCACGGGCAGCTTGTAGTTTTGGTTTGCACATTTATATTCACAGGATCCTGATTTACAGTCGGAACGATGCTCGGAAAGCTCTGTATCCGTGTATTACTTCTAGTTGTGCTTTTGTATTATTTTCCGCTGCGATGTATTTAAATGTAATTTAAATCTCTGATATTTTTTGAATGTAATTTATTCATTTATACTCTGTATATTCTTGTATCTGATGGAATTGTTGTAATAACAATGAAATGTTCTTCTGTTTGCGTTCTATTTTGTCCTGTTCTCAAAGTATCCGCGCTTTCCTTCACGTGGAAGTTACGGGTTCTCACAGTTTTACACAAGAATGCAAATATTGCAGACATAAGCTCAGAACTGTACAAAAATTTGTAATAACATCTCAGAATTGTGCCAAAAACATAAAAAATGCACACTAGAGTGCAGGTATTTGGAATAAATGGACACTAGTGCTCATCTATTATGAATTGTTATCGACAAGTGTTTGAGCATTCTGACCACATTCAAACATGTTTCCAAATATTCTTAACAATATGCTATAATCATTCATGAACTCTTACAATAATTTTGTTAGTATTTGGAAATCAGCAAGCAAATATAGAAGATAATTATATACATTTCTTCAAGAAATCTAAATTAAATTATTCAAATATTTACTACAAACATTTCATAATTATCGCTGCAGAAATTGCAAAAAAAAAAAAATCAATTTGTTAGAATTACTCTATTTACTATGAAAACATGCATAGAAATATGCAAACATTCTCAATATTTGCATTAATTTCATAACATTTACGAAATCAACAAAAAGTATGCAAGTCATTATATTTTATGCATACAAGTTTGCAAATATTATGAATTCATGCGTACAATTATGCACTTATTATGTGTGTAAATGCATATTCAACTATTCAACATATGTTCATAAAAGTACGCAATTTTTTTACTATCTGCATCTAAACATGCAAATATTATTAGAATTGAATATAATGCGTTAATAGTTTCAGAATTGCATGCAACATTTCTAATTACATGCATAGAATTATGCAAGAATTATGTAATAAAATCACAGTTGCATTCCACAGTTTTGGATAAGTGCATATAATTATTCAACACTCAGATAGTAATTGCACAATTACATGCAACAATTGTGATTAAATGCATACATTTATGCATGAATCAACTGATAATTGCACGAGTCTGCTGATAGTTTCAAATTTGAAAAAGGAGATTGTACTGATTTTTTTACAATCGAAAACATTTTTTCAACCAAATTTGCATGAATATTTGTATTTAATCGTATAATCATGCAACAATTCGACGTTAATCCGTATTTCAATATAATATAAGACAAGATTATCTATTGTTTTACAGAAAAATAACTAAATCAAATTTTTACCTTCGTTCTCGCCATATCGATAAAAGTTCTGATCAAATCGACAACGATTTTATGCTGTTACACTCGATCGAGATACAAAACATGAAAATCGGCTGGAAAATTTTATTTTTCTTCTAAGATCATCTGCCCTATTCGTGCGCCGTAATAATTGAAATGATATGCCTGGAACGATGGATTTTAGGGTTTAAAAGGTTAATATCGGAGTTTTATTAGACAATGTTCAAAAACAGGTATGTAATTCATATTCTTTTTATGGCCGGGTCTTTTTTTTTTTTTTTTACAATTTAAAGGTAAACAGGGACCTGTAAAAAACGCAACCTAAATTATATATATATTTAACCTAACCCTAATATTCATTAGAAAAAAACAAAAAAAAAACAGAAGCCCCATCGTTCAAAACTGCCCCTTTTCTCATTGTCGCTGTTGCCGCCCCGGCGCGCCACCACCCCCTTCGCCGCCAGTTCCCCCTTTGCCTCCGGCCATCCCTCCCTCCAGCGTCGCCCCCTCTTTCTTCTTTAATTTAAAAACCCCCAATCCAGCGCCACCACTGTCCCACCACCCATCGTCGCCGCCACTGCACTACTCCTCGACCCCAACGCCACCTCCTCGGACCACCACTCCAGCCGTGGGTCCCCCTCTGGCCAAAAACCCCCTTTTTATAAATTCCAGTATTTGCAATTAAGACCCTGACCTCTTTTAGAAAATAACTTCCAGTCCGAGCCCCTCTGGCCAAAACTCTACAATGCCAAAATCGAAGAGCACGTTTTTCTCTTCGATTTGAGTATATGGAAGTCATATTTTGGATTGCGGAGTTGTTTAGAAAACCCGTCCAAAGTCTGCTATCCAAATACTATCTTTTCGCGATTTCCGATGAAATGGAGCATTTTCGGAAAAAAGTCCATTAGGAGAAAGTTGTCTGGAATGGCGCGTTTAAGCTAAAAAAACAAGATCGGGTGAAGATTGGAGCTCGTTTGCAAATTCTAGAACCAGAACAGCAAATCAAAGCGTCAGAAAACAACGGCGGAGTGGATCCCAATGTGAGAACTCTTTCTCACTCAAACTATTTACAGTTAAATATATCCTAGGTGGCAGACGGGGATTAGTAGCTCCTGACAATGCTTATTGTACAAACCATGGTTGTTTGTTTGGATTATATTATGGAAATTTGGATTGTGGTTGTAAAATTGATTGTGAATTGATTGTGGTTGATTGGATTGATTTTTATGCATGGCGCGAGCCAGTATCAGGAGAGCGGTAATGCTAGACATTACTCCGGTTCTAATATCACGCTGTTATAATGCCGAAATTTTCTAAAATAATTATTTATTCATCAAAAATATCATTTTTAATGTGTAAATGAACTATATAAAATATTCATGTGTTAAATAAAATGTTTGAACAATAAAAATATCATTTTTATTGAAATATGAACTATATAAAATAGTCGAGTGTTAAAATAAATATTTTATCGTTAAAAAAATAATTTTTAATCTATATGTGTGAACGGCATAAAATTCTCCTGAAATAAGTATTCATTTACAAATCGGACGACTTGTTTATGTACACTCATTTAACTGACATTGATTAGGATGATGAATTTTACACATCGCCCAACTGCATAAATAATATTCAGTATTTGTTGGTTGAAACTCCACATAGGTGTTGGGATGATATTTGACATACACTAAACCCAATTGTTTAGTTGTATGTCAATTGATTATTGTTGATAGACTATTGTAAACGTTAATTATTTATATTTAATGCTTATGCAGTTGTGTAATGCACTCTGGATGATGGTTGATTGTGTATCATTATTGTTGTGTACATGTGTTGTATGAAACCCATATAACTAACACTATATGGTAATTGATTGGGTCTGATTCCAATTCAGAAAGAATGAATAATTTAAAATAAGAAATATTCTAAAATAATATTCAGTAAAGGATGAAAATGTGAATTTGATGTTCGATTTTGGATGAACATCAAAATATTGAAATGTGTGGAGTAGTATTGATTAGATATGCGCTATTTTGACGCGAACTATATTTATATCGATTTTATTCATTTTTATAATGAATATCCAAAAGGAAATGATTTCCAAATCTGATATTTTGAAAATATTATCATTAAATATTATAATGATAAGCAGTATTCAATTTTGACTTAAAATTGAAATGAAAGTGGGAATTGATTTTAAAATGAATTTATAAAATACGTTTTGAACGAAATATTATATATATATATATACATATATATATATATATATTAATGGCTTGAACAGAACGAGCCACGCTGCGACCGTTTGTGAATTTCGATCATTGACTTCGAATTGACATTACACGAGATTCGACCGTCGGATTCTCTTGAAGCCGGAACCGTTGGGTTCGTATTGAAAAGAGATCTCCAATGAATATAAGAGATTTGAAATGTAATGGTTGGATTTTAAAATATGTCCAAATCAATTTGGAAAAGATCGCTGTACATGCAGTTCGATGACCGTTTATGGAAATTGACTGAAAGGGCCTTAATAAAATTATTAAAAATACTATTAATTTGTATAAAATCATAATTAGTGATTTGGAAAGGATTTGGATGAAAAATTCCAATTTTGTAAAGATAAAAATTTATTTTTATCAAAATGAACTAGTTATTAACAAGAAAGATAATCTGACATTTTTAAATAAATAAATTGGATTTTCGAATGGTTTTAATCTAACCAGAATTTTTCCAATGTATGAACTGGAATGGATTTGAATAGAAATCATCTTTGGGATATTTCGATGTTGGATTCCGTAACTATGCGGATATTATGGAGGAATATGGAAGATAGATATATATCGTTATTCCCTATACGATATGTGTTGGTTTCAGAATTTGATATTGAATGTAAGCCGATATAATTTCTCTTTAGAGCCTTATATTTAATATCAAAGTGGATTTTGGGTTTGTCGTGAATGGCGTCTTCAGTGACACTATTCTTAAACCCCGTGTGAAAAGAATAAATCTTTTAATTAAGATTATTAGAGCTTCCAATTATATTTAGTATATTGGAATAAAATGGAATGTGATTTTGGGTTTATTGTGAACTGTGTTTTAAATAACATTCGTTCTTTAACCCAAATTAACAATGAAATGTGATTTGTAATTTATAAATCTTTTAATTAAGATTAATGGAATTTTCCAAAGTAAAGTTTTCCAAATTAATATATTAAATTGGAATTGAATGGAATTCAATTAAGGGATAATCAAAATGTGCTTCTGTGGAGGAAGACTATTACTATATATGGAATTTAGAAGGCTTTACCGTTATTCCATTTATATTATTAGTTAGATATGGAAATTGATATCGATTATATATTGATCTGTTTCCCGTGAAGATTCCATGGTTAATGGAATGTGAATTTGGGTTTATCGTGAACTGTGTTTTAAATGACATTGATTCTTTAGCCCTGTTAAACACAGGATTACATGCCTAGCATTGTATTTCAAATTGTATTGTTGATCTTTGCTAAATGTATATCTGTTTGGTGGAGGAGAATTTATTCTCTTGTTTAACACCCTTCTCTAAGACGTATGAGCTTAGAGGTTATATATTGGTAGAAATCAGTGGTACGATGTAGATTGTCGATGTGGCATGTTTGTGTTTCCAAAGTTAAATAATCATTAAGTAATGATTGTTGGAAGATTAAAATTAAGAGATGTTTTAATGAATCTTTAATTAGATTGAAATGAGAATGTGTTAATTTAAAATTATCAAATTTGGGAAATGATCAAGAAATGGAGTACAACCAGTTTTATTCCAGGCGATAGTTAAATCTTTAATTAGATTTGAATGTGAAAACGGTAATTAAATTTACTGATAATGCTGTGTCTGTTAGATATGGAGTACTACCAGTTTTTCTCCAAGGGATGAATAGTTTGGGATTGAGAAAATAAAATAAAATAAATGATCACTTCAGTAAGGCTCGATAATCCCGACCAGCTGATAAACCTTAATTTGTTTTTGAATTGATATCCAAAGGAAGAATAAAGAATAAATTTAAAGGAATTTATCTTTGATAAAATTAATAGAAAACTTTCCCATAAGATGTGAATATTTGAATAAAAGAATATTCTGGATTGGAATGAGGCGTATGATGTGTTTTTATAGCACTTGATTATTGATTATAAAATACGTGAGTTATTCGGAAAGGCCCGGTAAACCCATTCTGAATAATGAATACAATGACGAAAAGTCGACGATGAAGACAGTGGTTGAAGACCAGAGTTCTTCACATCGTTTGGATGATTACTGATGTCTTGATTAGGCTGTACACCCAAGACAACGTAATAAGCGGTGATCATCGAGGCGTACTTGGAGATCGAATGGATATGCGAGGACCTCTCTTCCGTATTGGACATATGGAACAAGGAATAAGGTGCCTTCGGTTTTTTTCAGACTCAGAATGGACTAGTAAATGGATGTTTGTCTAACACTGGATTTCTTTCTATGTTGATTGATTTCTATTAAGTATATATTTTTCTGGTGGTGGAGAATTTATTCTCTTGCTTAACACCCTTCTCTGAAACTATGAGCTTAGAAGTTATATATCGATAGACCACAGTCGCATGGCGCAGATTATCAGTATGGCATGCTGAGATACAAATAATCAAGGCTTTTGTTGAAAAAGAGAGTCTTGTGGTTAACGATCTAAGAACAGATTTAAATAGCATAGCTTTGTGCATAACATTAATTCGCGAGCCTCACACCTCGGTATAAGTCAAAAACTAGATCGTGACTGCAGGGAGTGCACGACGTTTCTTTCTAGCTATGGGAGGTGTCATGGTATGGAGCCCAAACATTTATATTTTTACCTATGTGGATGATGGAATGCGAGGCACCTTGGATATTGGTCCCTAGTGGCCAACTGATAGGTCTGATAGGATCAGGAAACGTGTGTTCAGGAATAATTAATCCTCAAAAATAAGAGAGGGCCGGCCCTGAAGATCCAAGGGTTAACCAGCGTCTAAGCCCTGAGGCATTTGCTAGAGTGTCTCAAATCGGCGAGGAGCCCTCCCTGGCCTCGACTCACAGATGGAAATCCAATTTCCAATACATGACTTTTCAGTTTTAATTGTAGAGCCTAGTATGGCGACATGATATATGGTACCCATGTCGTCTATGATTATACATTTATATTTGAAGTTGTTTTTTGGCACTATACACTTATAGTAATATCAAAATGATTTGTTTTAAACGTACCAGGCATGTTTGGCTTTATAAGGGAAAAACTCTATCCTTTGGCTCGCGTGCATTGTGTGATGGGACCTGAGTCTTATAATAGCTTCATTTTTCGAAAAGCATTGCGTTGTTTATAAACTGTTTTATGCACTGGTATTCTTGGGAGAAAACCCGTTCCGTGTTATACGACGTGATCCTGTAACACCCCAAATTTTAACGACATTAAAAGAGGATAAATTAAATAATAATTAATTTAACATTCGGAATTAGAGGGAACGTACAATGCCATTGTGTCCATCTCGAAATTATGATCAGAATGGACATTTGGTTTGCGTAAAACGGACACCGTATGAAAAAGTTATGAGGGTTCGAAGTTTGTTTACGCACAAGATAAATAAATAAATACATACATATATATAATAAACTCCAGAACCTTCAAAATCAATTCAAAATTAAAATCGGGCTAAAGCGGGCTGAGCGGGAAAATTCTCGCTCATGGGTGTTGGCCCCCCTAGGGGGTGTCGACATAGGTGTCGACCCCCCCCCCGACGGATCTGGGTAGAATTCTTTTACGTACCTAGACTTGATTCTAGGTTTGGTTCATTGGTTCCAGGCTATAAATATGGTTCCCTAATCTCTTATTTTCTCTGTTGGAGATCATAGAGGCCATATGCTGTCGGGTTGCAAATTGAAACAGAATCAAAGTCTACTACAATCAGTTTAGCTATTCAAAATTTAGATCTCTCTCTCTCTAAATTTTTTGAACCTAACACTATGAGTTTCTAGTCACTTTTATGTTTAAATGTATAAATGTGAATTATGATAGAGTACGAATTGGGTATATGTTGTGAATCATGAACTTATGCAAGTTTATTATGTCATTATCCCCGGATCTAATAAGATTATGGACATTCTACTATGCTGACTATGTAGATCTTGACTTGCAACTATATTGTGGGAAATGCGAACTTGTTAATTTAGATCTAATCCTTTATGCTGATCACCTTTCACCTGTTATGTTGTAGTAATCACGATATGTTGTAAACTTGACATGTGATGCCACCCTTTTAGATCTAATCATGCTACTATGTCACCCTAATTTTGTTAGACATCTAAATGACAAGTTTAGACCATGTTATGTTGATTTTGACATTGTAATTACCACAAGTTCATCAGCTCTATGTTCACCTGTTATGATGATTACATGTCCATTCACCTTGTTGTCATGCTTATGCCAAAATTGTGCTGAAACTGTCACGTTTGTCACCCCTTTTTATTATTATGGCAAGGCTACTTTGTAGCCTCGATGACGCCAGAATACATGCGATCACATTAGTTAGGAAACGGGGAAAAAGGGATTTATAATTGGCATAATTTATATAAGTTGGACATATAATTCAAATAGGGAAACATAGAAATAATCTCCTATAATGACATAGGTAAATTTGGATAAAAATGGCATAATTTGAATATGACCATTTATGGATATGTAATTCAAATTATTGTTGCAAAATAGGTATTGACACCTATAAAAGGAAAGAATTAATTAATTGGTATATTAATTAAAAATGGAATGTTAGTAATTACAATTAGGAATTGTAATCATACTTATGACACGAGGTTTGGTTACGTTAGTGTTGGAAGTCTACCCAGACCCGATCGGCATATCCAACAGCCATTAATGTTGAACCTAATGTGGGAGGTCTAAGTGCATAAATACGAATCGGGCTAAGACTGCCCGGACCCGACCGGCATATCCAACATCCACATGTTGCAGGCCTAATGTGGAAGGTCTAACCCAGTATGAAACCATAATTGGACATGGTAATAGAATTGGACTACTTAACCTAATTTAATTCATAAAGATTGTATGACTATGAACTTAAGTTAGGGTTAAGTAAAACTGGATAAGTAGTGGGTGGGTTAAGTAAATTAGAAGGGGTAGGTAATATATAGATATATAGGCCCACAAACTTAACCCAAGGTTATGTAATTAAAGACACCCAATGTATACATAGCCCGTGGAAAATAGAATAAAGTTATGTAATTAAAGACACCCTTTAGGGTAAGCATAATGGTATATGACTATTTAATTAAAGACACCTAGGGGTATACATAGTTAGTGAAAAACCTAGTGGGGATACAAGACAAAGGGGAGAGATTGTATCATATTGTATGAGACCCATTTAATTTAGTAACACGGAATAGGTATCAAATAAAGAACTCTGTACTAGGCAAAGATAAGGGCACACTTACAGATTGATTGTAAGAGATCCAAACGGGACGGACGGTGTGGATGGCGCAAACCGATCAGGGACATGTGCGTGCATGGGCCGGGCGGAGGGGGTTAAGACGACCGTGACACCAGTAGATATGGTTGTGCACCTCTTGAGTTGCCACTTTAGAAAGTGATACTTCCTACCGTGGGGCCAGCACAGGGTGTCTACGGAATAGGGAGCCAATCAATTAGGGTAATGTTTAGGGTACACTCGGACATATACCCTAAGTCTACCAACTTATTGTGGAAGGGATCATCTAACTTTAGTTATACTAGTAATAGTGCAGAGTAGTCACTAGTGAAGTATGTGTACACCTTACCTTATCTGCCTTGTCACACCTGCCAGTTATATAGTGACATCTCTTACCCACTTTATGCCTGCCATGTTCACCTTTATTTATTTACTGGCTAAAAGAAACCAGACTCGCCAGACTTTATGTCTGACCCCTTTGTTTTTTCCTCTCTCTTCCGTTTCCCCCCAGGTTCTAAGGGAGGAAACACCCAGGCTTAGTCAGGACATGGATATTATCTTGCTGGAAGCCATTTCTGGAGTATGGCTCAAGTCTTTGTCTCTACTATGGCTTACTCTTTTTATTGGGGAATAATGTTTTTCTTTAATACCTATGTACACTGATGATGCAAGACAAAAGTATTTTGTTGTAATGGTTTTATGACTTATGGTATTGTGAACTACGGTATTATGTTTTATGTTGAAATAAAAATTTGAAATTTCCGCTGCTATCTTATTTATATCTATCTTGTAATTATTCTGTGTCTGTTTACCTATAACGCTTCACGAAACTTAATGCATTCCCTTAGTGAGTGACAATAACGGACGTGGGGTGTCACAGGTCCCTTGATTTACTTCATTTCTAAAGTAAATTTTTAAATAAATGTTTTAGTTCTCACACCAGTCCCATGACTGACCTGGAGTTTATTGATTTAACCTAAACTCTTGGGTGCCCCTATTTTCCATATGGGCAGCTAGTAGTTTTGGTTTTGCAGGTTTCTATTTTACAGGATCCTGGTTTACAGCTGGAGCTATATTCAGAAAGCTTTGTATCCATGTATCTCTTTCAGTTGTGTTATGTATTATTTTTCCGCTGCTACGTAAAGTAATTTAAATCTCTAATATTTTTCTGATGTATATTATTTATTCATACTCTGTTATGTTCTTGTACTCTGATATAATTTTTGTAATAGCAATGAAATGTTCTTCTATTTGCGTTCTGATTTGTTGTGTTCTCAACTCAATTTGGGCTTTCCTAAGAGGGGGAGTTTGGTTCGTTTCTCCTAGGCCAATGTAGGTTTTCTCCTCTTAGTGGACATGCAACTTCAATTCTATATCTCTTAACCAGTGGCCGATTGGGCATGCTTTGAATTTTGGGAATATTGTCTGAGGTGGGGCGGTAGCTGCTGCTATGCGTTACTGCCATCTTGGGTCTGCAATCCAGTAGAATCCTTCGGATGGGTGTAGCCTCGATGCATTTTCATATTTTCCTAATCGATCCCCCAATGACTTTGATTTGTACCGTGCATATGGAGTGCCCTCTGATAGCCTCTAGATTATCTGTATAGACTATGGTACTATAAACGGTGTAAGGGTAATAATGGTAATCCTGCTTATGCTATTTTCAATAGTATATTTACCGTAGATACTATTATAATAGCGTATGTTATTATATAATATCTATTTTAATGGATTCTTAGGAGATGGAAATTTTCATAACATCTCTTAGGTTACTACAGTCACGAACACATTAGATATGAGGTGTGAATTACAGTAAGCATCTCTGATGTTTTGACACTCATATTATGAAATGATTTTGTTTTGACAGATATGAGAATATTTTAGTTCTGACTTGATTGTTTTTTTCTTTTCATGTGTGTTCGGGTCAATCTGAGTTTTCAAATTATCGAAGACCTCTATATGAAGATGAAGATAGAGATTGACAGACATATTTATTAGTATTATTCCACTGCATTTATTGGTATGTTGTGTGATAGTTTAACTCTGATAATTGTTGCGAAGTTTAATCAAATGTATAGTTTAACAACTTCATGAACTGTTATTTGGTTATTATATTTTGTCCTTCCATTTTGAGATTCTATGATGGTTTTTCCTCTTTCTTCTTTTTCTTATATTAGTCCGAATAACTATTTGTACTTGGATCTATTTGAGTTGACATGTATGGATTATTATCAATTTGAACGATAAAAAATGCAGTCGTTACATTTGGTATCTGGGCAAAGTTTAGCGATAACCTTAGCTCTATTTGGGGTTAATTCATTAGATAGGGCAGTAATACCTTGAAATGAGTTTGAGTGTATATGAGAGAGTGTTATTGTAATTTTGATAAAGAAAATGATTTTGTATTGTGTTAATTTGTTCCGTTGATTATTTATGGATTCTGGTCGATACTTGGGATGCCAAGGCATCGATAAGGATTTCTAAACATTCAGATAGGACAAACCAACACAATATTGTTTTGGATTATATTTTTAAATAATTAGTTAACTTGGAAATTATTAATTTTGATTGTACTAGTTGCTAAGAGATAATATTAGATTATCATCATTTATTGTTTGGTTATTCAATAACTATAACTATTAACTATTGAATGACTATAAGAATGAAACCTTATAATTATGATTGATAATAAAATATAATTGGAAAAAAAGAATGAATTTAAGGATGGAATTGATAATTTATATTCGGGTGCTTTTGAAGAATTATTTGCAAATGTTTTGAAAAAAATATTAGTATTATACTTTGGTATGTTAGAATAAAAATTATTTTCATACGAATTTAAAGGAAGTAAGTGTATATTTCCCTCTTGTCTCTGGAAATGATTTCGATGATGAGTGTACTCATCATCGACGTTTATTTTTTAGAGTTTGAATTCGTATCGGGTGAGCAACAACCACTTCGTCACACTATGGGAGGTCACTTAGTACCATTTAACTTTGTTTTGAGGAATTGAATTTTATTTGAATTGTTTAAAGTAAGGTTTGATATAAAAAGTATAATATATATTATTTCGAAACTTGGTTTGGTAAAATGAATTCAGAGTTAAATTCTTAATTTCTTGAATAATTAATGATATGATTAAAACTTGGAATTTTCGAGACTTTTGAATTGTATAATAAAAAAATGTACCTAAGAGAATGGAATTATAGTAGGAATTCTTAGAAAATTGAAATTAGTGAATTTGAAATAATTTGGAAATTATTGAACTTGCATAATATTAAATCTTTTTTCTATGGCATATATATAACTTAGTAATTATTTAAGAAGTTAAAATGTCATAGGAACAAGCAATTGAATCGTACATAAGTATGGATATGAATTGTGAAAGGTGAAATTAATTGAAGGTTTATAAATATGAATAAAACTTAAGTCACGACTATAAATGATGTATGCCTAGTTTTTTTATGAAATTGAATACAGTTGAGTAAGGTAAATATATTGAACCAACGAAATAAGCTTGTAAATGGATTCTTAGGTTTATTTAATTTTTGAAAATTAATGAACCTGAATAAACAAATTGGGTTAAAGAAAAAATTTATTGGAATGAGTAAAAATGAATAGAGATTTGATATAATATGGAAATGAACTTAAATTATTAAATAAGTAATACTAAATTGAAATAGAGAAATTTGTATGATACTTTATTGTATTCTAAGAGTAAAAATAAAACTTACCAAGTGTTTAAGAAGTTTGAGATGTTAATATAAATAAGTAACATATATTATATAAGTCAATGAAACTTAAGTAATAAGATATGGACTTCGATTTAAATTGAATTAGAGTTAAACAGAAAATAAGACAAAATACAACTTAAGTGAAATAGAAAGAGGAACTATGAAATATAAGTTAACTTAAGAAATTTAGAATGAAATTGAATATAAATTGAAATTTTATATGAATTTGACTTATAATCAACTTAAACTTAAGTATTGAAGTCCAATAGAATAGGTTTATGAGAATGAATTGATTGTAATTCTATATAAACATTAATAAAAATGAATGTCAGTAAGTAAACGTAGACTAATTGAATATTTATAGATATTAAGATATAATGAACTAAATATTGACATTAAGAAATGTGAATTGTATACAAATGAAATGAACCAAATGAATTTGTATAAATAATGTGTTAACATTTCAAAACTAGTAATTGTGCTTTGGTTGGATGAATACGATTGTTTGGATGTTTATATTTGTTTCTTTGGTTGCATTTGTTATTTCATATATGAATTTTGTAGATATATCGATTTATTTATTTGTTTATATATGTGTGTTTATATTTGTTGTTGAGTATTTTAGTAGGTACTGATGGTATTTACACACTTCTGGAGCTGCTTGCGTAAAATATTGTTTTTGCTTACTTAAAAATTAAATAAGCTAAATTGATAATAACACTAAAAAAACTAAATTGCGTAAAATATTTTAGTAGGTATTTCAGAATATATATCGCGTTTGGATTGTATATATTGTTTCCCTATAGTTTGGGATGTCTCATCACTGAGATGAGATATATATTTGTGATTATATGTGTATTGTTATTTTTCAACACTTAGCCGCATAAAGGAGACTACCGAAATTTTCCGTGAATTTAAGAGTTAGAATTTTTTTCTTCAAAAATTTGAGTTTTCAAACCCATATTAAAATACCTATGTAAATTAAATGCTTTCTAAGTTCAGTTGGAATTATATTCTAAAATATGTAAATTAACAACTTCTTTACTACGCCTTTTCGAGGACGCAAAGTTTCGAGTGGGGGAGAGTGTAACAACCCGTATTTTTCGATCATTTAAATTATTGAATTTAATTAAAATTAAGAGTAAAATAATGATTTAATTATGTTATTTTTGTGATGTAAACTTAATTAAATTGACTAATAATGATTTTCAACTAATTATAACAATAATAACTTGCATTTATCGTAAGTGAAACCACGATTTGGTTTGTATTGACAAATGTTGAAATTTGAATTTAATATTTAAATGAAATTGATTTAATTTATTTATAATTTTAATTCACACAAATTCGGTATATATTCAAATCGGATTTTAATATAAATAAATTTTGATTAATAAATTAAATCTGAATTGCTATTTTGATTTGAATAAAATTGAGGAACTTTTAAACTAAATCAAAAAGTGAATAAATGATGAAACGACCCAAAAACCCCCTTATGGGAAATCACGGATTGAGTTGAGAACAAGCCACATCGGGACGCGAACAGAAGAAAATTTCATTATATATTACAACAATTTCATCAGAATACAAGAATATACAGAGTACAAATAAATATTACACAGAAAATAACAGAGATTTAAATTACATTACATAGCAGCGGAAAAATAATACAAAACACAACTGAAAGTAATACACGGATAAAGAGCTTTCCGAGTATCGTTCCAGTTGTAAACCAGGTTCCTGTGAATATAATCTGCAAAACCAAAACTACTAGCTGCCCGTGTCGAAAATAGGGGCACCCAGAGTTTAGGTTAAAACAATAAACTCCAGGTCAGTCATGTGACTGGTGTGAGAAATAAAACAGTTATTTATCTTTATTTTAAAGTTAGGTAAATCAAGGGACCACGCTGTATAACACGGAACGGGTTTCCTCCCAAGAATACCAGTGCATAAAACAACAGCGCAATGCTAAATAAAGAAAAATAAAGTTATTATAAGACCCAGGTCCCATCACATAATGCAACGCAAGCCGGAGGATAGGGTTTTTACCTTATAATAGCCAAAGAATGCTTGATACGCTAAAAACAAATCATTTGATACTATCATAAGTGCATAGTGTATAAAACAATTTCAAATCATAAGTGTCAATCATAGACGGCATAAGTACCCCATACCACTATGTCGCCATACTAGGCTCTACAAATAAAATCGCAAAGTCACGTATTGGAAGTTGGATTTCCATCTGTGAACCGAGGCAAAAGATAGTCCTCTACCAATTCGAGACGCTCTAGCCCGTATCTCAGGATCAGAGCTCGAGTGACCCTTGGAGTGATAGGGTCGGTCCACCGATGTGGATAAAAATGCCTGAACACTGCGTTTCCCCGCCCTTTGGGGCGTCAACGAGCCAACAAATGACTCCATCAGCTCCACATAGTCACCGATATATCCGAGGCGCCTCGCAACAGCAACAGCAACAACCACATTAGTCAAACTCGTCAGGGCGTGTAAAACCACTGACGCCACTTCTAGCTAGAAAGAAACGCACGTCCTCCCTGAGGTCCTTCTCCCATTTCTGGTTCACAACCGGGGTGTGAGGCTCACGAATCAACGCTACACAAAGCTATGCCACACAGGCCGTGCTTTGATCATCAACCACAAGACTTTTCTTTTAAACAAAAGCCTTGATCAATTGCCACTTAGGCATGCCCCACAGGCAATTCACTCCATGCGATTGATATCCATCAATATATAACCCCTGAGCTCGTACGCATCAGAGAAGGGCGTTAAGCAAGAGAATAAATTCTCCGTTGCCAAACAGATATATATTTAATAGAAATCAATCACACAGAATAAAATCCAATGTCAGACACACAGTCCATTTCCAAGTTCGTTCTAGGTCTGAACGAAACTGGAGGCACCTAGTACCCCGCATATCCTTCGATCTCCAAGTACGTCTGGATGATCACTAACTGATTCCCTCCTCTTGGGTGTACGGCCCAATCAAGATCATCAGTAATCACCCAAACGACGTGAATACCTCCTGTCTTCGACCACCGTCTTCATCCTCGATACCACGTCGAATCAGTTATTCAGAATGGGATAAATCCGGTCTTTCTGAATAACTAGCGTATATAATAAACAAGTGTTACGCAAACACAACATACGCCTCATTCCAATTCATCAGTCACTAACCGTAAATTAGTAAGAGAACAATTCCCCAAATATTAACCTCGAAGGCCGAAACCAACATCAGACCAATACCCAGGAAACCATTCATCTTAACTAATTTTCAATTAGTTTCTAAATTTCACATTCTTAGGGAAAGGTTCCCATTAATTTTATCAAAGATAAATTCTTTAAATTTAATCTTTAATCTTCTTTTGAATATCAATTCAAACCAAATTATGATTTATTCAAACTAGTCGGGATTAACGAACCTTACCGAAGTAATCATTTGTTAAATTCCCCAACACCAACCTATTCATCCCATGAAGTAAAACTGGTAATACTTCATATCTAACACCACAGTGTTATCGGTAAATTCAATTACCATTTCACGTTCAAATCTAATTAAAGATTTAACTATCGCCAGGAGCAAAACTGGTGATACTCCATTCTCGATCATTTCAATCTAATCAAAGATTCAATAAAACTCCACTTGGTTTTAATCTTCCTGTCTTTAACTGGGTTAAAGAACCAATGTCATTTAAAACACGGTTCACTATAAACCCAAAATCACATTCCACTCCACCAACCTTTAACCGTAAATTAGCAAGTGAACAATTCCCTAAGTATTAACCCCGAAGGCCGAAACCAACATCAGATCAATATCCAGGAAACAATTCAACTTAACTAATCTCCAGTTAGTTTCTGATTTTTCTTAACTCCTTTAGGTCTAAGAACAGTATTATTGAAGATACCGTTCACGACAACCCAAAATCACATTCCATTAATTATCGGTTAAAGAACAAATGTTATTTAAAACACCGTTCACGGTAAACCCAAAAATCAATTCAAATTCAATTCCAATTAAATACCATTTAATTGGTACACTTCATTAAATCTAAATAGAAGATTTAATCTTTTTCTCAACTGGGTTTAAGGACAGTGTTAATGAAGACAGCATTCACGACAAACCTAAATCACATTTGATATTAAATACAAGGCTCTGAATAGAAAATATATCGGCTTATATTCAATATCAAATTCTACGACCAACAAATATCGTATTGGAAATAACGATATAAATATATCTTTCAAATTCCCATAAAAATATATGTTTCATCATGAAATCCAATATCGAAATATTCCAAAGACAATTTCGATTCAAATCCATTCCAATTCAATTATTGGAAATTCTGGTTATTTTCAAAACCATTTCAAATCCAATTTATTTATTTTAAAAATAAATAAATTATTATTCTAGTTCAAAACTAGTTCATTTCAATAAAAATCTACTTTTATCTTTTCAAATATGGAGTTTTTCATCCCAATTCTTCCTAAATCGTTTCTTATGATTTTACCCAAATTATTACTATTTTTAATAATTTTATCAAGGCCCGTACAGTCGATTTCCATCAACGGCCATCGAACTGCACTTACAACGACCTTTTCCAAATTTGATTTGGACATAATTCCAAATCCAACCATTAGATTTCTAATTTTTAATATTCTTTAGAAAGCTCTTCTCGATATGAACCCAACGGTTCCGGTTTTAGGAGAAGCCGACGGTCGGATCTCCCGCAATATCCATTCGAAGTCAATGGTCGAAATTTGTGAACTACCGCGGCGCGGCGCGTTCTATTCAGGTATATATAATATATATATTATATATATTTCGTCGATTTCCTTTCAAAAGTATTTTATAAATCGTTTTAAATTCGTTTTCGAAACGATTTCAACTTCATATTTAATTTCTAATCAAAATTTAATATTCTACTTCATCGATATACAAATGATAATATTTTCAAAACATTATATTTAGAAGTCACTTTCTTTTCTATATTCATTATAAAAACGAATAAAATCGATATAAATATCGTTCACGTCAAAATGGCGTCCATCTAATCAACACGGCTTTTATTTAACACATGAATATTTTTCAATTCAACACATGAATTTAGTTCCAATTCAACACATGAATTTATTTTTAATTCAACACATGCATTTATTTTCAATTCAATACATGAATTTGTCTTCAATATTGGAATTAGGCCCAATCAATTTCCATATAATGTTAATTATATGGATTTTCCACAACACATGTGTATAATAGCAACGATAAATAATCAACCATCATCAAGAGTGCACCACACAACTGCATAAGCATTGAATATAAATAATTAACGCTTACATAGTCTGTCAACCCATCGATTGACATACAACTAAACAACTGGGATTAGTGTATGTCAAATATCATCCCAATACCCGTGTGGGGTTTCAAATCAACAAACACAGATTTTATTTGTGCAGTTGGGCGATGTGTAAAATTTATCGTCCCAATCAATATCAGTCAAATCAGTGTATATAAACAAATCGTCTGATTCATTTATTACTGTTTATTTTATATACATGTTAAAATTATATTTTTAACTATAAAATACTTTCCACTAAAAATATTTTATTTCTTTTCAGATCACACAATCAAATTTCACAACACAGCAATCAAACAAATAAGTCATCCATGGTTTGTGGACGACGGGTGTCGGGTGCTACTAAACACCGTCTGCATCCTAATATATATTTCAAACTAGAAATAAATTAAAAGTGAGGAGTTCTCACCAAGAGCTAAACCAAACACCACGACTCTCCATATGTAGGAAATCTTCCTCTTGTTTCCAACGCAGTCTGTTTCGTGAAGTTTATATTAAAAATCACATTTTTATAACTTCGCTATATATATAAAAGTCACATTTTTATACTGCTACCATATAGATAAAATTCTATTTTTACACCACTACTATATAGATAAAAATTCTATTTTTACACAGGTGTTATATAATAAAGATTATATTTTTATTACACTATTCTCTATATAAAAATTATATTTTTATATCGCTCTTCTTCCAATAAAGAATATATTTTTATAACGCTCCTTCCTATATAAAAAATATATTTTTATTTCTACTTCTAATATAAAGATCGAATTTTTATATCATCGCTATAAAAATCCCATTTTTATTTCAACATATATGTAATAAAAATCAGATTTTTACTTTGCTACATATATAAAGATCAATTTTTTAATATCTATATAATATAGAAATTGTATTTTTGTCCTTTCTATAATATAAAGGTCATATTTTTAATACTCTACTAATATAAAAATCATATTTTTATATTCGCTATTACTTCATAAAAATTATATTTTATCGAATATAAAAATCAAATCTTTTCTCCGAAACAAAGATCTAATCTTTCACTTATAAAAATTTAATCTTTTCTATTTCAAAAATCTCATCTTTCATATGCTAAAAATCTCATCTTAACTTCATTAAAAATCACGTCTTTACTTCACTATAAATCACTTCTTTTTCATTTCTAAAAATTGAATCTTTTCACTATATAATAAAAAAATTCAAATCTTTATTTAAATTAAAAATCAAATTCCTTATTTATAAATAACATAAAAACCCTATTTTTGTTTTTAATAAATTAAATACTCTTATATATATAAAAAAAACTTAAGAGAATAGAATTAAAATAATAAAAAAATCTTAAAGTTAAAATGGAAGAGGGGTGGAGGGGTTGCGTCCTTCTGTGGCTCGAGGTGGTGCGTCGGAGGCTCGGGGGGGGGGTACTTCGCGGTGGAACAGGGTGGCTTGGGGGGCGCGGTTTCAAGCGTTGCGATGGGGGGAGCTGGAAGAAGGAGGAGGCGGAGCAGAAGGGGGTGACGACGGCGGGTGGAAGCTCGACGGCGGTCCTGAACGAGGGGGGCACGACGGTTTCTTCGATGGCCTCTTTCCCTTTTTTTTATATTTCTCGTTCGATCTGATCTGTAGGAAGAAAAGGGAAAGGGAGGGGTTATAAAGAAAATATATATGTTATTTAATTATTTCAAAAAGCAACTTTTAATTTCGACCTCGAAATCGAACCCACCGCCTATCGTCTATAGCTAATTACCCCCATTCCGAACACAATGGGATAGGTACCGCATGCTGATTCGATCATTTCAATCAGTTTTCGTCAAAATCAAAATATAACTCTATATATTGAATTTGAACGCACATTTCAATTTACCGGGGCCACATACTAACTCTAAAAATTCCCAAAAAATATTTTCTAGCTTCGTATTGACGATACGGTCCTAACAAAACTAATTTCATTGAATTCTGAGACCGTTTGAAAAATGGCCATTTTCCAGTCGATTAAAATCAATTGAAACTGGTCAAACTCGTTTTCCTTTGCCACGCTCACATATTGATTCAGAAAATTACGAATTTTGAAACCTAGCAATAACTTGACATCACGGATCCAACAAAAGTGGTTTCGTCGAAAAGTGGTTGCGACTATTCTGAATTATCAACTGGACATACCTTTTGATTCTCACTATGAAATTTCAATTTTTCGGATTCGTTGGAAAGATATTCTCAATTAGATTCTACTATTTTTGGTTTCACTAAAATCTGGTTTATTTTGAATCCTGTACATTCATTTGAACTTTGTAATCGAATTTTCAAACAACCGCTCCATTTTCAATTCCTTTTATAATTTAAAATAAATATTTATATTCTAACGACGATCTATATAAATATATACGTTCGAATTCTATTCAAAATAAATCTCTTGTAACAACCCGTATGAAACACCCCACCTCCGTTAGGGTCACTCTCAAAGGGAATGCCCTAATTTTGGTGGAGGTTTATAAGTATAAGTCACAGATATACAAGACAGATATAAGAACACATATTTGTAGACAGCAGAAAAACAGCAACTTTTATTTCATAAAAGCAAATACGTGTTACAACAACATTACCATGATTGTCTTACATCCTTTCCAAAAACATAACATAACACTTTCATAATCTGTCTTGATTACATTATTTAAAGAAGCATAAAAAAAACATAAATAAACTGCAAAAGCCCCATAGTGGTTGTCCAAAGCCATAGTTCAAAACGAAAAGGTCCAAGCAATACATTTTTCCTCTTCAAGCTGGATATGAAGGCTGGTCAAGCTGCAGTGTTCCCTCCCTGTGGACCTGGGGGGGGGGAACGGAAGAAAAGAAGACGAAAGAAAAGTAGAGTCAGACATAAAGCCTGAGTAAGTCTAGGATTATTCTGTCTATGAATAAAGAACTGGGTATGATAAGTATAAACAAGAAGTGGGAAAGCACTATAAACTTAGTTAAGTTGTCTAGGGTCGAATATACTATCGTACCCCATATTAATCTCTGAACCCATATAAACTAGTTCCCAACTGGCACCCCATAATCAGGGTGAAGTGATCCATTCTATGATGATCGGCTCCTACTCGCATAGTTACATGTGTCTTACGGCCCCCGATGTTGTAGTTACCTATGCTGGTCCCACCATGGGGTGTATCAAGTCCCATGGCGGCGGCCTGACACAACCCTATAATGCACAGGTATTCTACTGGTGCCCAGTGCCTTATTTTTCTGCGCCGGAGTGTGTGCATGCCCGCACCCCGTTAGAACCTACACTGCTACACCACCGCCGTCGATTTGACCTCTTACAATCAGCCCAGTAATCGTGCCCCACCCTGCCTAGTTTCAGGGTATCATGATACACCTTATAGGGTTACTGCTGAAAAGGGTCCCCCGCTACTAGGTTTTCTATTTCTAGCCAACATGCTAAGTTGGTTAAGTGTTTTATAACCTAACCCCCAATCAGTCTGTTTAGTTTAGCATGTTCCATTTTGATTAAGTCTTTAGTCCACTTAATCCTAACAATCCTGACTCAGCTTTAATTGTCTTATTAAAGCCTTGACCTCTCACATTAGACAGGTATTGTTGTGGCTGCCTGTTGCCGGTTGGTTCCGGGCAGTCTTACGCCACAACTCAGTCTAACCTCGGGTCCTTATTGGGCTCCATGTTTAACCACCCACATTGGATAGGTATTGTTGTGACTACTGGACAGCCGGGCGGTTCCGGGCAGGTTTACATCACAACTCAATCCAACCTCGGGTTAAACACATCGTATTTTCTATATTTACATATTTTGTCTTTCTTCTTTATTTTTCTTATATGTAAATATTTGCGGCCCATTAAAAATCAATGGTGTGAAGGTTACACCAATCATGGGCCCAACCCATTCTTGAATTTGGGCCCCTTTACTTTATCTTTTCATTTATTAATAAATTTAACCCAACGTTATTTTCCCCCGTTTAATACGTCTGTTTATTATATATATGTTGGGCTTAGCCTTTTTAAGCCCAACCTAGCCATGCGAAAAGGGGAGGCTTAAAGCGTGATTACATACACAAAAAGGGGAATGTGAACGCATGAACTTGCAACCTAACGTTGGAACTACAAAATAGAAACTGGTGTACTTGCATAGTAGTAACATATACTTTGGTCATAAAGCATAAGTGACATGAATCAAACCATGTAAACTTGTAGTTAAGTTAAGATTATCACTATTGACACATAGGCTTAACTACAACATAAACCTATATTTTATTTAGGCATAATGTCAAACATAAGCAAATCATGTTTATAAGATTACTACATGTTTACAAAGGTGCTTACTTTTGTGACTAATACAAAAGTATAATTCAACTAGAATTAATCCAACTTAATCATGATTCTAAATCTATTCACATAACCATGGCACACATATACTTATGGCATAAATATTTCTAACATGAAATCATGATTTTTACTTTAGTCATGCAAACTTGCAAATGGGATTTTGAATCTAACCTAGCTATGTACCACATATGTCATCATATAATTCTTGTTAACAATATAGACCTAACATGGTTTTCAATTATGCAAAATATCAATCATAGCCTAGTCATATTCATAAGTTCACAAAGAGGTTTTTTAGTACAAAAGTATGGCTTAATACATAGATCATGATGCCAAATTTTCAACATAATTTCATATGGATTATAATAACCCAAATTTGCTCCAATTACTCAAAAAATGATTTTTGTATAAAAATACACATTATGATGGCATAGTAGCAAAACCCCAAACTTGCATGAATTTCAATTAAACAACTACATACATGTAGCTTCAACATGGATTACATAATTTGCGAATATTCCAAACGTATACTTGCATAAAACTACCGCAAACATGTAGTTTTTATAATGAATAATATAATTTGAGAATATCCAAACGTATACAATATTCCAAATCGATAAGAATCATAGTAACACACAAATATGAATTACTTTATCACCACAAATCAAGTATACAAACCAACACAGTTATTTGTTCATACCAAAATAATACTCTACTTACAATCGTGTGGCGAATTCTCCAATTCAGGAATTTGGAGATGCGACTCCTTGTTGATTTGATTTGTTTAAGTTGCTTTATGCTTTAGAATTTGCCTCCTAATCTTCTCTCAAATTGGTGGCTACTCCTAGTCGCTCCTCTGCAGCATGATGGCCTCGTTCTTATTTTTGAATGAATAGATTAGGTAGAGTCTAGGGTCGTTTTTATAGAGTTTATGAACTGATTAGGACCATCGATGTTGCTTGGATTGATCGTGGCCATTCATTCGAAAGAGAGACCAATTAGAGCCTGCCACCTAGCCCTAATGACAAAGTAGGCTTCTGAAAATCGGCCAAACACAGACCTGGCCAGCCAGGACTAGACCAAACCTGGCCAGCCAGGACTAGACCAGACCTGGCCAGCAGGTCATTTTTGACCTGGGCGCACTTGGCAGGTGCGCCAGGTCAAAAATGTACTGGCGCACTTCCCAAGTGCGCCAGTGCATTTTTGTTCTGGCGCACTTCCCAAGTGCGCCAGTGCATTCTGACCCGTTATCCGGTTTTTCGCCCAACTTCGTTCGTCCATAACTTCTTCATACGATATCCGTTTTACGCAAACTCAGACTCTATCTCAAGCAGAATTCCGAGACGAACGCAATGGCGTATCCCGTTTCCCTTAATTCTTTGATTTAAAATTATTTATTGTTTAATTTATGAATTTCACAGTTATAAAATACATGGGGTGTTACATTCTCCCCCACTTAAAAGGATTTCGTCCCCGAAATCTTCAAGTTCAGGAAGAATGTACATCTTAACGTCCAAACATTCATCTACTCATCCATCAAACACGAGCATCCATTGTCCTTAAAAGACCTCTAATGCTTCATGATCATATGCGAAGTGTGTGTGTGTACATGTACTTATCTAATGCAAAATCAGGCGGTCTACTGATTCAATTGACCTCCTTAATGCGAATTATGTAAGTGCTATGAATCCATTATGAATGCAAATCCCCCTATTCATGATTTTACATGAGTGCACAATCATTCATACACATGCAACATCCATATGACAACACATTAAAGTTCAACCATATACGAATGCAAACATATATGCATATGCAATATGAAGTGACTGAGCCGATCTAAAACCTAGATTGTGTGTGTATATGCAACCACGAGCAACCACTAGCAATCACCTGCAACCACTTGCAACCATCATCCATAACATGTTTCAATTACATGTTTTCATCCAAAGAGTTTCTACCTAAAAGATAGGGTCGAGGAGATATACCTAAAAAAAAGATAGATAAAAGCGCAACTTAAGGAAAAAGAAAGATCAAGGATGTACCCTCGAAAAGAAAAGGGTAGGCAGTGCGTATTCTAGCTTCAGTTTCCCAAGTCGCGTCTCCCTCGGCGTCGCTCCACTGAACTTTGACGAGTTTGACTTCGCGGTTGCGTAGCTTTTTCACTTCCGTTCCTAATATGCGGGTTGGAACTTTCCTTATGGTTGCTTCGCGTTCCACCTCTGCTTCTTCTAGGATATTTGGCTCTACCACTTCAGCAGACTCATGTAGACATTTTCGGAGATGTGAAACGTGAAAAACGTTGTGAACTCCGGCCAGTTTCTCGGGTAGCTCTAATCTATAGGGCATTTTCCCAATTTTCTCGATGATAGGGAATGGCCCTACGAACCTTGGCGCTAGCTTCCCTGTGGTTCCAAAACGAACAACGTTCCTTAGCGGAGATACCTTAAGAAAAACTCTGTCCCCAACCTCAAATTCAAGGTCGGTTCTCCTCTTGTCGGCGTAGGACTTTTGTCTGTCTTGGGCCGTCTTCATCCTTCTTCGTATTAAGTCTACTTTCTCTGAAGTCTCTCGGATCATATCTGGTCCAAGTATGAGCTTATCAGTAGACTCCCACCAGCAAGTGGGCGATCGACACAGTCTTCCATATAAAGCTTCGAAGGGCGCCATTCCGATGGTTGCTTGATAACTGTTGTTGTAGGAAAATTCCACCAAAGGAAGGTGGTCTTCCCATGTCCCTCCGAAGTCAAGGACGCACAGTCTTAAAAGGTGCTCCAAAACTCTGTTCACTCTTTCTGTTTGGCCGTCGGTTTGGGGATGATAGGCTGTGCTCAAGCATAACTTCGTTCCTACTGCTTCTTGCAGACTCCGCCAAAACTCACTGGTGAAGATGGGGTCTCGGTCACTAACAATGCTGGATGGTATTCCATGGAGTCGAACGATTTCTTTGAGGTAAAGTGATGCTAGGGATGAGGCAGTTCTTTTACTTTTAACAGGTAAAAAGTGGGCGCTTTTAGTAAGCCTATCCACTATTACCCAAATGCTAGTGTTGCCTCTCCTAGACCTAGGCAGCCCATCGATGAAGTCCATTGAGATGCTATCCCACATCCACTGCGGGACCTCCAGAGGATGTAGCAGTCCGCCTGGCTTTTTCTGTTCCGCCTTAACCTGTTGGCACACCATACACTTAGAAACGAATTCTGCCACGTCCTTTTTCATGCCGTTCCAGAAGAAAGTCCTTTTTATATCTTTGTACATTTTATCTCCGCCTGGGTGTATCGTCATCTTGGAGTGATGTGCTTCCTCGAGAACCTTCTTTATTAAATCTTTTGTCTGTGGGACGCACAGTCTTCCGTCTCGTCTTAGCAAACCTTTATCGTCGATGGAGTATCTGTTGAGGTGACTTGAAGTCTCACCCCTAATTAGCCTATCAATTATTTCCACAAGCTGAGGGTCTTCGCGTTGCGCTGTCCCTACTGAATCCACTAAAGTTGGTCGTACTTCGAGAGATGCTAGCAAGCCTGGTATGAAATCGGAGGAGGGCCTAAAGTCGAAGCTGGATATAAACTCTAGGCTTTGTCTTTCAACAAACAACGGGCTTAGGGTCAATTTCTTTCGGCTCAACGCGTCTGCCACTACGTTGCCTTTGCCCGGAGTGTAGGAGATTTCGAAATCGTACGAGGCAAGAAACTCCATCCATCTCTGTTGCCTCAAGTTAAGATCCTTCTGCGAGAAAAGATATTTCAACGATTTATGGTCAGTGTAAAGTTCGAACTTCTCACCTAGGAGATAGTGTCGCCAAGACTTGAGTGCAAAGACGATGGCAGCTAACTCAAGATCGTGGGTTGGGCAGTTCTTTTCGTGCACCTTCAACTGCCTCCCGCCATAAGCTACTACCCTGCCTTCTTGCACTAAGACGGCGCCTAGCCCTGTCCCACATGCATCTGTATAAACAGTGAACATCTTGCTCCCATCTGGCAGCGTCAAAACTGGGGCTGTTGTAAGAGCCCTTTTTAGTCGTTGGAAAGCAAACTCGCAATCCAAATCCCACTTGAACACTAGATTTTTCTTGGTCAATTTCGTGAGCGGAGCTGAGATTTTCGCAAAATCCCTTATGAACTTTCGATAGAAACCTGCTAGTCCTAGAAAACTTCGGACCTCAGTTGCATTCCTTGGTGTCTTCCAATCCTGTACCGCTACTACCTTAGCAGGGTCCACGGCTAACCCTTGTTTGGATACTATGTGCCCAAGGAACCTCACCTCTTCTCTCCAAAAGTGGCATTTGGATAATTTGGCTTTTAGTTGATGGACTCGCAAAGTTTCCATGATTGCCCTTAAGTGCTGAGCATGTTCCTCTTCACTCTTTGAAAAGATAAGGATATCATCTACGAAGACCACTACGAACTTGTTGAGGAAATCTCTGAATACCCTACTCATCAGGTCTACGAAGTAAGCAGGTGCATTTGTCAAGCCGAAAGGCATGACAAGCCATTCAAAGAAGCCGTCTGGGGTTCTGAACGCCGTTTTATCGATGCTATCTTCAGCCACCCTTAGCTGATGAAAACCGGTTGCTAAATCGAGTTGGGAGAAAACAGACGCTCCTACAAGTTGATCAAACAAATCGTCAATTCTAGGGAGAGGGTGCCTATTCTTTTTCGTTAGCTTGTTGAGCTCCCTATAGTCAACACATAGACGGAGTGAACCATCCGCCTTTGTAGCAAACACCACTGGAGCGCCCCATTCTGAAATGCTCCTTCTAATGAACCCCTTTTCTAGAAGCTCTTTAATCTGTTTACTGAGCTCTTTCCTTTCCCGTGGAGCCATGTGTCTAACGGGCAACGCGACGGGCTTTGCATTATCTACAAGATATATGCGGAAGTCTATTTCCCGCTTCGGAGGCAAGCCCTTCACCTCTTCGAAGACATCCGGATATTCCCGGACCACTCTAACTGATTGCAAATTTTCAACAGAGGCATCTAGCGATTCAAGATAACTAAACATAACCGCATATGAGGGATTACAAGAAATTTCCAAAGTATTACCGAGCTGGGTTAGGAGCCTAACAACCCTTTTTTCACAATCAAGGATGGCCCCATTACTGGATAGCCAATCCATACCCAAAATCAAACCATACCCCGAAAAGCCCAAAACAAAGGCACTACATTGGAATTCTACGCTTAGAATAGAAATTTTCAATCCCAAACAGATCATAGACAAATGAGCTGGGCCCCCAATTGGGTTTGAAACAATTAAGGGGTCCTCTACCATACTAGTTTTTAGGTGCAGAGACTCTACTAAAGCAGACGAGATAAAGGAGTGTGATGCGCCAGAATCAAATAAAGTGCGAACGGGGTGATCATAAAGATAAACTACACTTTCTACAGAAGTATTTATACCTCGCTGTTGCAAAGGTGGCGCTTCTAGCACATGAACCTGTGCCCCTGAGGTGGATCCAGCCCTCTGCCCCTGTCCTCGTTTCTTTGGGCAGTCCTTAGCCCTGTGGCCCGTCTCACCGCAAGAAAAGCACCCACCATTTTCCTTGGCCTTCTTTTTCCGGCAGTCCTTTACTAAGTGCCCCACTTTGCCACAGAAATTGCACTTCCTCTTCTCTTTGTTGCCTTTCCCGCCCTTCTTAAAGTCTGTCTTCTTAGGCTGCAAACCCTCTTTCTTCCCTTGAGAGCTTTCTGCCTTTGTCTCCTTCTTGCCCTTATCCTCCTCATTCAGCAATGCCATTTGCACCAGTCTTTCATACGTGGCCCCCATGGGTATATGGGTCATGGATAAACCGTGTAATGGCTCATTTAACCCTTTGACGAAACGGAGAGCCTTCTTGTGCGGGGTGTTGACTAGGTCCAGCCCAAACCTAGCCAGCTCATCGAACTGATTCACATACTCTCTGACTGTCTTGTTCCCTGGCTTAAGAAATAAGAATTTTTCCAACTGCAAACTCCTTTCCGCATCTGAGAGAAATTTAGTCTCAAACCTTGCCCTAAAGTCCTCCCATGTCTCCACTGGTCTTTCTGCATTAGTGACTTCCCACCAGTAGGAAGCCTCGCCCTTTAATAACCACATTGCCAATTGTACTTTCTGTCTATCTTCTACCTCAAAGATGATGAATAGGTCCTCAGTTTCTTTCAGCCAATTCCTAGCTGCCACGAAGGACTCAGTTCCATGAAAATCCTTTCCTCCCATAGCTTTAAAATCTTTACATATCTTAGCAAACGTGTTTCCCCGCGGAGGAGGTGGAGGAAGAGGTGCTGCTGCAGCTGGATGATTTCCTGCAGCTGGGGGAGGAGGAACGGTAGGACCTGGCTGAGTGGCCCTTGCTTCTAAGAACCACCTAAACCAACCAGGTATTGGCACCCCTTCTGGCAAGTTAAGTTCTTCGGACATGCTGAAACAAAAAGGATAGATTCAAAACGAAGGATAAGAGATAGTACCTATGGATTTGGGGAGTGGACTTTGCCTCTTAAAATAAAATAATATTTTTATCTTTTAAAAATGCTTCTTTAAATTTCCTTTTTCAAAATAAATTTTCAAAACTTTTTATCTTATCTGGTAAACCTATGCTCTGATACCAAGTGAAACACCCCACCTCCGTTAGGGTCACTCTCAAAGGGAATGCCCTAATTTTGGTGGAGGTTTATAAGTATAAGTCATAGATATACAAGACAGATATAAGAACACATATTTGTAGACAGCAGAAAAACAGCAACTTCTATTTCATAAAAGCAAATACGTGTTACAACAACATTACCATGATTGTCTTACATCCTTTCCAAAAACATAACATAACACTTTCATAATCTGTCTTGATTACATTATTTAAAGAAGCATAAAAAAAATATAAATAAACTGCAAAAGCCCCATAGTGGTTGTCCAAAGCCATAGTTCAAAACGAAAAGGTCCAAGCAATACATTTTTCCTCTTCAAGCTGGATATAAAGGCTGGTCAAGCTGCAGTGTTCCCTCCCTGTGGACCTTGGGGGGGGGGAACGGAAGAAAAGAAGACGAAAGACAAGTAGAGTCAGACATAAAGCCTGAGTAAGTCTAGGACTATTCTGTCTATGAATAAAGAACTGGGTATGATAAGTATAAACAAGAAGTGGGAAAGCACTATAAACTTAGTTAAGTTGTCTAGGGTCGAATATACTATCGTACCCCATATTAATCTCTGAACCCATATAAACTAGTTCCCAACTGGCACCCCATAATCAGGGTGAAGTGATCCATTCTATGATGATCGGCTCCTACTCGCATAGTTACATGTGTCTTACGGCCCCCGATGTTGTAGTTACCTATGCTGGTCCCACCATGGGGTGTATCAAGTCCCATGGCGGCGGCCCGACACAACCCTAGAATGCACAGGTATTCTACTGGTGCCCAGTGCCTTATTTTTCTGCGCCGGAGTGTGTGCACGCCCGCACCCCGTTAGAACCTACACTGCTACACCACCACCGTCGATTTGACCTCTTACAATCAGCCCAGTAATCGTGCCCCACCCTGCCTAGTTTCAGGGTATCATGATACACCTTATAGGGTTACTGCTGAAAAGGGTCCCCCGCTACTAGGTTTTCTATTTCTAGCCAACATGCTAAGTTGGTTAAGTGTTTTATAACCTAACCCCCAATCAGTCTGTTTAGTTTAGCATGTTCCATTTTGATTAAGTCTTTAGTCCACTTAATCCTAACAATCCTGACTCAGCTTTAATTGTCTTATTAAAGCCTTGACCTCTCACATTAGACAGGTATTGTTGTGGCTGCCTGTTGCCGGTTGGTTCCGGGCAGTCTTACGCCACAACTCAGTCTAACCTCGGGTCCTTATTGGGCTCCATGTTTAACCACCCACATTGGATAGGTATTGTTGTGACTACTGGACAGCCGGGCGGTTCCGGACAGGTTTACATCACAACTCAATCCAACCTCGGGTTAAACACATCGTATTTTCTATATTTACATATTTTGTCTTTCTTCTTTATTTTTCTTATATGTAAATATTTGCGGCCCATTAAAAATCAATGGTGTGAAGGTTACACCAATCATGGGCCCAACCCATTCTTGAATTTGGGCCCCTTTACTTTATCTTTTCATTTATTAATAAATTTAACCCAACGTTATTTTCCCCCGTTTAATACGTCCGTTTATTATATATATGTTGGGCTTAGCCTTTTTAAGCCCAACCTAGCCATGCGAAAAGGGGAGGCTTAAAGCGTGATTACATACACAAAAAGGGGAATGTGAACGCATGAACTTGCAACGTAACATTGGAACTACAAAATAGAAACTGGTGTACTTGCATAGTAGTAACATATACTTTGGTCATAAAGCATAAGTGACATGAATCAAACCATGTAAACTTGTAGTTAAGTTAAGAATATCACTATTGACACATAGGCTTAACTACGACATAAACCTATATTTTATTTAGGCATAATGTCAAACATAAGCAAATCATGTTTATAAGATTACTACATGTTTACAAAGGTGCTAACTTTTGTGACTAATACAAAAGTATAATTCAACTAGAATTAATCCAACTTAATCATGATTCTAAATCTATTCACATAACCATGGCACACATATACTTATGGCATAAATATTTCTAACATGAAATCATGATTTTTACTTTAGTCATGCAAACTTGCAAATGGGATTTTGAATCTAACCTAGCTATGTACCACATATGTCATCATATAATTCTTGTTAACAATATAGACCTAACATGGTTTTCAATTATGCAAAATATCAATCATAGCCTAGTCATATTCATAAGTTCACAAAGAGGTTTTCTAGTACAAAAGTATGGCTTAATACATAGATCATGATGCCAAATTTTCAACATAATTTCATATGGATTATAATAACCCAAATTTGCTCCAATTACTCAAAAAATGATTTTTGTATAAAAATACACATTATGTTGGCATAGTAGCAAAACCCCAAACTTGCATGAATTTCAATTAAACAACTACATACATGTAGCTTCAACATGGATTACATAATTTGCGAATATTCCAAACGTATACTTGCATAAAACTACCGCAAACATGTAGTTTTTATAATGAATAATATAATTTGAGAATATCCAAACGTATACAATATTCCAAATCGATAAGAATCATAGTAACACACAAATATGAATTACTTTATCACCACAAATCAAGTATACAAACCAACACAGTTATTTGTTCATACCAAAATAATACTCTACTTACAATCGTGTGGCGAATTCTCCAATTCAGGAATTTGGAGATGCGACTCCTTGTTGATTTGATTTGTTTAAGTTGCTTTATGCTTTAGAATTTGCCTCCTAATCTTCTCTCAAATTGGTGGCTACTCCTAGTCGCTCCTCTGCAGCATGATGGCCTCGTTCTTATTTTTGAATGAATAGATTAGGTAGAGTCTAGGGTCATTTTTATAGAGTTTATGAACTGATTAGGACCATCGATGTTGCTTGGATTGATCGTGGCCATTCATTCGAAAGAGAGACCAATTAGAGCCTGCCACCTAGCCCTAATGACAAAGCAGGCTTCTGAAAATCGGCCAAACACAGACCTGGCCAGCCAGGACTAGACCAGACCTGGCCAGCAGGTCATTTTTGACCTGGGCGCACTTGGCAGGTGCGCCAGGTCAAAAATGTACTGGCGCACTTCCCAAGTGCGCCAGTGCATTTTTGTTCTGGCGCACTTCCCAAGTGCACCAGTGCATTCTGACCCGTTATCCGGTTTTTCGCCCAACTTCGTTCGTCCATAACTTCTTCATACGATATCCGTTTTACGCAAACTCAGACTCTATCTCAAGCAGAATTCCGAGACGAACGCAATGGCGTATCCCGTTTCCCTTAATTCTTTGATTTAAAATTATTTATTGTTTAATTTATGAATTTCACAGTTATAAAATACATGGGGTGTTACACCGTATTTCGATAACATGATTAAGACGAGAATCAAGGCAAAATTTAATTTTAAATTCTGAATCAAGCGAAATGGGCTATGCCATTGTGTTCGTCTCGGAAAAATACGCGAAATAGAGTCCGAGTTTTCGAAAATCGGAGTCCGTATGACCCGGTTAAGGCCCAACGAAGTTTTCAGAAAATTTCTAAGTAAAAACAGATTTCAAATTCAAACTTGAATTTGGAAAATTGGGCCAGTTGGGCCAGGCGGGAAAAATTCCCGCCATAGTAACCAAGTCGACAGCCCTGTCGACTTGGGAGTCGACTTGGTCTGACCAAGTCGACAGCCCTGTCGACTTGGCTGTCGACTTGGCTCAGACGAGCATTCCTGGCTTGGTGCACCTGCACTGGTCCCTGGTCTTGTTCTGGAAGCTTCTGACGTGGTTTGATGGTTCAGATCTATCCTAGGGTTAATCTAAGGGCCTAAAACTATTCTAATCTCTATAAAAAGACCCTAAACCTAACCTAAATCCCTAAAAATCAAACCTAGCAACTAAGTGCTGCCAAAATCAATTTTGATCATGGCCTCCATCTCCAATCCCTAGAGCCTATGCATTCAAATCGGGTTCAAATCAAAAGGTGCAAGCTTGCTACACCAAATAGAGGCCAAATCAACGTTGCTATGCGAGTTTCATGACGGATCTTCATCAAAGGAGCCACCTTTCTTCGTCAAAACGATTCATGCTCCTAGTCCTCTTGCCACGGTAAGTAAGTTCTAGCTACTTGTAGATTTAAACGATGATCTTGATGTGACATGGGATAAAATGCAAAGTAACATGAGTATGTTAGCCTATGGGAACCTAGTTTGCCCCTTTAGCATGAACATATGACTTTGGGTTATGTTGTAGCGACTAAACCATGCTATTCATGTTACATTGGACCTAGTTTGCCATGCAAGATTGGACCTTTGCTTGTGGTATGTTAGCATGCACACTTGAAACCACTTTGACTCATGAAACATGTGCATGAATGTGACTTTGAGGCTATGCAAGTATATGAACCCGAAATCCCTTATGATAATATGCAAGTTTACCTTTTTATCACATGAGTAACATGGGCATGTTCATCCCTTCATGATAGGTTTATGACATGAACACTTATGCAAGTAATCCCCTTTTATGCTATGCATGTTTGTGGCCAAATCCCCTTGAGATGCTATGCATGTTTGTGGCCAAATCACCTTATGACACTATGCATGTTTTTGGCCAAGGTTGTGCATGTGGAAGCCAATCCCTTTTTGGCATCATGCATGTTTTGAGGCCAATATGCGACGTAGTATCCTTACTATGTTGACTCGCTTTTGCTTGCGTTGGAAAACACGACTTTGGGGTAGTTAGATAAACATGAACATGACGCGAAATCTTGACTTGAATATGACATGAAAACTTGACTTGAGGTTACATGTGAACACGACATGTAAGTTGAACCAAAATGGGGGCATGACACGTGGGGTAAACTTGGGACTTGAAATTAGACACGTATGGGTTGTAAGTGTAATATAACACTAGACCAAACATGGAAGTGGCCAACTCGAGGTTGGGTTGAGTTTGTAGCAAAAATCTACCCGGACCCGCCCGGCTTAACTAGTAGCTACAAACAATAGGATCCAATGTGAGAAGTTGGTCATGTCGCGCTTAAGACCCGAGGTTAGACTAGGTTGTGGTGTAAATCTACCCGGACCCGCCCGGCTTAACTAGTAACCACAACAAGGTCTAATGTGAGAGGTTGAGGGTGCATTAATTAAATTAATGCCACAGGATAAGGTTAAGTAAATTTGACTAATGACACTTAACCGATATGACACGAATGGGTAGGTTAAGTGGGACCGGACTTGATTTCTTAATGACACTTAACCATGCAAGATGATTAGGGGATGAGGTTAAGTAATTTACACTTAACTAATCCGACTTGGTAATTAGATGGGGTTAAGTAATTAAGACTTAACTAATCTAAACACGGTAATTAGATGGGGTTAAGTAATTGACGCTTAATTAATCTAACCACGGTAATTAGATGGGGTTAAGTAATCCACACTTAACTAATCTAAACACGGTAATTAGATGGGGTTAAGTAATCCACACTTAACTAATCTAAACACGGTAATTCGATGGGGTTAAGTTAAACACTTAACCAACTTAAACTTGGTAATTCAATGAGGTTAAGTAACCAATACTTAACCAACTTAACGTGATAATTTAATGGGGTTAAGCAACTTATACTTAACCAATTATACATGATGATTTGATGGGGTTAAGTAACCTACACTTAACCAATCTAATACGCGGACCTGATAAGGTTAAGTCACAAGACCTTTTTAGAATATACTTAACCATTGTAGTACGATTAGAGGATGGGGTTAAGCCCACCTATACTTAACCAATCCGACTCGGTAATTTGATGGGATTAAGATAATCTATGCTTAATCGATCTAGCAAGATAATTCGATAGGATTAAGGTAAGCTAGTACTTGACCGATTTGACTTGATAGAGTTAAGTCATGAGCCTCTGGGTACACTTAACCAACTTGTAGGGCTAAGTCTTGAACTTAAATACTTAGCCAATCTTGACGTGATTCGTGGGCGGGTTAAGGCATGGACTTGAATGATAACACTTAACCCAATAAGACAAACCCTAGTTAGAGGAACTAGGTATAGAATCGTGGTTAATCAAGGGCAACGGGAAAGGAAGCTAAGTGGTAAACCTTAGTTAAGGGTAACTAAGTAATAATTCTTAGCTAAGGACATAGGATTAATTCACAAAGCGATGAGTAACCTGATACGGTAGGTCATCGCTTAGTATACAAGGAGGAGCAAGTTATCTGACTTGGATAAAAGCTCCAGCGCACTGGGTGCCGAAGTGGAAGCTTCGGGGGACGTGAGGATATTCTTGGGATCCCTCTGTGGGCTGCCAAGTAATTATACTAGGCCCATGAGAGGTTAAGGTCTGCGTTAGAAGGACCAAGAGTATGCCTTGGTTGCTATGCGAGCGACCTAAAGACTGGGATGGATTAGCGTGGAGTCGACGATTCTTGGTTTTTGCCCTGGATAGCACGTCGTCGACTACCTACCATCTTTAGTCAATCGTGTACGAACGGAAAGGCAGGGAACCCCCAACAGACCATGTTCTTGCTATCGAGTCATGGGTGAGGTAGGCCCGTAGGAAAGTGGGGCTATAGTGGGGCCGGGATGTGGTTCTCATACATGATTTTTCTTGGGTTGCCTTTCAGTAGTTGAGGGAGGGGTCACGTGGGACCATAGCCACGGGTACAAAAACAGACCTTGATATCTGCATCAGCAGACGACTTAAAGCTCCCGACCGAGTTCCGTATTTCTTGGTTTGCCCTGGCACGGAACTCGGATGGCACATTGGGGAACATGTGCGTCTAGACATGGGAAACGATTCACGATACACACGTGGGATGAAGGGCGCGGTTGACGGGTGGCATAATCCCTAGTGGTCCTAGGTGGCCAAAACCCAAACCGAGACACGGAAACGTTCATTAGGTAGCATAATCCCTAGTGGGCCTAGGTGGCATAAATCCTAAGTGAACGCGCGATAGTTCATGGTAAGGAAACATAACTAGATCAAGGGTGGCAGTCCAAAACAACTTCAAGGATAAAACGTTTACATGGCAAAGGACTGAACGTATACATGGAAAGAAACATACGAGTGGGGAAAACCTACATATGCTATATATTAGGTTGACAGGACCATTACATGACAGTGGGCAAGGGACATTCATAGTTAACACATGACGCGGGTTGGGACACTAGTACGAGAGGTGCAGAGCAAATATACATGTTAGAACCAGGAGTAATATACATAATAGATACCGTGGGATGTTAGACAGGGTGGATACCTTGGGATATTATACTTGATAGAAACCTGACGATGTGATACCTTGATTTATCACGACACCGTAGTTTATCACGATATCTTAGTTTACCTTGCTACAGTAGTTCAGCCAGTTACCCTGGTTTAGTTTATCTATCTTGTAGTCATCCTTATGTTTACTTTCAGTTTATGCATGTCATGTTACCTTTACCTGTTTTTATACTGGGAGTAGATAGGACTTACCAGTCTTTATGACTGACCCCGTTTTCTTTCGCCTCTTTTCTTCCGTTTCCCCCCCAGGTTACAGGGAGGAAATACTGTTGTTTAGTTCGGACTTCTTCTGCTTGAAGGTCATCATGTATATCTTGATGTATAGCTTGGTCTTCTCTTGGCTATGGCTGCTTCACCGCTTTATTTTGGGGAATAATTTATGAAAAGGTTTTTATGCTTCTTTATTATTGCAAGACAGGTTTTGATGTACTCTGATGTAAAAGGCTTTAGACCTTAATTATTAATGTTTATGAAAGTTCGGTTTTACTTCCGCTATTTTATATGTTCTATCTTGTGATATTTCTGTGCATGTTTACCAATAATGCCCCTCTAAAGCTAGTGCATTCCTTTGCGAGTGACCCTAGCGGAGGTGGGGTGTTACATTTGGTATCAGAGCAGAAGGTTACCAGACTGGGCAAAAGTTTTTAAAGACCTTCTGAAAACTATTTGAAAAACCGTTTATAAAGAAGCATTTTTCAAGAAAAGTTTGTTTTAAAGGCTATTCCCCAAAAGCCATTAGCACCATCCTTTGATTCCTTGATTAAATCTCGCTTCCTTTCTTTTCTCCATCCATGGTCACAGTGGTTCTCACTGTGACTAATCTTGGTCTAGCCACGTAGGTGTTTTCCGTACGATGGAGGGGGTTCTCGAGAGACCCATTGCCGTGTTACAAGAATGGATAATAAGAGTAAGGATAAAGGATACCAGCTTAAGGATAAGCAACTGTTGTTAGGGCTTGGTCCATCAAGGAGGACAAGAACAAGATCAGCGGAGAGGGAAATAGTACGCTCCCACTTCTGGGGTGCCTAAAAGAAATGGTACCGTTTCTATTAGAGGTTCAGCCTTCCTTTTCTATCATCCCGTCCAGACTTTGTTTTGATCATCGTATCACTTAAGTCTGCTTTGATAGTTGAGTCTCTGCACCTTAGTACTAGCATGGTAGAGGATCCCAGTTTTGTCCCAAAAATCTGGTTGGAGAGTTGGTCCATTCCTTCATGACTTGTTGGATTTGAGAATGACATGTCTCAACTACGGATAGATTCTAAGGATAAAGTGGTCACCCAATAAGGGGTGCCATTCTCGGTTTTGGAAAGAGGGTAGTTAGACTCTCGACTCATCTTGGCGATACCCTCAAAGTCTCGTGTAACCTTTTTGGGTTCTGTCATGGTTAGTTACCTAGAATCCTAGGATGCAGTTGTTGGTAATCCGTTCAAATAGGATTCGCCGCTAAGGCGGATGGTTCGTTTCGATTATGCATGGGTTATGGCAATCACCCTAGTAAGAACCCTTGGCAACATGGATCGGCATCGGAAAACGAGATCCAGAATTCACTAGTGAATTTTGGAGAGCTTGCATGAGTACGCAGACATATTTGAGCCGAGCATACTAGGGAAAGAATAAGTGAAAGTGAAACGGGAGGCGACAGTGAGATGAGTTCCACTCACACCTTGGAAATAGGAATCAAGGAGCTACGAAATCATGAAGTCAAAGGAGGTCAAGGCACGATGGAATTAAGCTAATGGAAATGCGGCTTGGACGCGCGCATCACGTCTCTTTTTTTAGAGTATATCTTTGATCCTTGGTTCACCTGTAAAGCTTACTTGCATGCTATCGCTTGGTGGATATCCTCTCGGTCCTATTTCTGTTACAAACCCCGTAAGGAGTTTGTCTTGTCTATCTTCTCGATCTTATCTTGGGAACCTTAGGTAGAACGCTATGGATGTAAACATGTGTTTGAGACATGTTATGATTGATATGGTTGCAAATGGTTGTAAGTGGTTGCTCGAGGATGCGCGAATACACATTAGATACTAGCTCGACTCGGTCACATTTCATATTGCATATGCACGAGTATTTATACTTGTTTATGGATGAAATCGAATGTATTATCATGCGGATTGTTGCATATGAATGAATGATTGTGCACGCATATAGTATCTATATGACTAGGACTATTTGCATACATGTTGGATTCATGACACTATACATATTTTTGCATTAGAAAGATTATTCAGGCCTGATCATTAGCATTAGCTAAGGAACATGTACACACACGTTTTGCATATATTCATATAGCATTAGAAATCATCTAAGGACAATGGTCGCTTGTGGATGATGTTTTGAGTAGATGGATGATGGATGGTAGGATATGTTCTTCCTAACTTGGAGATTTCGGGGACGAAATCCTAAAAGGTGGGGAGAATGTAACAACCCGTATTTCGATAACATGATTAAGACGAGAATCAAGGCAGAATTTAATTTTAAATTCTGAATCAAGCGAAATGGGCTATTCCATTGCGTTCGTCTCGGAAAAATACGCGAAATAGAGTCCGAGTTTTCGAAAATCGGAGTCCGTATGACCCGGTTAAGGCCCAACGAAGTTTTTAGAAAATTTCTAAGTAAAAACAGATTTCAAATTCAAACTTGAATTTGGAAAATTGGGCCAGTTGGGCCAGGCGGGAAAAATTCCCGCCACAGTAACCAAGTCGACAGCCCTGTCGACTTGGGAGTCGACTTGGTCTGACCAAGTCGACAGCCCTGTCGACTTGGCTGTCGACTTGGCTCAGACGAGCATTCATGGCTTGGTGCACCTGCACTGGTCCCTGGTCTTGTTCTGGAAGCTTCTGACGTGGTTTGATGGTTCAGATCTATCCTAGGGTTAATATAAAGGCCTAAAACTATCCTAATCTCTATAAAAAGACCCTAAACCTAACCTAAATCCCTAAAAATCAAACCTAGCAACTAAGTGCTGCCAAAATCAATTTTGATCATGGCCTCCATCTCCAATCCCTAGAGCCTATGCATTCAAATCGGGTTCAAATCAAAAGGTGCAAGCTTGCTACACCAAATAGAGGCCAAATCAACGTTGCTATGCGAGTTTCATGACGGATCTTCATCAAAGGAGCCACCTTTCTTCGTCAAAACGATTCATGCTCCTAGTCCTCTTGCCACGCTAAGTAAGTTCTAGATACTTGTAGATTTGAACGATGATCTTGATGTGACATGGGATAAAATGCAAAGTAACATGAGTATGTTAGCCTATGGGAACCTAGTTTGCCCCTTTAGCATGAACATATGACTTTGGGTTATGTTGTAGTGACTAAACCATGCTATTCATGTTACATTGGACCTAGTTTGCCATGCAAGATTGGACCTTTGCTTGTGGTATGTTAGCATGCACACTTGAAACCACTTTGACTCATGAAACATGTGCATGAATGTGACTTTGAGGCTATGCAAGTATATGAACCCGAAATCCCTTATGATAATATGCAAGTTTACCTTTTTATCACATGAGTAACATGGACATGTTCTCCCTTCATGATAGGTTTATGACATGAACACTTATGCAAGTAATCCCCTTTTATGCTATGCATGTTTGTGGCCAAATCCCCTTGAGATGCTATGCATGTTTGTGGCCAAATCACCTTATGACACTATGCATGTTTTTGGCCAAGGTTGTGCATGTGGAAGCCAATCCCTTTTTGGCATCATGCATGTTTTGAGGCCAATATGTGACGTAGTATCCTTACTATGTTGACTCGCTTTTGCTTGCGTTGGAAAACACGACTTTGGGGTAGTTAGATAAACATGAACATGACGCGAAATCTTGACTTGAATATGACATGAAAACTTGACTTGAGGTTACATGTGAACACGACATGTAAGTTGAACCAAAATGGGGGCATGACACGTGGGGTAAACTTGGGACTTGAAATTAGACACGTATGGGTTGTAAGTGTAATATAACACTAGACCAAACATGGAAGTGGCCAACTCGAGGTTGGGTTGAGTTTGTAGCATAAATCTACCCGGACCCGCCCGGCTTAACTAGTAGCTACAAACAATAGGATCCAATGTGAGAAGTTGGTCATGTCGCGCTTAAGACCCGAGGTTAGACTAGGTTGTGGTGTAAATCTACCCGGACCCGCCCGGCTTAACTAGTAACCACAACAAGGTCTAATGTGAGAGGTTGAGGGTGCATTAATTAAATTAATGCCACAGGATAAGGTTAAGTAAATTTGACTAATGACACTTAACCGATATGACACGAATGGGTAGGTTAAGTGGGACCGGACTTGATTTCTTAATGACACTTAACCATGCAAGATGATTAGGGGATGAGGTTAAGTAATTTACACTTAACTAATCCGACTTGGTAATTAGATGGGGTTAAGTAATTAAGACTTAACTAATCTAAACACGGTAATTAGATGGGGTTAAGTAATTGACGCTTAATTAATCTAACCACGGTAATTAGATGGGGTTAAGTAATCCACACTTAACTAATCTAAACACGGTAATTAGATGGGGTTAAGTAATCCACACTTAACTAATCTAAACACGGTAATTCGATGGGGTTAAGTTAAACACTTAACCAACTTAAACTTGGTAATTCAATGAGGTTAAGTAACCAATACTTAACCAACTTAACGTGATAATTTAATGGGGTTAAGCAACTTATACTTAACCAATTATACATGATGATTTGATGGGGTTAAGTAACCTACACTTAACCAATCTAATACGCGGACCTGATAAGGTTAAGTCACAAGACCTTTTTAGAATATACTTAACCATTGTAGTACGATTAGAGGATGGGCTTAAGCCCACCTATACTTAACCAATCCGACTCGGTAATTTGATGGGATTAAGATAATCTATGCTTAATCAATCTAGCAAGATAATCCGATAGGATTAAGGTAAGCTAGTACTTGACCGATTTGACATGATAGGGTTAAGTCATGAGCCTCTGGGTACACTTAACCAACTTGTAGGGCTAAGTCTTGAACTTAAATACTTAGCCAATCTTGACGTGATTCGTGGTCGGGTTAAGGCATGGACTTGAATGATAACACTTAACCCAATAAGACAAACCCTAGTTAGAGGAACTAGGTATAGAATCGTGGTTAATCAAGGGCAACGGGAAAGGAAGCTAAGTGGTAAACCTTAGTTAAGGGTAACTAAGTAATAATTCTTAGCTAAGGACATAGGATTAATTCACAAAGCGATGAGTAACCTGATACGGTAGGTCATCGCTTAGTATACGAGGAGGAGCAAGTTATCTGACTTGGATAAAAGCTCCAGCGCACTGGGTGCCGAAGTGGAAGCTTCGGGGGACGTGAGGATATTCTTGGGATCCCTCTGTGGGCTGCCAAGTAATTATACTAGGCCCATGAGAGGTTAAGGTCTGCGTTAGAAGGACCAAGAGTATGCCTTGGTTGCTATGCGAGCGACCTAAAGACTGGGATGGATTAGCGTGGAGTCGACGATTCTTGGTTTTTGCCCTGGATAGCACGTCGTCGACTACCTACCATCTTTAGTCAATCGTGTACGAACGGAAAGGCAGGGAACCCCCAACAGACCATGTTCTTGCTATCGAGTCATGGGTGAGGTAGGCCCATAGGAAAGTGGGGCTATAGTGGGGCCGGGATGTGGTTCTCATACATGATTTTTCTTGGGTTGCCTTTCAGTAGTTGAGGGAGGGGTCACGTGGGACCATAGCCACGGGTACAAAAACAGACCTTGATATCTGCATCAGCAGACGACTTAAAGCTCCCGACCGAGTTCCGTATTTCTTGGTTTGCCCTGGCACGGAACTCGGATGGCACATTGGCGAACATGTGCGTCTAGACATGGGAAACGATTCACGATACACACGTGGGATGAAGGGCGCGGTTGACGGGTGGCATAATCCCTAGTGGTCCTAGGTGGCCAAAACCCAAACCGAGACACGGAAACGTTCATTAGGTAGCATAATCCCTAGTGGGCCTAGGTGGCATAAATCCTAAGTGAACGCGCGATAGTTCATGGTAAGGAAACATAACTAGATCAAGGGTGGCAGTCCAAAACAACTTCAAGGATAAAACGTTTACATGGCAAAGGACTGAACGTATACATGGAAAGAAACATACGAGTGGGGAAAACCTACATATGCTATATATTAGGTTGACACGGACCATTACATGACAGTGGGCAAGGGACATTCATAGTTAACACATGACGCGGGTTGGGACACTAGTACGAGAGGTGCAGAGCAAATATACATGTTAGAACCAGGATTAATATACATAATAGATACCGTGGGATGTTAGACAGGGTGGATACCTTGGGATATTATACTTGATAGAAACCTGACGATGTGATACCTTGATTTATCATGACACCGTAGTTTATCACGATATCTTAGTTTACCTTGCTACAGTAGTTCAGCCAGTTACCCTGGTTTAGTTTATCTATCTTGTAGTCATCCTTATGTTTACTTTCAGTTTATGCATGTCATGTTACCTTTACCTGTTTTTATACTGGGAGTAGATAGGACTTACCAGTCTTTATGACTGACCCCGTTTTCTTTCGCCTCTTTTCTTCCGTTTCCCCCCCCAGGTTACAGGGAGGAAATACTGTTGTTTAGTTCGGACTTCTTCTGCTTGAAGGTCATCATGTATATCTTGATGTATAGCTTGGTCTTCTCTTGGCTATGGCTGCTTCACCGCTTTATTTTGGGGAATAATTTATGAAAAGGTTTTTATGCTTCTTTATTATTGCAAGACAGGTTTTGATGTACTCTGATGTAAAAGGCTTTAGACCTTAATTATTAATGTTTATGAAAGTTCGGTTTTACTTCCGCTATTTTATATGTTCTGTCTTGTGATATTTCTGTGCATGTTTACCAATAATGCCCCTCTAAAGCTAGTGCATTCCTTTGCGAGTGACCCTGGCGGAGGTGGGGTGTTACATCTCTCGTCGCTATTATTTAAAATAATTCATTTTAAATAATCAAAATGCACTAAAATTGCCAAAATAATTTTTTTTAATTGGCTCGGATTTCCGGGTTATTACAATCTCCCCACTTAAAACTTTTCGTCTCCGAAAAGGAACGAAGCCGAAAGTTGTTTAACTAATCAACTCAACTTCCATTATTTCCATTATGGCTTAAGTTCTTCAACTTTTCAGTTTCTAAATTTTTTTTGCTAACACCCTAAATTTCCGAAAAATTTCGCCATATCCTCCCCTGCACCGGGGACTTCGGGATATTTCATATAGCCTCCCATTGCCCTTATCAATCCAAAAAGAAAAAGAAATAGCCAAGCGGCAAGCCAATTGGCTTATAAAATCATCCAAACCCAATAAATTTGTAAACATGTACCTATTTGTCGGGCAAAAATTTTTATTCTTCTGCTCTAGCCTCCTTTCTATGACCTGTTCAATGTAAGCACATGTATATGCATACAATTGTAATCATTTTTCAATACAGTTCAATATTTGGTTCAGTTTTGGCCTAAATGGTTCAAAATTTTAATTAATCAAAACAACAATCAAACAATACAACCATCAATCAATTAGTGAATAAATGTTTCAAATTCATAATTTGATATATATATATATATACAGAAAATCATGTTTTTTGATGCCAAATCATAACGATAAACCTATCTAGTTTTGGTTCTCACACCAGTCTAATGGAAATATATAGAGATCCCACCTTCGAAACTCGAACATAAACTACTGATGCCATACGTCATCAGTAGAATCATCTCCGGGCGACTAGAGTGTGATTCTATATCTATCCAGTATATTAAAACTTCGAGTATACGTTCATGACGCGTATATGCAAAATCTTTATATATTGGATTGTCCAAATCAATACAAATAAAATATTCAAATACGTATATTTGAATTTAACTTTCAAAACAATATTGTTTTCATTTGAAAAATATACTCTTCACACTTGTTCTAGGATACTACCGATCCTATCTCTAACGAGTAATTCTCATTGGATATTACTAATCCAATATCTGATGGATTCTTTCGTTTGGTTCTAACGTGTCTTGTTCTCGAGCTCTGTAAACCAAAGCTCCGATACCAAAATGAAACGACCCGAAATCCCCCTTACGGGAAATCACGGATTGAGTTGAGAACAAGCCACATCGGGACACAAACAGAAGAACATTTCATTGTATATTACAACAATTCCATCAGAACACAAGAATATACAGAGTATGAATAAATATTACACAGAAAATATCAGAAATTTAAATTACATTACATAGCAGCGGAAAAATAATACAAAACACAACTGAAAGTAATACACGGATAAAGAGTTTTCCGAGTATCGTTCCAGCTGTAAACCAGGTTCCTGTGAATATAATCTGCAAAACCAAAACTTCTAGCTGCCCGTGTCGAAAATAGGGGCACTCAGAGTTTACGTTAAAACAATAAACTCCAGGTCAGTCATGTGACTGGTGTGAGAACTAAAACAGTTATTTATCTTTATTTTAAAGTTAGGTAAATCAAGGGACCACGCCGTATAACACGGAACGGGCTTCCTCCCAAGAATACCAGTGCATAAAACAACAACACAATGCTAAATAAAGAAAAATAAAGCTATTATAAGACCCAGGTCCCATCACACAATGCAACGCAAGCCAGAGGTTAGGGTTTTTACCTTATAATAGCCAAATAATGCTTGATATGCTAAAAACAAATCATTTGATACTATCATAAGTGCATAGTGTATAAAACAATTTCAAATCATAAGTATCAATCATAGACGGCATAAGTGCCCCATACCACTATGTAGCCATACTAGGCCCTACAAATAAAATCACAAAGTCACATATTGGAAGTTGGATTTCCATCTGTGAAACGAGGCAAAAGATAGTCCTCAACCGATTCGAGACGCTCAAGCCCGTGTCTCAGGATCAGAGCTCGAGTGACCCTTGGAGCGACAGGGCTGGTCCACCAATGTGGATTAAAATGCCTGAACACTGCGTTTCCCCGCCCTTTGGGGCGTCAACGAGCCAAAAAATGACTCCATCGACTCTACATAGTCACCGATATATCCGAGGCACCTCGCAATAGCAACAACCACAAAAGTCAAACTCGTCAGGGCGTGTAAAACCACTGACGCTACTTCTAGCTAGAAAGAAATGCATGTCCTCCCTGAGGTCCTTCTCCCGTTTCTGGTTCAAAACCGGGGTGTGAGGCTCACGAAACAACGCTACACAAAGCTATGCCACACAGGTCGTGCTTTGATCATCAACCACAAGACTTTGTTTTTCAACAAAAGCTTTGATCAATTGCCACTTAGGCATGCCACACAGGCAATTCACTCCATGCGATTGATATCCATCAATATATAACCTTTGAGCTCGTACGTCTCAGAGAAGGGCATTAAGCAAGAGAATAAATTCTCCGCCGCCAAACAGATATATATTTAATAGAAATCAATGACAGAGAATAAAATCCAATGTCCGACACACAGTCCATTTACAAGTTCGTTCTGTGTCTGAACGAAACCGGAGGCACCTAGTACCCCGCATATCCATCGATCTCCAAGTACGTCTGGACGATCACTAACTGATTCCCTCCTCTTGGGTGTACGGCCCAATCAAGATCATCAGTAATCACCCAAATGACGTGAATACCTCCGGTCTTCGACCACCGTCTTCATCCTCAACACCACGTTGAATCAGTTATTCAGAATGGGATAAACCCGGTCTTTCTGAATATCTCGCATGTATAATAAACAAGTGTTAGGCGAACACAACATACGCCTCATTCCGATTCATCATTCACAAACTGTAAATTAGTAAGAGAAAAATTCCCCAAATATTAACCCCGAAGGCCAAAACCAACATCGAAATGATGAATTGATTAGTTAAATTTATAGATTTGGTTTGAATTTATCTTTGATAAAATTAATCGAAATGATGTTGGTTTTGGCCTTCGGGGTTAATATTTGGGGAATTTTTCTCTTACTAATTTAAAGTTTGTGAATGATGAATCGGAATGAGGCGTATATTGTGTTTGCCTAACACTTGTTTATTATACACGCGAGATATTCAGAAAGACCAGGTTTATCCCATTCTGAATAACTGATTCGACGTGGTGTTGAGGATGAAGACGGTGGTCGAAGACCGGAGGTCTTCACGTCATTTGGGTGATTACTGATGATCTTGATTGGGCCGTACACCCAAGAGGAGGGAATCAGTTAGTGATCGTCCAGACGTACTTGGAGATCGATGGATATGCGGGGTACTAGGTGCCTCCGGTTTCGTTCAGACACAGAACAAACTTGTAAATGGACTGTGTGTCTGACATTGGATTTTATTCTGTGTCTGACATTGTAAATGACTTGTAAACGAAACCATTAATTTTATCAAATATAAATTCTTTAAATTTAATCTTTAATCTTCTTTTGAATATCAATTCAAACCAAATTATGGTTTATCCAAACTAGTCGGGATTATCGAACCTTACCGAAGTAATCATTTGTTAAATTTCCCAACCCTAACCTATTCATCCCATGAAGTAAAACTAGTAATACTTCATATCTAACATCACGGTGTTATCGGTATTCAATTACCATTTCACGTTCAAATCTAATTAAAGATTTAACTATCGCCTAGAGCAAAACTGGTGATACTCCATTCTCGATCATTTCAATATAATCAAAGGTCCATTAAAATTCCACTTGGTTTTAATCTTCCTGTTTTTAACTGGGTTAAAGAACCAATGTCATTTAAAACACGGTTCACTATAAACCCAAAATCACATTCCACTCCATCAGCCTTTAACCGTAAATTAGCAAATGAACAATTCCCTAAGTATTAACACCAAAGGCCGAAACCAACATCATATCAATACCCAGGAGACCGTTCAACTTAACTAATCTCCAGTTAGTTTCTGATTTTTCTTAACTCTGTTGGGTCTAAGAACAGTATTATTGAAGATACCGTTCACGACAACCCAAAATCACATTCCATTAATTATCGGGTTAAAGAACAAGTGTTATTTAAAACACCGTTCACGACAAACCCAAAAATCAATTCAAATTCAATTCCAATTAAATACCATTTAACTGGTACACTTCATTAAATCTAAATAAAAGATTTAATCTTTTTCTCAACTGGGTTTAAGGACAGTGTTAATGAAGACACTATTCACGACAAACCCAAATCACATTTGACATTAAATACAAGGCTCTGAATAGAAAATATATCAGCTTATATTCAATATCAAATTCTACGCCCAACAAATATCGTATTGGAAATAACGATATAAATATGTCTTTCAAATTCCCATAACAATGTCTGTTTAATCACGAAATCCAATATCCAAATATTCCAAAGACAATTTCAATTCAAATCCATTCCAATTCAATTATTGGAAATTCTGGTTATTTTCAAAAGCATTTCAAATCCAATTTATTTATTTTAAAATTTAATAAATTATTATTCTAGTTCAAAACTAGTTCATTTCGATAAAAATCTACTTTTATCTTTTCAAATATGGAGTTTTTCATCCCAATTCTTCCCAAATCATTTTTTATGATTTTACACAAATTATTACTATTTTTAACAATTTTATCAAGGCCCGTACAGTCGATTTCCATCAATGGCCATCGAACTGCACTTACAACGACCTTTTCCAAATTTTATTTGGGCATAATTCCAAATCCAACCATTAGATTTCTAATTTTTAATATTCATTAGAAAGCTCTTCTCGATACGAACCCAACGGTTCTGATTTTAGGAGAATCCGACGGTCGGATCTCCCGAATATCCATTCGAAGTCAATGGTTGAAATTCGCGAACTGCCGCGGCGCGTCGCGTTCTATTCGGGCCATTATATATATATATATATATATATATATATATATATATATATATATATATATATATATATATATATATATATATATATATCGTCGATTTGCTTTCAAAATGTATTTTATAAATCGTTTTAAATTCGTTTTCGAAACGATTTCAACATCATATTCAATTTCTAATCAAAATTGAATATTCCACTTCATTGATATGCAAATGATAATATTTTCAAAACGTTATATTTTGAAATCACTTTCTTTTCTATATTCATTGTAAAAATGAATAAAATCGATATAAATATCGCTCACGTCAAAATGGCGTCCATCTAATCAACACGGCTTTTATTCAACACATGAATATTTTTCAATTCAACACATGAATTTATTTTCAATTCAACACATGAATTTATTTTCAACTCAACACATGAATTTATTTTCAATTCAACGCATGAATTTATTTTCAATATTGGAATGAGGCCCAATAAATTTCCATATAATGTTAATTATATGGATTTTCTACAACACATGTATATAATAGCAACGATAAATAATCAACCATCATCAAGAGTGCACCACACAACTACATAAGCATTGAATATAAATAATTAATGCTTACACAGTCTGTTAACCCATCGATTGACATACAACTAAACAATCGGGATTAGTGTACGTCAAATATCATCCCAATACCCGTGGGGGGTTTCAAATCAACAAACACAGATTTTATTTGTGTAGTTGGGCGATATGTAAAATTTATCGTCCCAATCAATATTAGTCAAATCAGTGTATATAAACAAATCGTCTGATTCGTTTATTACTATTTATTTTATATACACGTTAAAAATTATATTTTTAACTACAAAATACTTTCCACTATAAAATATTTTATTTCTTTTCATATCACACAATCAAATTTCACAACACAGCAATCAAACAAACAAGTCATCCATGGTCTGTGGACGAAGGGTGTCGGTTGCTACTAAACACCGTCTGCATCCTAGTATATATTTCAAACTAGAGATAAATTAAAAGTGAGGAGTTCTCACCAAGAGCTAAGCCAAACACCACGACTCTCCATATGTAGGAAATCTTCCTCTTGTTTCCAACGCAGTCTGTTTCGTGAAGTTTATATTAAAAATCACATTTTATAACTTCGCTATATATATATAAGTCACATTTTTATACTGCTACCATATAGATAAAATTCTATTTTTACACCGCTACTATATAGATAAAAATTCTATTTTTACACCGGTGTTATATAATAAAGATTATATTTTTATTACACTATTCTCTATATAAAAATTATATTTTTATATCGCTCTTCTTCCAATAAAGAATATATTTTTATAACGGTCCTTCCTATATAAAAATTATATTTTTATATCTACTTCTAATATAAAGATCGAATTTTCGTATCATCGCTATAAAAATCCCATTTTTATTTCAACATATATATAATAAAAATCAGATTTTTACTTCGCTACATATATAAAGATCAAATTTTTACTATCTATATAATATAGAAATCGTATTTTTATCCTTTCTATAATATAAAGGTCATATTTTTAATACTCTACTAATATAAAAATCATATTTTTATATTCGCTATTACTTCATAAAAATCATATCTTTATCAAATATAAAAATCAAATATTTTCTCCTAAACAAAGATCTAATCTTTCACTTATAAAAATTTAATCTTTTCTATTTCAAAAATCTCTTCTTTCATATGCTAAAAATCTCGTCTTTACTTCATTAAAAATCACGTCTTTACTTCACAATAAATCACTTCTTTTTCATTTCTAAAAATTGAATCTTTTCAATATATAATAAAAAAATTCAAATCTTTATTTAAATTAAAAATCAAATTCCTTATATATGAATAACATAAAAACCCTATTTTTGTTTTTAATAAATTAAATACTCTTATATATATATAAAACTAAAGAGAATAGAATTAAAATAATAAAAAAACTTATAGTTATAATGGAAGAGGGGGTTGCGTCCTTCTATGGCTCGGGGTGGTGCGTCGGACACTCAGGCGGCATACTTCGCGGTGGCACATGGTGGCTTCGGGGGCGCGGTTTCAAGAGTTGCAATGGGGGGAGTTGGAAGAAGGAGGAGGCGGAGCAGAAGGGGGCGACGTCGGCGGGTGGAAGCTCGACGGCGGTCCTGAACGAGGGGGGGGTGCAACGTTTCTTCATTTGCCTCTCTCCCTTTTTTTTATATTACTCTTCGATCTGATCTGTAGGAAGAAAAGAGAAAGGGAGGGGCTATAAAGAAAATATATATGTTATTTAATTATATAATTATTTAAAAAAGCAACTTTTAATTTCGACCTCGAAATCGACTCCACCGCCTGTCGGCCATAGCTAATTAACCCCATTTCGAACATAATGGGATATGTACCGCAAGCTGATTCGATCGTTTCGATCAGTTTTCGTCAAAATCAAAATATAACTCTATATATTGAATTTGAACGCACATTTCAATTTACCGGGGCCACAAACTAACTATAAAAATTCCCGAAAAATATTTTCAAGCTTTGTATTGACGATACGGTCCTAACAAAACTAATTTCATCGAATTCTGAGATCGTTTGAAAAATGGCCATTTTCCAGTTGATTAAAATCAACTAAAACTGGTCAAACGCGTTTTCCTTTGCCACGCTCACATATTGATTCAGAAAATTACGAATTTTGAAACCTAGCAATAACTTGACATCATGGATCCAACAAAAGTGGTTTCGTCGAAAACCGAGGTTGTTTGCAAAATTCCCATTTTTAAGGGCTAGAATTCCATAGCGACTATTCTAAATTTTCAACTGGACATATCTTTTGATTCTCGCTATGAAATTTCAATTTTTTGGATTCGTTGGAAAGACATTCTCAATTAGGTTCTATTATTTTTGGTTTCACTAAAATCCGGTTTATTTTGAATCTTGTACATTCATTTGAACTTTGAAATCGAATTTTCGAACTATCGCGCCATTTTCTATTCCTTTTATAATTTAAAATAAATATTTATATTCTAACGACGATCTACACAAATGTATACATTCGAATTCTATTCAAAATAGATTTATCGTCGCTACTATTTAAAATAATTCATTTTAAATAATCAAAATGCACTAAAATTGCCAAAATAAAAATTTTAAATTGGCTCGGATTTCCGGGTTATTACAAATGAAAACTGAATATAATTTGTATTAACGAATCTGTTAAAATAGCCATTTTGCAAACGATATTGAAATTCGATGAAATCAGTTTCGTTAGATCCGACATTGTAAATTATTGTAAGATTGCAAATATCATAACCATCAAATTTGTCGTTTGATTGTGTGAATTTGAAACATATAGGAAATTATGTGTGCAATTTAATTAAAATAATTGATTTTTTAAAGAACAACTACTGTGAAATTCCGAATTGGGGATCACCACTAGTCCAGTTGCGTTCAATAGGCCTTTAAACCTATAAATCGGTTGTTAATTGCAACAACCTGAAAAATCGAAGCCAATTTAAAAATTTTATTTTGGCTAATTTAGTGGATTTTGAATATTTAAAATAATTTGTTTTAACTAATTACGACTAGACATTTATTTTGAATAGAATTAGAACATAAAAATTTATTTTAATTATATAACGAGCCTGAAATGGCGCGGTAGTTTGAAAATTTGATTTCAAATTTCAAATGAATGTACAGGATTCAAAATAAATCAGATTTCAGTAAAACCATAAATATTTGAATCTGTTTGAAAATATCTTTCCAACAAATGTGGAAAATCCAGATTTCATAACAGAAATAAAAAGTTAGGTCCAGTTGAAAATTCAGAATAGTCGCTATGGAATTTATATAAAATATAGCCCTTAAAAATAGCCATTTTGCAAACGACCTCTGTTTTCAACGGGACCACTTTTGTTGGATCCAGAATGTCAAGTGATTGCTAGATTCCAATTTTCATAATTTTTGGAATCAATATGTGAGCGTGGCAAAAGAAAATGTGTTTTGTCAATTTCAGTCAAATTGGATTGACCAGAAAATGGACATTTTTCAAACGGTCTTCAAATTCAACGAAATTAGTTTTGTTAGGACCGTATCATCAAAACAAAGTAAGAAATAATTTTTCTGGAATTTTTGGAGTTAGTGCGTGTCCACGGTAAATTAAAATGTACGTTTAAATTAAATGTATATTGATTTATATTTTAATTTAAAGAAAACTGACCATAACAGTCGAATTGACTTACTGGACATATCCCATTTGTCCGGAACGGGGGTAATTAGCTAGGGACGACAGTCGTTCGGCTTGGTTTGGAGTTCAAATGAAAATTTCACTTTTTTTGAAATAAAATAAATATAAAATATAAATCAACCAATCAGTTATATATATATAACCTAAATCGTTTTCTCCCCCGAATTCATTTCTACGATAAAAAAAGAAAAATATGGCGTCGTCGATCAGCTCCGTCGTCGCCCCCTGTCGTTCCCCGTCCACGTCCGCCTCCTTCGGCCTCCATCTCCACCTCCCGTCCTCCAGTCGTCACCGTGAATGCTTCCCCCCTCAGTCGCAAACCCAAAACCGCGAGACCCCCACCCACACCCAAACTACACCATCGCGACTCCCCCACCACCTGCTACCTCCTCCTGCTCACCAGCAGCCGCCGCATTCTCTCCCTACCTCCGTACGACCAACGAACTCATTCCCTCCTCCTACCTCCATACACACAGCGAACCCTCCTCCCCCTTTGGATTCGATTGCTCAAAGAATTGATTAATCTCAGATGGCTTTGACAGCTCGTAGCTTGCTTCTCTACGGTTTGGGAATTTCTTTGAAACATTAGAAAATGTGAGTTTTCCGATTTCAAGTTAGGATTTTTAATTACATAAAGGTTAGATTTTTAATCATATAAAGATAGGATTTTTAATCACATAAAGATTCGATTTTTAATCATATAAAGATTCGATTTTAGTTAGAAAAGATTTTATTTTTAATTAGAGAAAGATTTGATTTTTGATTAGAGAAAAATATGATTTTTAGTAAGTTAAAAATACGATTTTTATGCATAGGAAAATACGATTTTTATTCATAGAAAAACATGACTTTTAAGCATATCAAGATATGGTTTTTAGTAGATAAAAATATTATTTTTATGAAGATAAAAATATGATTTTTATCGTACGTTTGAAATATTTTTATGAAGATAAAAATGCGATTTTTATAATATCAACATCAGTAAATGTGATTTTTATAATATCAACATCATTGTAAAAATATGGTTTTAAAAATATATTCATCATTGTAAAAATATGATTTTATAGTGTATACATCGATATAAAAATATGATTTTTTATATATAATGTAGCGTAATAAAAATATGATTTTTATACAAGTAGAGAATATAAAAATACGATTTTTATATATGTAGAGAATATAAAAATATGATTTTTATATATGAAGTAATGATATTAAAAAGGTGATATATATATATATATGATATTGAAATAAAAATGTGATTTTTAAATATAAATATGATTTTTAATATATGAACATCATATTAAAAATGTGATTTTTACTATGAACAACGTGAAAAGGGTTGCGTTGGAATTTCGGGCAAATCCAAGCTGCTTAGAAATTCAGAAATAAAACTGGTGGAGTGGATCCCAAAGGTGAGAAATTCTCACTCTAATTTATTTTCTAGTTAAATATATATACTAGGATGCAGACGGTGCTTAGAAGCACCCGACATCTTTGTTTGAAACCATGGATGTTTGATTGTTTGTTTTTGTTGATAAATTGGTTGAATTTGATTTGGGGTGAAAATAGAATTAATTAGAATTGGTATGTGTATGGCACGAGCCATTATTATGCGAGGTATAAGGCTAGACCTTATTCAGGTTCTAGTATCGCGCCGTTATGCTACCGAAATTTTCTAAAAATGTTATAACAATAAAAATATCATTTTTATTGTATAAATGAACTGTATAAAGTATTCATGTGTTTAAATAAATATCTATCGTTAAAAATATATTTTTTAATGAGTTTATGAATGAAAATAAATATTCATTTACAAATCGGATGATTTGTTTATGTACACACATTTGACTGATATTGATTGGGACAATATATTTTACACATCGCCTAACTGCAATTGGGATGATATTTGACATACACTAATCCCAATTGTTTAGTTGTATGTCAATCGATTGGTTGACAGACTATTGTAAGCGATAATTATTTATATTTAATGCTTATGCAGTTGTGTAGCGCACTCTGGATGATGGTTGACTATGTTTGATTATAGTTGTGTACATATGTGTATGAAATCCATAGAACTAAAATTATATGGTAATTGACCGTGGATGATTCCAATTCGGAATTATCAAAAATTTTAAATTAGCGAATATTTTAAAATGACGAATAATGAATATTTTAAAATAACTAATATTTTAAAATAATATTCAATAACAGATCAAAATATGAATTTGATGTCCGATCTGGGATGGACGCGAAAATAATATATGAAGCCGGGTTGATTAGATTAATGCTGTTTTGATGTAAACAATATTTATACCGATTTTATTCATTTTATAATGAATATCAAAAAGGAAATGATTTGAAAATCTGATATTTTGAAAATATTATCATTTATATATTATAATGATAAGGAAAATTTAATTTTGATTTAAAATTGAAAATGAGGTTGGAATCGTTTTAAAATGAATTTATAAATGATTTATAAAATACGTTTTAATGGAAATCGATGAAATATATATATAATATTACATATATTTAATGGCCTGAATTGAACGCGCCGCGCTGCGATAGTTCGCGAAATTCGACCATTGACTTCGAGTTAAAGTTACGGGAGATCCAACCGTCGGATTCTCCTAAAACAGGAACCATTGGGTTCGTATTGAAAAGAGCTTCCCAACGAATATAAGAGATTTGAAATCTAATGGTTGGATTTGGAATTATATCCAAATCAGATTTGGAAAAGGTCACTGTAAGTGTAGTTCGATGACCGTTTATGGAAATCGATTGAAAGGGCCTTAATAAAAATATTAAAAATATTGATAATTTGTGTAAAATCATAATAAATGATTTGGAAAGAGTTGGGATGAAAAAATTTCACATTTGTAATGATAAAAATATATTTTTATCAAAATGAACTAGTTATTAACTAGATTTGAAATCCGATATTTTTTAAATAAAATAAATTGGATATGTGAATGGTTTTGATATAACCAGAAATTTCCAACAAATAAATTGGAATGGATTTGGAGTGGAAATAATCTTCGGAATATTTCGATATTGGAATTCGTGATTATACAGATATTGTTATGGAAATTTGGAAGATATATTTATGTCGTTATTTCCAGTACGATATTTGTTGGTTTTAGGAATTGATATTGAATATAAGCCGATATAATTTCTATTCAGAGCCTTGTATTTAATATCAAATGGGATTTTGATATTGGAATTCGTGATTATACAGATATTGTTATGGAAATTTGGAAGATATATTTATGTCGTTATTTCCAATACGATATTTGTTGGTTTTAGGAATTGATATTGAATATAAGCCGATATAATTTCTATTCAGAGCCTTGTATTTAATATCAAATGGGATTTTGGGTTTGTCGTGAATGGTGTCTTTATTAACACTGTTCTTAAACCTAATTGAGAAAAGAATAAATCTTTTAATTAAGATTTAGAGGAGTTTTACAATTAATTAATATTTAATTGGAATTGAATGAAAAAATTGGATTTTTAGGTTTATCATGAACGGTGTTTTAAATAACACTAGTTCTTTAACAGTTTTAAATAACACTTGTTCTTTAACCCGATTAACAGTGAAATGTGATTTGGAATTTATAAATCTTTTTATTAAGATTTAACGAGAATTTTCCAAAGTAAAATTTTCTAATTTAATATATTAAGTTGGAATTGAATGGAATTCAATTTGATAATAATCGAAGTGAGCTTCTGTGGAGGAAGACTGTTAATATACATGGAATTTAAATGGCTTTGTCGTTATTCCATTTATATTATTAGTCGATATGGAAATTAATATTGATTATATATATTGATTGGTTTTCTGTGAAGATTACATAATTAATGGATTGTGATTTGGGTTTATCGTGAACTGTGTTTTAAATGACATTAGTTCTTTAACCCAGTTAAAGACAAGATTACATGTCTAGCATTGTATTTCGAACTGTACGGTTGATCTCTGCTAAATATATATTTGTTTGGTGGCGAAGAATTTATTCTCTTGCTTAACACCCTTCTCTAAGACGTACGAGCTTAGAAGTTATATATAGGCAGAAATCAATAGTACGGTGTAGATTGTCAATGCAGCATGTTTGTTTTGCCAAAGTTAAATAATCATTAATATTAATTTTTGGGAAGATTAAAACTAAGTGGAGTTTTAATGAATCTTTAATTAGATTGAAATGTGAATTGATAATTTAAATTATCAAATTTGGGAAATGATCGAGAATGAAGTATCACCAGTTTTGCTCCAAGCGATAGTTAAAGCTTTAATTAGATTTGAAAATGGTAATTAAATTTACCGATAACACCGTGGTGTTAGATATGGACTATTACCAGTTTTTCTCCATGGGATGAATAGGTTGGGATTGGGAAATTAAACAAATGATTACTTCGGTAATGTGCGCTAATCCCGACTAGTTTGGATAAATCTTAATTTGGTTTGAATTGATATCCAAAGGAAGACTAAATAGTAAATTCAAAGAATTTATCTTTGATGAAATTAATGGGAACCTTTCCCAAAGTATAAGAATATTTGAATAAAAGAATATTCTAGATTGGAATGAGGCGTATGTTGTGTTTTTACAACACTTATTTATTATAAACGCGAGTTATTCGGAAAGGACGGGTTTATACCCATTCTGAATAACTGATTTGACAATAAGTTGACGATGAAGACGGTGGTTGAAGACCGGAGGTCTTCACATCATTTGGACGATTACTGATATCTTGATTGGGTAGTACACCCAAGACAAGGTAATAAGTGGTGATGATCCAGACGTACTTGGAGATTGACCAGATATGCGAGGACCTCTCTCCTGTATTGGACATATAGGACGTGGAATAAGGTGCCTCCGGTTTCATTCAGACCCAGAACGAACTATTAAATGGGTGTGTGTCTAACATCGGAGTTTATCCTATGTTGATTGATTTCTATTAAATATATATCTGTTTGGCGGTGGAGAATTTGTTCTCTTGCTTAACACCCTTCTCTGAGAAATATGAGCTCAGAGGTTATATATCGATAGACATGTGTCGCATGGCGTGAATTGTCAGTGTGGCATGCTGAGATGCAAATGATCAAGGCTTCTGTTGAAAAGCAGAGTCTTGTGGTTGATGATCAAAGCACGACTTTGATATATCATAGCTTTGTGTATAGCGTTAATTCGCGGGCCTCACACCTCGTATGAGTCAAAAACGGGATAAGGGACAGAAGGGAATGCATGACGTTTCTTTCTAGCTATGGGTGGTGTCATGCTATGGAGCCCAGACATTATATTTATTTTTACCTATGTGGATAATGGATAGCGAGGCGCCTCAGATATATCGATTACTACGGAGCTGATGGATATAGGTCCTATAGGACCGAGAAACGTGTGTTCAGGAATTGCCAATCCTCAAACGTAAGAGAGGATCGGTCCTGCAAGATCCAAGGGTTCTCTACGGGGAATCCTAAGTCATTTGCTAGAGTGTTTCGAAGCCAGTGAGGAGTACATCCCTTGCCTCGAGTCATGACGGAAATCCAATTTCCAATATGTGACATTTCAGTTTTAGTTGCAAACCTATATGGCGACATTATAGCATGGGATATTATGCCGTCTATGATTGATACATTTATATTTGAAGTTGTTTTTTATAATATACACTTATAATAGTATCAAATGATTTGTTTTAAACGTACCAATCATGTTTGGCTATTATAAGGGAAAACCCTATCCTCCGGCTTGTGTTGCATTGTGTGACGGGACCTAGGTCTTATAATAGCTTCATTTTTCCAAAAGCATTGTGTTGTTTGTTATATGCACTAGTATTCTTGGGAGGAAACCCGTTCCGTGTTATACGGCGTGGTCCCATGGTTTACTCTATTTTAAAGTAAAGTTTTAAATAACTGTTTTAGTTCTCACACCAGTCACATGACTGACCTGGAGTTTATTGTTTTAACCTAAACTCTGGGTGCCCCTATTTTCCACACAGACAGCTAGTAGTTTTGATTTTGCAGATATTATATTCATAGGATCCTGGTTTATAGTTGGAGCTATATACGTAACGCTTTATATCCGTGTATTTCATTCAGTTGTTTTTTGTATTATTTTCCCCTGCATTGTAATTTGTAAATCTCTGATATTTATCAAATGTATATTATTTTTTCATACTCTGTATATTCTTGTAATCTGATGTAAATTGTTGTAATAGTAATGAAATGTTCTTCTGTTTGCGTTCTGATTTGTCGAGTTCTCAACTCAATCCGGGCTTTCCCGTAAGAGCGAGTTTGGTTCGTTTCACTAGTGGGCCTGATTTGGGCTCTAGCCCATTTTTGGCTTTAAAGTCACGCTAATCGAGATGATATAATAATAGAATATTTAGAAAACCCTCAATTTTCCATGGCCTACCCTAAAAAATCGATGGCCACTAATCTTCCAATCTTCGTCCCTTAATATCTTATAATTCGTGCATTCACTCAAGAAATTTCCAACAGCAAAGTCGTAGAGCTTCTCGAAATCTTCAAATCCTTATGGTGAATCGCCAATGTTCGATCTAAATTCGCCGTTATATGGCCTAAAAACATGTGTGGGTTTATTTGTTTTTAAGGTGGTGAGGGACGACGATCGGAGGTGGCTGCACTTGGGGCATGGGTGTAGTTCGACGTAGCTGTGTTGGTGATGACATTCGATCAGGGTTCGGAGGTTATGAGGTTTGTATAAAAGAGTTATACACCCACTCACACTTTACTAATATATTTAATTGTTAGTTAATTTAAAATCTTGTTATGATATGATTGTATCGATTATTGTTTGATTGTTAAAAAAGCATATTTATGTTTATTTGCGTCGATAGTATAATTTAATTTATCTATTAATTTAAATTGTATAGTTAGGTTAAATTTGAAATATAAGTGACAGTTTAATAATTAGTAGATTTATGTGATATTGAACTCTTTGGATGGATTAGTTTTGATGGATTCATTGGATTGACATGTTGATATATCGATGTTTAATTGTGTGATTCACCCTGTTATTCACCTTATTTATGTATGGTTGTTGTTTATGTTGATTAATCCCAATTTATCCTAGATGTTACAGGCATCAAATAAAACTAGAATTAATCATTTGAAATGAATTAAGAAAATAGGTTTAAATGATAAATACATGTGACTTGGATTTGGATTGAAACGATATATATCTGTTCCCGAAGTACCAAAATTAAATCTAAGTATCACTTGGCAATAAAATTGAAAATTATGCACGAATATTGGTTGGTTAAATAAATTTTGTTTTAACCTTGAATCTTGAAATATTGTTTTAAAGAGAACACAATGATGTTTTATAAGTTGATTTCCTTTGAACTTGAACATTGGATTTTGAAATATAAAAGCTAAAGGAAATTATTTGACGTTGTAAAACTGAAGTTAAAAATGAGAACTGAATATGAATTGAATATATCAAAATCGAATTTTTTATCCACCTTTGAAATTACTTTAAATTAACATTTGTTTAAAAAAGATATTTAAATTGTGAACTAGAGGTTGTTATAAATTGAAATAATTCAAATTGAGAATTTTAATTATAAACTTAACTATATGAATTGAATTGACTGAACTGAATGGAATTCGAAATTGTAATCGATACGAACTAAAAGGTTGGAATTGAATCGAGCTGATCTGAAATTGGAATATGACTTTAGATTTAATTAAATTTAGAAGAAACAATTCTAAATCAAAATATAGTATTTTACCCTATGGTTTAAACTATTTTTCTAAAAAACTATTTTAATTTATAAACTATTTTATTTTGACTTATATAATAAACCACTTTAGAAATCAACTATTTTGATAAGTCCTATTTTAATTCAAGCTATTTACATATATAAACTTTTATACACTACATATTTATTTTCAAACTGTTTTTAAATATATTTAAGCTATTCCAATATATATATATATATATATATATGTATGTATGTATGTATGTATTAACTATTTTATTTAAATTGTTTTAAAATTTTGGAATTATTTTAATATTCTAAGTTTTGGTTTAAATAGAGATTTTAATATGAAATATTATTCTCTTTCGAATATGGAATGGTTTAAATGCAAATCTAATATTTTGATATGAAGTATGAACCATTTGAAATGTAAAGATCCGACACTGTATAAAATATAAACGTTTGGTTATTAAAGAGACCGGGATCAGATATTGTCATACTCTCTGCCAATATCAAAAACCAATTTAACCTCTATGTACACGATGGAAAATCCAGAATGAAGTAGGTTGGTATGTTAAACAATATTGGAATGAAGTAAGAGTTAATGATGGATAGCCTTAACCTTTGGTCATAATTAAAATAACTAAAACAAGAGCCGTACCAAGGCAAATGTGAGTTAGCTCCTCTTAGCAAACATGCTTTTTCGATACTGTATCTTTTAATCTGTGACTGATTAGGGCGTCTTTGATTTTTAGGAGTATTGTATAAGGCGGGCGTTAGATACGGCTGTGCGTTACCACCAGCCAGGGTCCACAATTCGGTAGAATCCTATTAGTCAGTATAGCCTCAATGACTTGTCATATTATCCTGATCGAGCCTCCTACGACTTCGATTTGTAGCATACCCATGGAGTGCCCTCTGATAGCCACTAGTTTACAATGGACTTTGTGGTATATGTATAGACCACTATATTATTAACGATGTAAGAATAATAATGGTAATCCCGTTTATGCTATTTTGAATAATATATCTATCGTATATACTATTATAATAGCATATTGTATTATACAATATCTAGTTTAATGGATCCTTAGGAGATGGAAATTCCAGTAACACCTCATAACATATTATACTCATGAACACATTTGTTATGAGGTATGAATTACCGTAAGCATCTCCAGCATTGTGACACTCACATTATTACATGCTTTTGATTTGACTGATAGAAGAATATTTAGTTCTAATCTGAGTGTTTTTGTATTTTCATTTATGCTCCGGTCAACATGAGTTTTCAGTTATCAAAGACCTCTTTATGAAGATGAAGATGGAACTTGACAGACATATTTATTAATATTATTCCGCTGCACTTATTGTCATGTTGTGTTATAGTTTAACTCTGATAATTATTGTAAATTATAATCAAATGTGTAATTTAACAACTACGTGAACTTTTATTTATTGATTATATTTTGTCCTTCCATTGAGAGACTCTGTGATTATTTTTCTTCTTATTTATTTTTCTTATATTAATCCCAATAACTATCTGTATTTGGATTTGTTTGAGCCGACATGTGCGTTATTGTTGATTTGAACGATAAAAAATGCAGATCGTTACATGCTAGACAATTTCATTCATCGGATATCAAGTTCAAAAGTAATGCGCACCTACCTGGTCCGACTAGTTGCGCATACCAAAATATATATCAACTCCAGATTGAGGAATGACAACTCCTAATGGGTGCATCCCTGTAATAACCCGAAAATCTAGGCCAGTTTAAAATTTTTATTTTGGCCAATTTAGTGAATTTTGATTATTTAGAATGAATTATTTCAAATAATAATGATGAGAAATTTATTTTGAATATAATTCGAACGTATATATTCGTTTGAATCGACGATAGAATATAAATATTTATTTATATTTATAAAAGGAATTGAAAATGACGCAGTAGTTCGATAATTCGATTTCAAACTTCAAATGAATGTACCGGGTGCAAAATAAACCGGATTTTAGTGAAACCAAAAATATTTGAATCTAATTGATAATATCTTTCCAACGAATCCGAAAAATCAAAATTTCATAGCGGGGATAAAAAGATATGTCCAGTTGAAATTTCAGAATAGTCGCTATGGAATTCAGGCCCTTAAAAATAGCCATTTTGCAAACGACCTCGGATTTCGACGAAACCATTTTTGTTGGATCCGTGATGTCAAGTTATTGCTAGATTCCAATTTTCGTAATTTTTCGAGTCAATATGTGAGCGTGGCAAAGGAAAACGCGTTTGACCATTTTTAGTTGATTTTAATCGACTGGAAATTGGCCATTTTTCAAACGATCTCAGAATTCGATGAAACTAGTTTTGTTAGGACCGTATCGTCAATACGAAGCTAGAAAATATTTTTTGTGAATTTTTCGAGTTAGTATGTGACCCCGATAATTTGAAAGGTACATTTAAAATTCAGTATAATGATTTAAATGTAAATTCAACGAAAACTGATCGTAACGGTCGAGATGGCCTATGATACTTATCCCATTGTGTTCGGAATGGGGGTAATACGCTAGGGACGACAGTCGGTGGGTTTGATTTCGTGTTCGAAAATAAAAGCTGCTTTTTGGGGTTAAATTAAAAATTAAAATATATTATTATATAATCCCATACCCTCCACTCTCTCTCCTCGTCATTTTCTCAAATCAGAAAAGAAAAAAAAAGAACCACGCTCGACCCTAGATCGACGACGGCCATCGCCGTCCACCACCTGACGCGCCCTCCCTCGCTCGCGCCATCTCCGACAACGCCCCCCTCTCGCGCCTACACCTCTCCTCCTCCACAAACGAAAATCGCGGAGCCCTCCCAAAACCGCACCACTACCAATCGTCATTCGCCCCTCCGCTAGGCCCCACCCCTCACCGACGCGCGCGACCCCCCTCCGCCACCTCCTTGATCTCCGGCGCCACCAATGACTGCGAAAATTCCCCTGTAACGACCCAGATTTTTTGACCATTTAGTTTAATATTTAAAAATGTTTTATTGTTTTGGAATTTTAAATAGTTTAATTTCAATAATTTTGAATATTTTATTTTATTCCGAAATGGTAGAAATTTAGTGGATCTGCAATATAATGTGAACTGGCAGTATAAAAGGATAAATTTTTAATTTAAAATAGTACGTTTACAAAGGATGTAGTAACTAACGAACTCGGATTTCGATGAAATCAGTTTCATTAAATCTGAAATGATGAAATTAGGTAACCAACCAAGTTACGTCAAAAATGGCATCAGTATGTGGAAAAGAAAAAATAAAAGGCCAAAATTTGAACTAAATTTTGACGGTAATTGGAATTTGCTAATGCTAACGGCAAAACTGGAACCTGAGACCTATCCAGGAAAATTCTAAACATAGGATTTTAGCTATATATGAAATCTGGGAAAATCCTATAACGGATATAGAAAGTTATTGAGGAAACAAAATTTAAATAAATTATTTGAAAATCTAAACGAACTCCGATTTTTGATTTGAATACATAGGATTGAAGTACGTTAAAAACCGGACCAGATGGTGGAAGAATTTCTGAAAACCGTTATCGTTTGATATTCCAACATGAGACCAGAAGGTGTTGAAACTAACACAAAACACTATTTTGAATTTGAATTTAAATTATTTGAAAGTTCAAACAAATTCAAAATTGATATATTTTTGTATAGTATTGAACAGCAAGAAAAATCGAACAATATGGTTGAAAAAGACTTCGGATAAGTTATCAATAAGTAAGTCAAATTAACATCCGAATAGGGTTGAGAAAACACACTATACTATTCATAAATTATTAAATTTATTTATAATTTAATTAATTTAAGGATTAATCCTAGCCATCCATTTTCGACTGTTGGATTCGCGCCACCTCAACAATCCATGTGACTCCTTCGGCTATAAATAGCCCCCCCCTTCATTTTAAACTCACTCCTCCTCCTCCTCTTTCAAGCTTTGGCAATGGCAGAAATAATAATAAAATAATAGGAAATAGGGAAAAGGGAGGAAGGGAGAAAGGAGGGCAAGACGGGGAGCTAGGGACTCTTGGGCTTCGCGGGGTAAGTTTTTAAATAATATTTATTTATTTATTTATTTATTTTTGTAATATATATATATATATATTATAATTAAAATAGAATTTTGAAAAAATTAAATATCGGAACATTCTAAGGGTGACAGAGAGGATAGTGTCTAAGGCTTGAGTTTGGAAAATATAGTTTCCTGCTCTCCCTGGCTATCCCTAACTGATCCGACGAATGGGATGATTAATTTAAATTTAAAATTTAATTTGAATTTAATTTGAATTTAAAACAGATCAGGGGCATTTTCGTAATTTTTAACCATAAACTTTAAAAGCTTATAACTTTTTCAAAACAAGTCGGATTTCCACGAAACAAGGACCGTTGGATTCTTATCGAAAAATACTTTAAATTGAGTGGAAGCAGATTTTTGATCCGGGTTAAAAAATTTAAGTTATAATTAAATGAATATTTTTAAGTATTTTATTTGAAAATTAAATTTAATTAATATTAAAATGGTTTTTCAATTTTAAAAAAATTGGATATGGCTAGAGATGGGAAAGTAGGATTTTTTAGAAGGGCAGGGAAGGTAATTTGGCTAATAACGCAATTAGAAATTTATTAAGATAAAAATAATTTAATTAAATATATATTCATTTAAATTAGGTAAATATTGTAAATAGCATAACTTTTGCATACATTAAGGAAATTTAACGAAACAGGATCCGTTGGGATCGTATTGACGAGCACTACGCAATGGAACTGACCGCAAGTGGATTGGAGCTCGTTTGGATTTATGCTGAAATTTGACGTCTGAACCAAATCAATGACCGATTATCATTATTCAACGATAAACCGTCCAAGGTGAGTAAATCTCACTAACTCTGAACACTTTATATTTTTATAAAGTATTTTTAGAACTGATAATTATTGGTTGAATTGCTGAGTGTTGATTGTTTGGTTGAACTGCTAGTCAATTGATTGAAAATACCGATATAGTTATATATATCGTTAACCGATGTTGATTATGTTTATCAGAATACCTCATATTGAAATGAAATTGATGTGAATTATATTGTGTAACATCTGTGGATGCAGGGAAACAGGTCGGAGGGATCCAACTGGATTCCTCAACATTTATTTACCGTTTTTCATATATTTTGTTATATGATGTGTTATATCATCTGTCGTTGAACCCGTGTGTTTGGATGATGATCTAACCTTTTGATTTGGTATTTTTATACCATAAGTGATACCGGGAAGTGAAAAGAGATTTTTAAAGTATATTTTGAAAGTAAATTATTTATATAAAATCAATAGATTTTATATATAAAAGGAAAAGAGTTTCATAGAGGAAAATAATTATAGAATCATAGAAATTGAGTAAAGGAAAATATTTGTGAAATCAAATATAAAGGAGAATATTTGAAAAGAAAAACAAACATAGAGGAAATACATTTGTAAAACAAATGTAAAGGAAAATATTTGCAATAGGGAAAAAGTAGCTATTTGTGAAACCTTTACAAATAGAAATAAAAAGGGAATCATTTGTAAAACGATTACAAATGGAATTGAAAAGCGAAAATACATTTAGGGAATAAAGGAAAGTTAAAAGAGATATTTATGTAGAGAATAAATGGAAAAGTTAAAAGTAATAATAATTTGTCAAATAAATAGAAGTAAAAAGGGAATAGTTATTTGTTAAGTAAACAAATAGAAAAGGAATTATTCAAAAAGAGTTATTCAAAAAGTATTATTCAAAAGAGTTATTCAAAAAGTGTTATTCAAAAGAGTTATTCAGAAGGAGTTATTCAAATGGAATTATTCAAAAGAGAAAATTCAAAGGGGTTAATTCATTAGAGTTAATCAGAAAAGTTAGTCAGTTAGAGTTAAACCATTAGAGTTAAACTGTTAGAGTTAAACTATTAGAGTCTAACAGTTGGAGTTAATCTATTAGAATTAAACCGTTGGAGTTAAGCTGTTAGAGTCAAACAGTTAGAGTTAGTTAGTTAGAATTAACCAGTAGAGTAAATCAGTTAGAGTTAAGCGGTTTGAATCAAATCGGACTTGAGTTATTCGAATATAGTAACCGAATAAGGGTTAAATTGAATATTAGTTATTCAATTAGAGTTGATCGAACTTAGTTATTCGAGATAGAGTTAAACAGAAGTAGTTATTCAGTATAAATTGCCATTTAGCACGACTGCTAGCGAAATTCGTAGGGCTGCATATAGCCTAAGGTGGTCGGATGTTTCCTGAGGGAATCAGGCGTAACCATTGTGATCGCTGCGATCTAGAGTCAAGCGAATGAAGTTAAATTAAATATTAGCTATTCAAAATGAAGTTAAAAACAGACATAGTTAGTCGAATATAAGTTAATCGAATATTAGTTATTCGATAATAGTTAGTCAAATTAAGTTAAATAAGTTGAGTTAAATAAGTCGAGTTAATTAAGTTAATTTAGTCAAGTTGAGCTGATCAAGTAAGTTGGTCGAGTTGAGTTAATCAAGATGAGTTAATCAAACAGAGTTATCCAAATAAGAGTTAATCCAGTAAAAGTTAATAGAATACGGGTTATAGATTATAGTTAACCGAATAGAAGTTGATAAATTAGTTGTTCGTGTATTTATTTTAGCTAGAAAGAAAAAGTCATATTAAAGTTATTATATTTCGGACGCAGGGGATTATAACACCATTATTATAATCAAATGGCTTCCGTAAAGGAAGTGGATTCGTAAATAAAATCCGAGAGTTACGTAAGTGGTTGAAAGTTTAAAAAGATGAACTTTGTCTGTTTCGAAGTTAGAAATGTTGTTCAGTTAAGGTCTGAGAGGTAATTATACCCCAACTTGATTGACTTCAATTTTAACTAAAAAGTGGATAAGGTTCGAGAGTGAAAGTGAATTTAGTTAAAGAGCGTAATGGTTGCTGTTGGCATAGCGATGTTTTATCTAAAACATCTGTTTGAATCAAATGAAGGGATTTTGGAAATGTTTTCCAAATAAGATCAGAAATATTTTCTAATATAGAAAATAAGAAATGGGAGCAGATAATGGAAATGTTTTCCATTGTTAATAACGTATGTTTCTAAATATAGCAAATAAGAATTTATGAATATAGGGAAACAAGAATAAGAGTAAGAATAAATTTATGATAATTTAATTTAAGTGATTGATGATTGATCGATAGAATTTCCATCTGGAAATAATATCGTTGTTTGCACACAGACATGTTTTCATTTGATAGTTAAATCACCGACTATCAAAGTTTTTGACCATTTTACGTTGTTAATATGGAGAGACCGGTTGGATTATTATCCAGAGAACCACTCCGTATTAGCATAAGCGTTGCGAATCAAGTATGCTGAATATATTGAAGACGGAGTTATGCAAGGGCTATCCTGTTTACAGAATAGTGCCTTCGGTTTGTCCAGTCCCAGGACAAACGTGTATGGACGAGTGTCTGACAGAGTATATCCAATAGATCGCATAAGTTGATCTCTTCAAACGTACTTACGTTTGGTGGCGGAGGAATTCGTTTCTCTTAGCTGTATACCCGTGGTATTTTTGGTGAAATCAATTTGTGATTTGGCGGGTATGACGATGTGGCATTCAAAGTAATGGAGGTGTGATCTGTCAAAAGATACGTTATAACCTCAAGCCTCATCAACCAGGAAAGGACAAAAATCGGGCAGGCAGCATGGCTATGTGGGTCGCACCCATTAGGATGTATAATCACATATCTAGAGAAATTCCAATTGCTTCTTAAATCTATCGATGCTGCCCTATTAGGGAGACGGTTGCTGATCCCAACCGTTGGTGATATACATTCGATACACTCAAGCGAAATGAGTGGTCGGTCATGTGAGGGCCGGGTTGCAAGATGTTCTTGTTGAACCCAGTGTATTCGCCTCTAGAGATACACTATCGGCAGGTGGTCCCATACCTTGTCAAGGTCGGAATCCAATCTCCAATAAGTGTCCGCGAGTTTGATTTGTATACTATATATGTAGAGCGTGAGATGCAAGCGTTCTACTAGATTTTAATTACTTGTGATTAGACATTATTATAATATCAGATAATATATGATTTCCAAAGTGTTTGGGTTATTGTAAGGTAAAAGCCATCCGTATTTATGTGTGGATTGGTCTTACGATTATCTTTTCTTTCGAAAGGATTTTGAAAGTTAAACCAAATGATTTGAGTTTACTCACACCAGTCCCATGACTGACCCAGAGTTTATTTTGTTTTGTTTTCCCTAAACTCTTGGGTGCCCAAATTTGTACGGGCAGTCAAGTAGTCAGGATTTACAGGTATGCTTGAAGAGCTTGGAGCAGGAGGCTTCAAGATTTTTCTAGCTATTGATTATTCCGCTGTGATGAAAGTGTTGTACTCTGATAATGGTATGATATACATATACTACTTTGATTTCAAGATATGTTGTCTATTATATTTTATTCGTTCCGCTGTGAGATTCGTGTTACTCTGATGTTGTTGTGTTCTTCTTCTTCTTCTGTTCTAATTTTCTATCTTATCTATCCTCACCCTCTAATTTCTTTCTTGGACTATCCGGTAATTTCGACTTTTGATTGTTCGATAGGTGTTATATATCGGATAACCAAGGTCGCTTTTTCCCGGGTCGTTACAGTTGGTATCAGAGCTGAAGGTTAAGTATTACCTTGGCTCTGTGGCGTGATTCAGTAGAGATGGGGTTAGTAATGCCCTAGACTGAGTTTGAGTGTATATATACGAGTGAACGTATTTGTTATTTGATATAAAATGATTTTATATTGTGGAGATTTATTGGTTGAGTTGTTTATGAATTCTGGTCGATCAGTTTGATCCACTGTATCGATAGGGGTTTCTAAACGCTTGAATACGATGAACCGACACAGTATGTTTTGAAAAAGGGTAAATGAAATAATCTTACCCAAATTACATTTTGATATGAACAAAGTATAGATATTTGAAGTATTTTATAATATATTGGATGTGTTGGTTGTTATTATAATCACAAAAGATTATAAAATGTGAAATGGTTATGTAAATAACCAATCAGAATTCATATAAGTGAAATATATGAAATCAGATGAATTAAATCTGAATTTAAATCAGAAATGAAATCAAAATTCTGAAAATATGAAAAAGTGTGTGTAAACGAATCTGGGTTGAATATATGAAAATTTTAAAATCCTGAGAGATTTTAAATTTGTTACCAGCATTGAAAGGGATATTTTGAAATGGATTTCAAAATGAAAATGTTTAGAAATGATTCTAAAAGTGATATAGTGTTGATCTCACTTCGATAGCTGGAAAATAGATTCCGATGATGATCCGGACACCATCGGTGTTCATTTTCGAGTTTGCAAGTGACGGATTACTACCAAAATTTTTGTTTTTGAATTGTTTTGAGAAAACATGTTGTTTTGAGATTCCAGAAAAGGATATTTGATTTTTGAAAAAGGCAAAGTTGTTTAAAAACTCCCAGAAACAGATTATTTGAAATAAACACAAATTAAATAGAAATTTGTGCAAGCAAATTTGAAATTGAATTGAAACTAGTTCAGTGGAAATTGAATTGAAATAGAACGGTGTCGAGTAGAATCGGACTGGATCAGAGATAATCTGGAATAGAAATGAATTGTTAAGTAAGAATTTTGAATTGAGATTGGAATTGCAGTTTGATTGGAATTTGGTTTGGTTAAGTGAATGGCTGTGTTGGAGATAGAAATGGATTGGAGATTGATTGGGAATACATTGGTATATGCTAAATTGATAGCAGAGTTCAATGCCCGACAAAAAGGTACATGTTTATATTCATATGAGATGATGAGATTTATGAGCCTGTTTGGCAAGCCGCTTGGCTGTTTGATTTTCTTTTGGATTGGAGAGGCCTGTGTGGCGGTTTGGGGATTTTCCCGATGCTCCCGGTACAAAGGAGGTGCTAGCGAAATTTTTCAGAAATTTCGAGTGTTAGAAAATTTTCAGAAATTTTGAAAATTTTCGTTTATAGAAATAAATTAATAAATTAATTAGAATAGATTGGTTTAGTGAAATCAGAGTAACCAAATAATTTTAACCTAGTTATAAAGTTCATTTTTCTACCTTAGCAATTTCGAGGACGAAATTATTTTAAGGGGGAAAGAATGTAACGACCCAGATTTTTTGACCATTTAGTTTAATATTTAAAAATGTTTTATTGTTTTGGAATTTTAAATAGTTTAATTTCAATAATTTTGAATATTTTATTTTATTCCGAAATGGTAGAAATTTAGTGGATCTGCAATATAATGTGAACTGGCAGTATAAAAGGATAAATTTTTAATTTAAAATAGTACGTTTACAATGGATGTAGTAACTAACGAACTCGGATTTCGATGAAATCAGTTTCATTAAATCTGAAATGATGAAATTAGGTAACCAACCAAGTTACGTCAAAAATGGCATCAGTATGTGGAAAAGAAAAAATAAAAGGCCAAAATTTGAACTAAATTTTGACGGTAATTGGAATTTGCTAATGCTAACGGCAAAACTGGAACCTGAGACCTATCCAGGAAAATTCTAAACATAGGATTTTAGCTATATATGAAATCTGGGAAAATCCTATAACGGATATAGAAAGTTATTGAGGAAACAAAATTTAAATAAATTATTTGAAAATCTAAACGAACTCCGATTTTTGATTTGAATACATAGGATTGAAGTACGTTAAAAACCGGACCAGATGGTGGAAGAATTTCTGAAAACCGTTATCGTTTGATATTCCAACATGAGACCAGAAGGTGTTGAAACTAACACAAAACACTATTTTGAATTTCAATTTAAATTATTTGAAAGTTCAAACAAATTCAAAATTGATATATTTTTGTATAGTATTGAACAGCAAGAAAAATCGAACAATATGGTTGAAAAAGACTTCGGATAAGTTATCAATAAGTAAGTCAAATTAACATCCGAATAGGGTTGAGAAAACACACTATACTATTCATAAATTATTAAATTTATTTATAATTTAATTAATTTAAGGATTAATCCTAGCCATCCATTTTCGACTGTTGGATTCGCGCCACCTCAACAATCCATGTGACTCCTTCGGCTATAAATAGCCCCCCCCCCCTTCATTTTAAACTCACTCCTCCTCCTCCTCTTTCAAGCTTTTGCAATGGCAGAAATAATAATAAAATAATAGGAAATAGGGAAAAGGGAGGAAGGGAGAAAGGAGGGCAAGACGGGGAGCTAGGGACTCTTGGGCTTCGCGGGGTAAGTTTTTAAATAATATTTATTTATTTATTTATTTATTTTTGTAATATATATATATATATATTATAATTAAAATAGAATTTTGAAAAAATTAAATATCGGAACATTCTAAGGGTGACAGAGAGGATAGTGTCTAAGGCTTGAGTTTGGAAAATATAGTTTCCTGCTCTCCCTGGCTATCCCTAACTGATCCGACGAATGGGATGATTAATTTAAATTTAAAATTTAATTTGAATTTAATTTGAATTTAAAACAGATCAGGGGCATTTTCGTAATTTTTAACCATAAACTTTAAAAGCTTATAACTTTTTCAAAACAAGTCGGATTTCCATGAAACAAGGACCGTTGGATTCTTATCGAAAAATACTTTAAATTGAGTGGAAGCAGATTTTTGATCCGGGTTAAAAAATTTAAGTTATAATTAAATGAATATTTTTAAGTATTTTATTTGAAAATTAAATTTAATTAATATTAAAATGGTTTTTCAATTTTAAAAAAATTGGATATGGCTAGAGATGGGAAAGTAGGATTTTTTAGAAGGGCAGGGAAGGTAATTTGGCTAATAACGCAATTAGAAATTTATTAAGATAAAAATAATTTAATTAAATATATATTCATTTAAATTAGGTAAATATTGTAAATAGCATAACTTTTGCATACATTAAGGAAATTTAACGAAACAGGATCCGTTGGGATCGTATTGACGAGCACTACGCAATGGAACTGACCGCAAGTGGATTGGAGCTCGTTTGGATTTATGCTGAAATTTGACGTCTGAACCAAATCAATGACCGATTATCATTATTCAACGATAAACCGTCCAAGGTGAGTAAATCTCACTAACTCTGAACACTTTATATTTTTATAAAGTATTTTTAGAACTGATAATTATTGGTTGAATTGCTGAGTGTTGATTGTTTGGTTGAACTGCTAGTCAATTGATTGAAAATACCGATATAGTTATATATATCGTTAACCGATGTTGATTATGTTTATCAGAATACCTCATATTGAAATGAAATTGATGTGAATTATATTGTGTAACATCTGTGGATGCAGGGAAACAGGTCGGAGGGATCCAACTGGATTCCTCAACATTTATTTACCGTTTTTCATATATTTTGTTATATGATGTGTTATATCATCTGTCGTTGAACCCGTGTGTTTGGATGATGATCTAACCTTTTGATTTGGTATTTTTATACCATAAGTGATACCGGGAAGTGAAAAGAGATTTTTAAAGTATATTTTGAAAGTAAATTATTTATATAAAATCAATAGATTTTATATATAAAAGGAAAAGAGTTTCATAGAGGAAAATAATTATAGAATCATAGAAATTGAGTAAAGGAAAATATTTGTGAAATCAAATATAAAGGAGAATATTTGAAAAGAAAAACAAACATAGAGGAAATACATTTGTAAAACAAATGTAAAGGAAAATATTTGCAATAGGGAAAAAGTAGCTATTTGTGAAACCTTTACAAATAGAAATAAAAAGGGAATCATTTGTAAAACGATTACAAATGGAATTGAAAAGCGAAAATTCATTTAGGGAATAAAGGAAAGTTAAAAGAGATATTTATGTAGAGAATAAATGGAAAAGTTAAAAGTAATAATAATTTGTCAAATAAATAGAAGTAAAAAGGGAATAGTTATTTGTTAAGTAAACAAATAGAAAAGGAATTATTCAAAAAGAGTTATTCAAAAAGTATTATTCAAAAGAGTTATTCAAAAAGTGTTATTCAAAAGAGTTATTCAGAAGGAGTTATTCAAATGGAATTATTCAAAAGAGAAAATTCAAAGGGGTTAATTCATTAGAGTTAATCAGAAAAGTTAGTCAGTTAGAGTTAAACCATTAGAGTTAAACTGTTAGAGTTAAACTATTAGAGTCTAACAGTTGGAGTTAATCTATTAGAATTAAACCGTTGGAGTTAAGCTGTTAGAGTCAAACAGTTAGAGTTAGTTAGTTAGAATTAACCAGTAGAGTAAATCAGTTAGAGTTAAGCGGTTTGAATCAAATCGGACTTGAGTTATTCGAATATAGTAACCGAATAAGGGTTAAATTGAATATTAGTTATTCAATTAGAGTTGATCGAACTTAGTTATTCGAGATAGAGTTAAACAGAAGTAGTTATTCAGTATAAATTGCCATTTAGCACGACTGCTAGCGAAATTCGCAGGGCTGCATATAGCCTAAGGTGGTCGGATGTTTCCTGAGGGAATCAGGCGTAACCATTGTGATCGCTGCGATCTAGAGTCAAGCGAATGAAGTTAAATTAAATATTAGCTATTCAAAATGAAGTTAAAAACAGACATAGTTAGTCGAATATAAGTTAATCGAATATTAGTTATTCGATAATAGTTAGTCAAATTAAGTTAAATAAGTTGAGTTAAATAAGTCGAGTTAAATAAGTCGAGTTAATTAAGTTAATTTAGTCAAGTTGAGCTGATCAAGTAAGTTGGTCGAGTTGAGTTAATCAAGATGAGTTAATCAAACAGAGTTATCCAAATAAGAGTTAATCCAGTAAAAGTTAATAGAATAAGGGTTATAGATTATAGTTAACCGAATAGAAGTTGATAAATTAGTTGTTCGTGTATTTATTTTAGCTAGAAAGAAAAAGTCATATTAAAGTTATTATATTTCGGACGCAGGGGATTATAACACCATTATTATAATCAAATGGCTTCCGTAAAGGAAGTGGATTCGTAAATAAAATCCGAGAGTTACGTAAGTGGTTGAAAGTTTAAAAAGATGAACTTTGTCTGTTTCGAAGTTAGAAATGTTGTTCAGTTAAGGTCTGAGAGGTAATTATACCCCAACTTGATTGACTTCAATTTTAACTAAAAAGTGGATAAGGTTCGAGAGTGAAAGTGAATTTAGTTAAAGAGCGTAATGGTTGCTGTTGGCATAGCGATGTTTTATCTAAAACATCTGTTTGAATCAAATGAAGGGATTTTGGAAATGTTTTCCAAATAAGATCAGAAATATTTTCTAATATAGAAAATAAGAAATGGGAGCAGATAATGGAAATGTTTTCCATTGTTAATAACGTATGTTTCTAAATATAGCAAATAAGAATTTATGAATATAGGGAAACAAGAATAAGAGTAAGAATAAATTTATGATAATTTAATTTAAGTGATTGATGATTGATCGATAGAATTTCCATCTGGAAATAATATCGTTGTTTGCACACAGACATGTTTTCATTTGATAGTTAAATCACCGACTATCAAAGTTTTTGACCATTTTACGTTGTTAATATGGAGAGACCGGTTGGATTATTATCCAGAGAACCACTCCGTATTAGCATAAGCGTTGCGAATCAAGTATGCTGAATATATTGAAGACGGAGTTATGCAAGGGCTATCATGTTTACAGAATAGTGCCTTCGGTTTGTCCAGTCCCAGGACAAACGTGTATGGACGAGTGTCTGACAGAGTATATCCAATAGATCGCATAAGTTGATCTCTTCAAACGTACTTACGTTTGGTGGCGGAGGAATTCGTTTCTCTTAGCTGTATACCCGTGGTATTTTTGGTGAAATCAATTTGTGATTTGGCGGGTATGACGATGTGGCATTCAAAGTAATGGAGGTGTGATCTGTCAAAAGATACGTTATAACCTCAAGCCTCATCAACCAGGAAAGGACAAAAATCGGGCAGGCAGCATGGCTATGTGGGTCGCACCCATTAGGATGTATAATCACATATCTAGAGAAATTCCAATTGCTTCTTAAATCTATCGATGCTGCCCTATTAGGGAGACGGTTGCTGATCCCAACCGTTGGTGATATACATTCGATACACTCAAGCGAAATGAGTGGTCGGTCATGTGAGGGCCGGGTTGCAAGATGTTCTTGTTGAACCCAGTGTATTCGCCTCTAGAGATACACTATCGGCAGGTGGTCCCATACCTTGTCAAGGTCGGAATCCAATCTCCAATAAGTGTCCGCGAGTTTGATTTGTATACTATATATGTAGAGCGTGAGATGCAAGCGTTCTACTAGATTTTAATTACTTGTGATTAGACATTATTATAATATCAGATAATATATGATTTCCAAAGTGTTTGGGTTATTGTAAGGTAAAAGCCATCCGTATTTATGTGTGGATTGGTCTTACGATTATCTTTTCTTTCGAAAGGATTTTGAAAGTTAAACCAAATGATTTGAGTTTACTCACACCAGTCCCATGACTGACCCAGAGTTTATTTTGTTTTGTTTTCCCTAAACTCTTGGGTGCCCAAATTTGTACGGGCAGTCAAGTAGTCAGGATTTACAGGTATGCTTGAAGAGCTTGGAGCAGGAGGCTTCAAGATTTTTCTAGCTATTGATTATTCCGCTGTGATGAAAGTGTTGTACTCTGATAATGGTATGATATACATATACTACTTTGATTTCAAGATATGTTGTCTATTATATTTTATTCGTTCCGCTGTGAGATTCGTGTTACTCTGATGTTGTTGTGTTCTTCTTCTTCTTCTGTTCTAATTTTCTGTCTTATCTATCCTCACCCTCTAATTTCTTTCTTGGACTATCCGGTAATTTCGACTTTTGATTGTTCGATAGGTGTTATATATCGGATAACCAAGGTCGCTTTTTCCCGGGTCGTTACATCCCCCCTTCTCAACGCTGTAAGTTTTATTCGTTTTTAGATATAAAGCTTAGTTTTTTTACTTTATTTTATTTATTTATATGAATATGAAAGAGGAGATTTTATAGGAATTTTACATATAGAAAAAAATTCGATTTTTATATATTGGATAGCAAAGTAAAAATTCGATTTTTATATATTGAATAGCAAAGTAAAAATTCGATTTTTATATATTGAATAGCAAAGTATAAATTCGATTTTTATATATTGAATAGCGAAGTAAAATTATGATTTTTATTTGTTAGAATGAAGCAATAAAAATATAATTTTTATTTGAACAGCGTGAAAAGTCTGCATTGGAATTTCAAGCAAATCCAGACGGTTCAACAGTTTAAAAGCAAAGCACGGCAGAGTGGAACCCTCTGTGAGAACTTCTCACCTTTTAATTTTATTTTTCTAGTTATAAATATATACTAAGATGCAGACGGTGTTTAGTAGCACCCGACACCCGTTGTCCACAGACCATGGATGGCTTGTATGCTTGATTGTTTGATTTTGTTGTGTAGTTGATTGTGTGATGCGATGTGAAATGAAATAAAACATTTATATAGTTGAAATAAAATATTTTATAGTGGAAAATATTTTATAGTTAAAAATAGAATTTTTAACGCGTATATGAAAAGAAATAAAAATAAACAAATCGGACGATTTGTTTATATACACACATTTGATTGATATTGATTGGGACGATAAATTTTACACATCACCCAACTGCACAAATAAAATCTGTGTTTGATTGTTTGAAACCCTACACGGGTATTGGGATGATATTTGACGTACACTAATCCCAATAATTAGTTGTATGTCGATCGATTGATTGACAGACTGTTATAAGCGTTAAATATTTATATTCGATGCTTATACAGCGTAGAATGCACTTTGGATGATGTTTGATTATTCACCGTTGTTATTGTATACATGTGTTGTAGAAAATCCATATAATTAACATTATATGGTAATTGATTAGGCCTCATTCCATGTTTGGAAAAGAAATATTTGAAATAGAAATATTTGAAATAGAAATATTGGAAATAGAAATATTTGAAAAAGAAATATTTGAAATAGAAATATTTGAAATAGAATATTTGAAAATAGAAATATATGAAGCCGTGTTGATTAGATTGATGACATTTTGACGTGAACGATATTTATATCGATTTTTGTAATAACCCGGAAATGCGGGCCAGTTTAAAATTTTTATTTTGGCAATTTTAATGAATATTGAACATTTAAAATGAATTATTTTAAATAATATCGACGAAAATTTATTTTGAATATATATAGAATGAATATATTTATATACGTCGTCGTTAGAATATAAATAATTATATATAATTATAAATAGAATTGAAAATGGCGCGGTAGTTCGATAATTCGATTTCAAACTTCAATTGAATGTACCGGGTGCAAAACATTCCGGATTTTAATGAAACCAAAAATAATAGGATCTAATTGATGATATCTTTCCAACGAATCCAAAAAATCGTAATTTCATAGCGGGAATCAAAAGATATGTCCAGTTGAAAATTCTGAATAGTCGCTATGGAATTCAGGCCCTTAAAAATAGACATTTTGCAAACGACCTCGGATTTCGACGAAACCACTTTTGTTGGATCCGTGATGTCAAATTATTGTTAGGTTTTAAATTTCATAATTTTTCGAATCAATATGTGGGTGTGGCAAAGGAAAACGCGTTTGACCAGTTTCAGTTGATTTTAATCGACTGGAAAATGGCCATTTTACCAACGGTCTCAGAATTCGACGAAACTAGTTTTGTTAGGACCGTATCGTCAATACGAAGCTAAAAACATTTTTCTGGAATTTTTCGAGTTAGTATGTGACCCCAGTAAATTGAAATGCGCGTTCAAATTCAATATATAGAGTTATATGTTGATTTTAACGAAAACTGATCGAAACAGTCGAATCAGCCTACGATACATATCCCATTATGTTCAGAATGGGGGTAATTAGCTATGGACGACAGGCGGTGGGTTTTGTTTCGAGTTCGTCAATAAAAGTCAACACTTTAGAGAATTAATTAACTAAATAATAAAATATATAAACCTATTTTCTCTCCCTTAATTAGTTAAACCCCCCCGTTACAAATCGATTTTCGAATCAAAATAAAAAAAAGCACGAACTCGATCCCGTCGCCCCCTCGATCTAGCCACCCACGCGCCGCCGGAGCTGGCCAACCCCGCTGCCGCTCGGCGTCCTCCGTTCCCCCTGGCCTCACTCGATCCCAACGGCGCCTCCTCCTCCTTTATCCCTAAAACTGCGAAGCCCTAATCTCCCCCAGACCCAAAACCGACCACCGCACCACCAGGGGCCCCCATCTCCCTCCGCCGATCCCACGCAACCCCCCCCCCCCCGGTCAAACAACAGTAAGTTTTTTTTTGTTTTTATTTTATTTTATTTTTTCTGTTTTTATTTAATTTAAATACTTAGTTAAAAACCATATTTTGATGTGTTAATATTAGTTTAAAAATCAGATTATTTTTATATATTGAATAGCGAAGTAAAAATAGTATTTTTATATATTGAATAGCGAAGTAAAAATAGGATTTTTATATATTGAATAGCATAGTAAAAATTCGATTTTTATATATTGAATAGCGATGTAAAAATTCGATTTTTAAATATATGAAGTGATTATAAAAATATGATTTTTAAATTGAAAGTTAACAAATAAAAATGTGATTTTTATTTTAAAGACATCAACATATAAAAAAATGTGATTTTTATATATGTAGTGACTACGGGCAGCAAAAGTGACAAAAGGCAAGAACGACAAGATTTTCTACATAAGAAGAGTCGTGGAATTTGGATAGCTATGTGTGAGAACTTCTCACTCTTCAACTTCTTTTTCTAGTTATATATATATACTAGGATGCAGACGAGGTTTAGTTGCACCCGACTCAATCGTCCACAGACCATGGACTTGTTTGTTTGGTTGTGTAGTTGGTTAGATTATTTGGTTTGAACTGAATTGTTTGGTGGAATGGAATGGATTTGATTGATGTGTGAATGGCGTGGGCCTTCACTAGACCGGGGATAAGGCTAGGCCTCGTCCCATTTCTAGTATCGTGTCGTTATGCCGCCTAAACTTTCTAAAATAAGTTAGAAAAATAAAAATACAATTTTTACTTTGTAGATGGACTGAATAGAAATTCATGTGTTGAAATAAAATAAAATATTTATATAGTTAAAAATATTTTATCGTTAAAAATATAATTTTTAACGTGAAAGTGAATAAATGAATATCTATAGACAAATCGACCGATTTGCTTATATACACTGATTTGACTGATTGATTGGGACGATAAATTTTACACATCTCCCAACTACACGAATAAAAATCTGTGTTTGATTGTTTGAAACCCTACACGGGTATTGGGATAAAATACAGCATACACTAATCCCAATAATTAGTTGTATGTCGATCGATTGATTGACAGGATGTTAAAGGCGTTAGATATCTATATTTAATGCTTATACAGTGTAGTGCACTTTGGATGATGGTTGATTATTTATCGTTGCTATTATATACATGTGTTGTATGGAATCCATATAGTTAACGCTATATGGTAATTGATTGGGCCTCATTCTAATTTAGAAAATAAAGAACATTATAAAATAAAGGTTCATGTGTTGACAGTACTCATCCGTTGAGATTAGTCATGTGTTGAACGAAATATTTTAACAATAAGATTTACATCTTTATCATATATAAAATCTATTAAATAACAAAAAGAGTCACACGTGGACAGTACTCATTTGTTGAGATTAGTCGTGTGTTGACAAAAATATAGATTCACGTATTGAATAGGATAAATATTCATTTGTTGAATAGAATAGCGGGATTATTAAGATATAAAGCCGTGTTGATTAGAGATGCGCTATTTTGACGCGAACGATATTTATATCAATTTAATTTGAATTGAATCGAATAGAAAACCAATTTGAATTGAATCGAATAGAAAACCAATTTGAATTGAATCGAATAGAAAACCAATTTGAATTGAATCGAATAGAAAACCAATTTGAATTGAATCGAATAGAAAACCAATTTGAATTGAATCGAATAGAAAACCAATTTGAATTGAATCGAATAGAAAACGAAATTGAATTCGAATTGAATAGAAAACGAATTTGATTTCAATTGAATATATAACGAATTTGATTTCAATTGAATATATAACGAATTTGATTTGATTAGAAAACGAATTGAATTTGATTTGAATAGAAAACGAATTCGAATTGAAATCAAATAGAAATGGATGTAAAAAGGATTTATAATAGAAAATTCAATTTTGATTTGGATTTGAAATAAATGTTGAAATCGTTTTTGAAACGAATTCAAAACCATTTATAAAATTCGTTTTAAATAGAAATCGACAAAATATATATTATATATATTATATATATATAATATAATGGCCTGAATAGAATGCGCCGCGCCGCGGCAGTTCGCGAATTTCGACCATTAACTTCGAACGGACATTACGGGAGATCCGACTGTCGGATTCTCCTAAAACCGGAACCGCTGGGTTCGTATCGAAAAGAGCTTTCTAATGAATATTAGAAATTTGAAATCTAACGGTTGGATTTGGAGATACGTCCAAATCAAATTCGAAAAAGGTCGCTATAGGTGCAGTTCGATGGCCGTTGTTGGAAATCGACTGTACGGGCCTCGATAAAATTATTAAAAATATCAATAATTTGTGTAAAATCATAAGAAATGATTTGGGGAAAATTAGGATGAAAAACTGCATATTTGAAAAGGTAAAAATAGATTCTTATCGAAATGAACTAGTTTTGAACTGAAATTAAAACCCATTATTTTTAAATAAATAAATTGGATTTGAAATGGGTTTAAATAGAATCGATTAATGGGTTTATCGTGAACTGTGTTTTAAATGAAACTAGTTCTTTAACCTAGTAAAAGGAGTTTTAATGAATCTGCAATTAGATTGAAATGTGAATTTATAATCTAAATTATAAAATTTGGAAAAAGTGAGCGAGAATGGAGTATCACCGTTTTGCTCCAAAGCGGTAGTTAAATCTTTAATTAGATTTGAACGTGAAATGGTAATTAATTTTACCGATAACGCTGTGGTGTTAGATGTGGAGTATTACCAGTTTTACTTCATGGGATGAATAGGTTGGGATTGGGAAATAAATTAAATAATTACTTCGGTGTGGCTCGCTAATCTCGACTAGTTTGGAAAACCATAATTTGGTTTGAAATTACATCCAAAGGAAGATTAAAGGATAAATTTTAAAGAATTTATCTTGGATAAAATTAATGGGAACCTTTCCCTAAGAATATGAAATTTAGAAACTAGCGGTAGGTTAGTTAAGAAGAATGGTTTCCTGGATATTGATCTGATGTTGGTTTCGGCCTTCGGGGTTAATATTTAAGGAATTGTTGTCTTGCTAATTTGCAGTTAGTGACTAATGAATTGGAATGAGGCGTATGTTGTGTTTGTGTAACATTTGTTTTAATATACACGGGTTGTTCGGAAAGGTCGGGTTTATACCCATTCTGAATAACCGATTCGACGATATGCCGAAGATGAAGACGGTGGTTGAAGACCGGAAGTCTTCACATCGTTTGGGTGATTACTGATGATCTTGATTGGGCTGTAAACCCAAGATGAGGGAATCAGTTGGTGGTCGTCCAGACGTACTTGGAGATCGATGGATATGCGAGGAAAGTGCCTCCGGTTTCGTTCAGACCCAGAACGAACTTGTAAATGGATTGTGTGTCTGACATTGGATTTTATTCTGTGTTGATTGATTTCAGTTAAATATATATCTGTTTGGAAGCGGAGAATTTATTCTCTTGCTTAACGCCCTTCTCTGAGACGTACGAGCTTAGAGGTTATATATCGATAGATATCAATCGCATAGCATGAATTGCCTGTGTGGCATGCTGAGATGCAATGATCAAGGCTTCTGTTGAAAAGCAAAGTCTTGTGGTTGATGATCAAAGCACGGCCTACGTGGCAGCTTTGTGTATAACGTGAATTCGCGAGCCTCACACCTCGGTATGAGTTAAAAACGGGATACGGACCGCTGGGTGAGCACGACGTTTCTTTCTAGCTATGGTGGTGTCAGTGACTTACCAGCCCTGACATTTATATCTATTTTTCACCTATGTGGTTGTTGGAATGCGAGGTGCCTCTATTATAGGTATGTAAGGACCGGGAAACGTGTGTTCAGGCATAATTAATCCTCAAACGTAAGAGAGGATCGACCCAGCCGAATCCGGGGTTGCCCAGAGTGTGTAGTCCCGAGGCATTTGCTAGAGTGTCTCGAAGTGGAGAGGAGCTTTCCCCTTGCCTCGACTCATGACGGAAATCCAATTTCCAATACGAGATATCTCGGTTTTAATTGTAGAACTAGTATGGCGATATAGTGATATAGGACATTCATGCCGCCTATGATTTATATTTATGATTGAAACTGTTTTGACACTATACACTTATTATAGTATCAAATGATTTGTTTTCAAACGTACCAAGCATTTTTGGCTATTATAAGGGAAAAACCTATCCTCCGGCTTGCGTTGAATTGTGTGATGAGACCTGGGTCTTATAATAGCTTCATTTTTTGAAAAAGCATTGCGCCGTTTATTCTATGCACTGGTATTCTTGGGAGGAAACCCGTTCCGTGTTATACGGCGTGGTCCCTTGAATTACTCTCTTTTAAAGTAAAGTTTTAAATGACTATTTTAGTATCACACCAGTCACATGACTGACCTGGTGTTTATTCTTTTAACCTAAACTCTAGGTGCCCCTATTTTCGACACGGGCAGCTAGTAGTTTTGGGTTTTGCAGATATATATCCACAGGATCCAGATTTACAGCTGGAACGATGCTCGGAAAGCTCTGTATCCGTGTATTACTTTCAGTTGTGTTTTGTATTATTTTTCCGCTGCAATACTGTATTTAAATCTCTGATATTCTTTGATGTATAATATTTATTCATACTCTGTATATTCTTGTATTCTGATGGAATTGTTGTATTAACAATGAAATGTTCTTCGGTCTGCGTTCTGATTTGTCCTGTTCTCAAAACGATAAGGGGTTTCGAACGGTCTAGATCGGTTTAACGACTGACTCAGATCGAGCGAAATTCCTTGCCGTCACATTTGGTATCAGAGCTTTGGTTTACAGAGCTCGAGAACAAGGCACATTAGAACCATACGAAAGAATTCATCAGATATTGGATTAGTAATATCCAATTAGAATGACTCGTTAGAGATAGGATCAGTAGTATCCTAGAACGAGTGTGAAGAGTATATTTTTCAAATGAAAACAATTTTGTTTTGAAAATTTAAATCACTTTATACGTATTTGAATATTTATTTATTTTGAATTTGGACAATCGAGTATATAAAGATTTTGCATATACGCGTCATGAACGTATATTCGAAGTTTTAATATACTGGATAGATATAGAATCACGTTCTAGTCGCCCGGAGATGGTACTGATAATTGTGATGACATCATCAGTATTTATGTTCATGTTTCGAAGGTGTGATACCTATATATTTCCATTAGACTGGTGTGAGAACCAAAACTTATATAGATAGATCCATTTGTTGTGATTTGTCACCAAAACATGATTTTCTGTATATGTATCAAAATTATGGATTTGAAACTCTAATTCACTAATTGATTGATGTTTGTGTTGTTTGTTTAGTTGTTTGATAATTGTTGAACCATTATGCCTAATTGCATCAAATATTGAATTGTATTGAAAATTAGTTGCATTTACTTGCATATACATGTACTTACATTGAACAGGTCATAGCAAGGAGGCTAGAGCAGAGAATAAAAATTTGTTTGCCCGACAAATAGGTACATGTTTATCATAATTTACTATTTTGTTTGGGTGATGATGATATTATGAGCCTATTGGCTAGCCGCTTGGCCTTTTCTTTTTCTTTTTGAGATCAGAAGGCCTATATGGCAATTTCGGGATTTTCCCGTGGCTCCCGGTGCAGGGGAGGTTATGGCGAAATTTTTCGAAAATTTAGGGTGTTAGCCAAATTTTTGAAGAATTTGAAAATTCTCAGAAACTGAAAAGTTGGAGAATGGAAGCCATATCGAACGTAGAGCCGATTAATCAAACCACTTTCGACTTTGTTCCTTTTCGGGGACGAAAAGTTTTAAGTAGGGGAGATTGTAATAACCCGGAAATGCGGGCTAGTTTAAAATTTTTATTTTGGCAATTTTAATGAATTTTGAACATTTAAAATGAATTATTTTAAATAATATCGACGAAAATTTATTTTGAATATATATAGAACGAATATATTTATATACGTCGTCTTTAGAATATAAATAATTATAAATAGAATTGAAAATGGCACGGTAGTTCGATAATTCGATTTCAAACTTCAATTGAATGTACCGGGTGCAAAACAATCCGGATTTTAGTGAAACCAAAAATAATAGGATCTAATTGATGATATCTTTCCAACGAATCCGAAAAATCGAAATTTCATAGCGGGAATCAAAAGAAATGTCCAGTTGAAAATTCTGAATAGTCGATATGGAATTCAGGCCCTTAAAAATAGACATTTTGCAAACGACCTCGGATTTCGACGAAACCACTTTTGTTGGATCCGTGATGCCAAATTATTGCTAGGTTTTAAATTTCATAATTTTTCGAATCAATATATGGGCGTGGCAAAGGAAAACGCGTTTGACCAGTTTCAGTTGATTTTAATCGACTGGAAAATGGTCATTTTACCAGCGGTCTCAGAATTCGACGAAACTAGTTTTGTTAGGACCATATCGTCAATACGAAGCTTGAAAATATTTTTCTGGAATTTTTCGAGTTAGTATGTGACCCCAGTAAATTGAAATGCGCGATCGAATTCAATATATAGAGTTATATGTTGATTTTAACGAAAACTGATCGAAACAGTCGAATCAGCCTACGATACATATCCCATTGTGTTCGGAATGGGGGTAATTAGTTATGAAAGACAGGCGGTGGGTTTCGTTTTGAGTTCGTCAATAAAAGTCAACTCTTTAGAGAATTAATTAATAAAATAATAATATATATAAACCTATTTTCTCTCCCTTACTCAGTTAAATCCCCCCCCGTTACAAATCGATTTTCGAATCAAAAAAAAAGCACGAACTTGATACCGTCGCCCCCTCGATCTAGCCACCCACGCGCCGCCGGAGCTGGCCAACCCCGCTGCCGCTCGACCTCCTCCGTTCCCCCTGGCCTCACTCGATCCCAACGGCGCCTCCTCCTCCTTTATCCCTAAAACTGCGAAGCCCTAATCTCCCCCGGACCCAAAACCGACCACCGCACCACCAGGGGCCCCCATCTCCCTCCGTCGATCCCACGCAATCCCCCCCAGGTCAAACAACAGTAAGTTTTTTTTTGTTTTTATTTTATTTTATTTTTTTCTGTTTTTATTTAATTTAAATACTTAGTTAAAAACCAGATTTTGATGTGTTAATATTAGTTTAAAAATCAGATTATTTTTATATATTGAATAGCGAAGTATAAATAGGATTTTTATATATTGAATAGCGAAGTAAAAATAGGATTTTTATATATTGAATAGCATAGTAAAAATTCGATTTTTATATATTGAATAGCGATGTAACAATTCGATTTTTAAATATATGAAGTGATTATAAAAATATGATTTTTAAATTGAAAGTGAACAAATAAAAATGTGATTTTTATTTTAAAGACATCAGCATATAAAAAAATGTGATTTTTATATATGTAGTGACTACGGGCAACGAAAGTGACAGAAGGCAAGAACGACAAGATTTTCTACATAAGAAGAGTTGTGGAATTTGGATAGCTATTGGTGAGAACTTCTCACTCTTCAATTTCTTTTTCTAGTTATATATATACTAGGATGCAGACGGTGTTTAGTAGCACCCGACACAATCGTCCATAGACCATGGACTTGTTTGTTTGGTTGTGTAGTTGGTTAGATTATTTGATTTGAATTGAATTGTTTGGTGGAATGGAATGGATTTGATTGATGTGTGAATGGCGTGGGCCTTCACTAGACCGGGGATAAGGCTAGGCCTCGTCCCGTTTATAGTATCGTGCCGTTATGCCGCCGAAACTTTCTAAAATAAGTTAGAAAAATAAAAATACCATTTTTACTTTGTAAATGGACTGAATAGAAATTCATGTGTTGAAATAAAATAAAATATTTATATAGTTAAAAATATTTTATCGTTAAAAATATAGTTTTTAACGTGAAAGTGAATAAATGAATATTTATAAACAAATCGACCGATTTGTTTATATACACTGATTTGACTGATTGATTGGGACGATAAATTTTACACATCTCCTAACTGCATGAATTAAAATCTGTGTTTGATTGTTTGAAACCCCACATGGGTATTGGGATAAAATACGGCATACGCTAATCCCAATAATTAGTTGTATGTCGATCGATTGATTGACAGGTTGTTATAAGCGTTAGATATCTATATTTAATGCTTATACAGTGTAGTGCACTTTAGATGATGGTTGATTATTTATCGTTGCTATTATATACATGTGTTGTATGGAATCCATATAGTTAACGCTATATGGTAATTGATTGGGCCTCATTCCAATTCAGAAAATAATGAACATTATAAAATAAAGGTTCATGTGTTGACAGTACTCATCCGTTGAGATTAGTCATGTGTTGAACGAAAGATTTTAACAATAAGATTTACATCTTTATCATATATAAAATCTATTAAATAACAAAAAGAGTCACACGTGGACAGTACTCATTTGTTGAGATTAGTCGTGTGTTGACAAAAATATAGATTCACGTATTGAATAGGATAAATATTCATTTGTTGAATAGAATAACGGGATTATTAAGATATAAAGCCGTGTTGATTAGAGATGCGCTATTTTGACCCGAACGATATTTATATCGATTAAATTTGAATTGAATCGAATAGAAAACCAATTTGAATTGAATCGAATAGAAAACCAATTTGAATTGAATCGAATAAAAAACCGATTTGAATTGAATCGAATAGAAAACCAATTTGAATTGAATCGAATAGAAAACCAATTTGAATTGAATCGAATAGAGAACCAATTTGAATTGAATCGAATAGAAAACCAATTTGAATTGAATCGAATAGAAAACCAATTTGAATTTAATCGAATAGAAAACCAATTTGAATTGAATCGAATAGAAAACGAAATTGAATTCGAATTGAATAGAAAACGAATTTGATTTCAATTGAATATATAACGATTTTGATTTCAATTGAATATATAACGAATTTGATTTGATTAGAAAATGAATTGAATTTTATTTGAATAGAAAACGAATTTGAATTGAAATCAAATTGAAATGGAAGTAAAAAGGATTTATAATAGAAAATTCAATTTTGATTTGGATTTGAAATAAAGGTTGAAATTGTTTTTGAAACGAATTCAAAACCATTTATAAATTCGTTTTAAATAGAAATCGACGAAATATATATTATATATATAATATAATGGCCTGAATAGAACGCGCCGCGCCGCGGCAGTTCGCGAATTTCGACCATTAACTTCGAACGGACATTACGGGAGATCCGACTGTCGGATTCTCCTAAAACCGGAACCGTTGGGTTCGTATCGAAAAGAGCTTTCTAACGAATATTAGAAATTTGAAATCTAACGGTTGGATTTGGAGATACGTCCAAATCAAATTCGAAAAAGGTCGCTATAGGTGCAGTTCGATGGCCGTTGTTGGAAATCGACTGTACGGGCCTCGATAAAATTATTAAAAATATCAATAATTTGTGTAAAATCATAAGAAATGATTTGGGAAAAATTAGGATGAAAAACTCCATATTTGAAAAGGTAAAAATAGATTCTTATAGAAATGAACTAGTTTTGAACTGAAATTAAAACCCATTTATTTTTAAATAAATAAATTGGATTTGAAATGGGTTTAAATAGAATCGATTCATGGGTTTATCGTGAACTGTGTTTTAAATGACACTAGTTCTTTAACCTAGTAAAAGGAGTTTTAATGAATCTGCAATTAGATTGAAATTTGAATTGATAATCTAAATTATCAAATTTGGAAAAAGTAAGCGAGAATGGAGTATCACCAGTTTTGCTCCAAAGCGATAGTTAAATCTTTAATTAGATTTGAACGTGAAATGGTAATTAATTTTACCGATAACGCTGTGGTGTTAGATGTGGAGTATTACCAGTTTTACTTCATGGGATGAATAGGTTGGGATTGGGAAATAAATTAAATAATTACTTCGGTGTGGTTCGCTAATCTCGACTAGTTTGGAAAACCATAATTTGGTTTGAAATGACATCCAGAGGAAGATTAAAGGATAAATTTTAAAGAATTTATCTTGGATAAAATTAATGGGAACCTTTCCCTAAGAATATGAAATTTAGAAACTAGCGGTAGGTTAGTTAAGAAGAATGGTTTCCTGGATATTGATCTGATGTTGGTTTCGGCCTTCGGGGTTAATATTTGGGGAATTGTTCTCTTGCTAATTTGCGGTTAGTGACTAATAAATTGGAATGAGGCGTATGTTGTGTTTGTGTAACATTTGTTTTAATATACGCGGGTTGTTCGGAAAGGCCGGGTTTATACCCATTCTGAATAACCGATTCGACGATATGTCGAAGATGAAGACGGTGGTTGAAGACCGGAAGTCTTCACACTGTTTGGGTGATTATTGATGATCTTGATTGGGCTGTACACCCAAGATGAGGGAATCAGTTGGTGGTCGTCCAGACGTACTTGGAGATCGATGGATATGCGAGGAAAGTGCCTCCGGTTTCGTTCAGACCCAGAACGAACTTGTAAATGGATTGTGTGTCTGACATTGGATTTTATTCTGTGTTGATTGATTTCTGTTAAATATATATCTGTTTGGCAGCGGAGAATTTATTCTCTTGCTTAACGCCCTCCTCTGAGACGTACGAGCTTAGAGGTTATATATCGATAGATATCAATCGCATAGCATGAATTGCCTGTGTGGCATGCTGAGATGCAATGATCAAGGCTTCTGTTGAAAAGCAAAGTCTTGTGGTTGATGATCAAAGCACGGCCTACGTGGCAGCTTTGTGTATAACGTGAATTCGCGAGCCTCACACCTCGGTATGAGTTAAAAACGGGATACGGACCGCTGGGAGAGCACGACGTTTCTTTCTAGCTATGGTGGTGTCAGTGACTTACCAGCCCTGACATTTATATCTATTTTTCACCTATGTGGTTGTTGGAATGCGAGGCGCCTCGATTATAGGTCTTTAAGGACCGGGAAACGTGTGTTCAGGCATAATTAATCCTCAAACGTAAGAGAGGACCGGCCCAGCCGAATCCGGGGTTGCCCAGAGTGTGTAGTCCCAAGGCATTTGCTAGAGTGTCTCGAAGCGGAGAGGAGCTTGCCCCTTGCCTCGACTCATGACGGAAATCCAATTTCCAATACGAGATATCTCGGTTTTAATTGTAGAACTAGTATGGCGACATAGTGGTATGGGACATTCATGCCGCCTATGATTTATATTTATGATTGAAACTGTTTTGACACTATACACTTATTATAGTATCAAATGATTTGTTTTCAAATGTACCAAGCATGTTTGGCTATTATAAGGGAAAACCCTATCCTCCGGCTTGCGTTGCATTGTGTGATGGGACCTGGGTCTTATAATAGCTTCATTTTTCGAAAATCATTGCGCCATTTATTCTATGCACTGGTATTCTTGGGAGGAAACCCGTTCCGTGTTATACGGCGTGGTTCCTTGAATTACTCTCTTTTAAAGTAAAGTTTTAAATAACTGTTTTAGTTCTCACACCAGTCACATGACTGACCTGGAGTTTATTGTTTTAACCTAAACTCTGGGTGCCCCTATTTTCGACACGGGCAGCTAGTAGTTTTGGGTTTTGCAGATTTATATCCACAGGATCCTGATTTACAACTGGAACGATGCTCGGAAAGCTCTGTATCCGTGTATTACTTTCAGTTGTGTTTTGTATTATTTTTCCGCTGCAATACTGTATTTAAATCTCTGAATTCTTTGTTGTATAATATTTATTCATACTCTGTATATTCTTGTATTCTGATGGAATTGTTGTAATAACAATGAAATGTTCTTCGGTCTGCGTTCTGATTTGTCCTGTTCTCAAAACGATCAGGGGTTTCGAACGGTCTAGATCGGTTTAATGACTGAGTCAGATCGAGCGAAATTCCTTGCCGTCACAATTTTATTCATTTTATAATGAATATCGAAAGTGATTTCAAAATCTGATATTTTGAAAAGAATTGAAATTCGAATTGAAATTCGAATTGAAATTGAATATAAATGAATTCGAATTGAAATTGAATATAAATGAATTCGAATTGAAATTGAATATAAATGAATTCGAATTGAAATTGAATATAAATGAATTCGAATTGAAACTGAATATAAATGAATTCGAATAGAAATTGAATATAAATGAATTCGAATAGAAATTGAATATAAACGAATTCGAATTGAAATTGAATTGAATTGAAAACGATCTAAAATTGAATTAGAAATCAATTTGAATTGAAATCAATTTGAAATGAATTTAAAACGAATTTATAAGAAAAAATTCAATTTTGATTTGAATTAGAAATGAAGTTGAAATCGTTTTGAAAACGAATTTAAAACGATTTATAAAATTCATTTCGAAAGGAAATCGACGAAGTATATGTTATATATATTATATATATATAATATAATGGCCTGAATAGAACGCGCAGCGCCGCGACAGTTCGCGAATTTCGACCATTAACTTCGAACGAATATTACGGGAGATCCGACCGTCGGATTCTCCTAAAACTGGAACCGTTGGGTTCGTATCGAAAAGAGCTTTCTAACGAATATTAGAAATTTGAAATCTAACGGTTGGATTTGAAATTATATCCAAATCAAATTTGAAAAAGGTCGCTGTAAGTGCAGTTCGATGGCCGTTGATGGAAATCGACTGTACTGGCCTTGATAAAATTATTAAAAATAGTAATAATTTGTGTAAAATCATAAGAAATGATTTGTGAAGAATTGGGATGAAAACCTCCATATTTCAAAAGATAAAAATAGATTTTTATCGAAAATAACTAGTTTTGAACTAGAATTATAATTCTATTTATTTTTAAATAAATAAATTGGATTTGCAATGGTTTTGAAAATAACCAGAATTTCCAATAATTATATTGGAATGGATTTGAATCGAAATTGTCTTCGGAATATTTCGATGTTGGATTTCGTGATTATGCAGATATTGTTATGGAAATTTGAAAGATATATATTTATATCGTTATTTCCAATACGACATTTGTTAGTCGTAGAATTTGATATTGAATATAAGCTGATATATTTTCTATTCAGAGCCTTGTATTTAATATCAAATGTGATTTGGGTTTGTCGTGAATGGTGTCTTCATTAACACTGTTCTTAAGCCCAGTTGAGAAAATGATTAAATCTTTTTAGCTAGATTTAATGAAGTGTACCAATTAAATAATATTTAATTGGAATTGAATTGGTATTGATTTTTGGGTTTATCGTGAACAGTGTTTTAAATAGCACTTGTTCTTTAACCCGACAATTAATGGAACGTGATTTTGGGTTGTTGTGAATGGTATCTTCAATAATACTGTTCTTAGACCTAAAGGAGTTAAGAAAATCAGAAACTAACTGGAGATTAGTTAAGTTGAATGGTTTCAGAGGTATTAATCTGATGTTGGTTTTGGCCTTCGGGGTTAATACTTAGGGAACTGCTCATTTGCTAATTTACGGTTAGGGACTGATTGAAATGGAATGTGATTTTGGGTTTATCGTGAACCGTGTTTTTAAATGACACTGATTCTTTAACCCAGTTAAAGATTAAAACTAAGAGGAGTTTTAATGAATCTTTAATTAGATTGAAAAGATCGAGAATGGAGTATCACCAGTTTTGCTCCAGGCGATAGTTAAATCTTTAATTAGATTTGAACGTGAAATGGTAATTGAATTTACCGATAACACCGTGGTGTTAGATATGAAGTATTACCAGTTTTACTTCATGGGATGAATAGGTTGGGATTGGGAAGTTAAAACAAATGATTACTTCGGTAAGGTTCGCTAATCCCGACTAGTTTGAATTGATATTCAAAATTAGATTAAAGAATAAATTTAAAGAATTTATCTTTGATAAAATTAATGGGAACCTTTCCCTATGAATGTGAAATTTAGAAACTAACTGTTCATTAGCTAAGTAGAATGGTTTTCTAGGTATTGATCTGATGTTGGTTTCGGCCTTCGGGGTTAATATTTGGGGAATTATTCTCTTGTTAATTTACGGTTAGTGACTAATAAATTAGAATGAGGCGTATGTTGTGTTTGTGTAACACTTGTTTATTATATAAGTGTAACAACCCGGAAAATGCGAGCCAGTTTGAAAATTTTAAATTGGCAATTTTAGCGAATTTTGAACATTTAAAATATATTATTTTAAATAATATCGACGAGAAATTTATTTCGAACACATTCAGAACGTATATATTACATACGTCGTCGTTAGAATATAAATAATTATATATAATTATAAATAGAATAGAAAATGGCGCGGTAGTTCGATAATTCGATTTCAAACTTCAATTGAATGTACCGGGTGCAAAACAATCCAGATTTTAGTGAAACCAAAAATCATAGGATCTGATGGATGATATCTTTCCAACGAATCCGAAAAATCAAAATTTCATAACGGGAATCAAAAGATATGTCCAGTCGGAAATTCTGAATAGTCGCTATGGAATTCAGGCCCTTAAAAATGGGAATTTTGCAAACGACCTCGGATTTCGACGAAATCACTTTCGTTGGATCCGTGATGTCAAGTTATTGCTAGATTCCAAATTTCATAATTTTTCGAATCAATATGTGAGCGTGGCGAAGGAAAACGTGTTTGACCAGTTTCAGTTGATTTTAATCGTTTGGAAAATGGCCATTTTTCAAACGGTCTCAGAATTCGATGAAACTAGTTTTGTTAGGACCGTATCGTCAATACGAAGCTAGAAAATATTTTTCTAGTTAGTATGTGACCCCGGTAATTTGAAATGTACGTTTAAAATTCGATATAGCGATTTAAATGTAAATTCAACGGAAACTGATCGAAATGATCGAATCAGCTTGCGATACATATCCCGTTGTGTTCGGAATAGGGGTAAGACGCTATGGACGACAGGCGGTGGGCCTCGTTTTGAGGTCGAAAATAAAAGTTGCTTTTTGCTGAAAAAATAAGATAAAATAATTAAATAAAATATTCCCCCTCCTTTTTCTTCTTAACCTAGCCCCCCTTCCTTATTTCAGAATCGATTTATATAAAAAAAAAAGAAAGAGGAAGAAGGGGGGGACTCGCCGCCGCCCCCCGATGATCGCCGCCGCCGCCTCAAGGGAGGGCACCACCTCCGAACCACCGCATCCCCAGCTCCCTCTCTCTCCTCTCGTTCTGCGTGAAGACCCTCCGCTCCTTTTTCTTCAATCGACATCGAGCCCCTTCTGCCCTAAATCAACACCGCACCCCCCTGAGGGCCTGACCCCGCCGCCATGGGCCCCCAAGCCACCCGACCTCGCCTGCGCCTCCTCCCCTTCGATAGCCGGACCCCGCTAGTACACCCATCCCTCTCCAGCCCTCGAACGACGCAACCCCACAGCCCCGGGCGACCGGAAACAGCCACCTGCTCGATGCATCCCCGGACTCCGCCTTCACCTCCTCCGAACGATGTGAGTTTGATTTATCAATTTTTATCATACATAGATAGTGATAAAAACACGATCTTCTTTCTTTTTATGGATTAGTGATAAAAATATAATCTTTATTATGGGAATAACGATATAAAGATGTAATTTTTATATATAAAGTAACGATATTTTTAAAATAGAAAAAAATTAGATTTTTTAAAATAGAAAAGATTAGATTTTTAAAAGGAAGAAAGACGATATTTTTAAATGAAGAAGGGCGTGATAAAAATATAATCTTTACTATATGAACATCGATGTGAAAATATAATTTTTATCTATTGAAAAGCAAAGTAAAAATTCGATTTTTATATTGAATAGCATAGTAAAAATATGATTTTTACTTCGAGAAAAATATAAAAACTATATTTTAGAAAGGCGAAAACTATATTTTAGAAAGGCGAAAACTATATTTTAGAAAGGCGAAAACTATATTTTAAAAGGGCGAGGTTAATGAATTTGAAAAGGAGAAACCTTTATATATTGATTAGCATAGTAAAAATTCCATTTTTATATATTGAATAGCGGAGTGAAAATTCGATTTTTAAATGTATGAAGCGATTATAAAAATATGATTTTTAAATTGAAAGTGAATAAATAAAAATATGATTTTTATTTTAAAGACATCAAAATATAAAAATGTGTGATTTTTATATATGTAGTGGCTACGGGCAACAGAGGACGAAAAGGCGAGAACGACGAAGATCTCTAAAATAGGAGTGTCGTGAAGTTGGGATAGCTATCGGTGAGAACTTCTCACCTTTCAATTTAATTTTTCTACTTATATATATATACTAGGATGCAGACGGTGTTTAGTAGCACCCGACACCCGTCATCCACAGACCATGGATGGCTTGTTTGTTAAATTGTTTGGTTGTGTAGTTGGTTAGATTATTTGGTCTGAATTGAATTGTTTGGTGAAATGAAATTGATTTGACTTATGTGTGAATGGCGTGGGCCTTCACTAGACCGGGGATAAGGCTAGGCCTCGTCCCGTTTCTAGTATCGTGCCGTTATGCCGACGAAATTTTCTAAAATATGTTAGAAAAATAAAGAGATCATTTTATTTAATAAATGAACTGAATAGAATATTTTCATAGGTTGAATAAAATGTTTTATCGTTAAAAATATAATTTTTAACGTGAAAGTGAACAAATAAATATTTATAAACAAATCGGCCGATTTGTTTATATACACTGATTTGACTGACATTGATTGGGACGATAAAATTTTACACATCGCCCAACTGCACAAATAAAATCTGTGTTTGATTGTTTGAAACCCCACACGGGTGTTGGGATGAAATTTGAAGTTCACTCATCCTGATTGATTAAATATGTCGATCGATTGATTGACAGGCTGTTATAAGCGTTAGATATCTATATTTGATGCTTAACAGTGTAGTGCACTTTGGTTGATGGTTGATTATTTTTCAATGCTATTATATACATGTGTTGTATGAGAATCCATATAATTAACATTATATGGTATTTGTTTGGGCCTCATTCCAGTTTTAAAATAGAAATATTTGAAAAGAAATATTTAAAATAGAAATATTTGAAAAAGAAATATTTAAAATAGAATATTTGAAAATTGAAATATATGAAGCCGCGTTGATAGATTGACGCCATTTTGACGTGAATGATATTTATATCGATTTTATTCAAATTGAAGTGAATATTAAAGTGAATTGAAATCCGAATTTAATTGAATTGATTTGAAATTCGAAATAAGCTGAAAGGGTTTGAAATTCGAATAGAATTGAAATAGAATTGAAATCGTTTTGAAATGAATTCAAATTGAAATTGAAGATAAATGAATTCGAATTGAAATTGAAGATAAATGAATTCGAATTGAAATTGAATTGAATTGAAAACGAACTGAAATTGAATTAGAAATCAATTTGAATTGAAATCAATCTGAAATGAATTTAAAATGAATTTAAATTGGAGTATTCAATTTTGATTTGAAATTGAATATGAAGTTGAAACCGTTTTGAAAATAAATTTAAAACGATTTATAAAGCACGTTTTGAATTGAAATCGACGAAGTATATATTATATATATATATATATTATATATAATATAATGGCCTGAATAGAACGCGCCGCGCCGCGGCAGTTCACGAATTTCGACCATTGACTTCGAATGGATATTGCGGGAGATCCGACCGTTGGATTCTCCTAAAACCGGAACCGTTGGGTTCGTATCGAAAAGAGCTTTCTAACGAATATTAGAAATTTGAAATCTAACGGTTGGATTTGGAATTATGTCCAAATCAATTTTGAAAAAGGTCGTTGTAAGTGCAGTTCGATGGCCGTTGATGGAAATCGACTGTACGGGCCATGATAAAATTATTAAAAATAGTAATAATTTGTGTAAAATCATAAGAAATGATTTAGAAAGGATTGGGATGAAAAACTCCAAATTTGAAAAGATAAAAATAGTTTTTTTATCGAAATGAACTAGTTATGAACTAGAATTATAATTCTATTTATTTTTAAATAAATAAATTGAATTTGAAAAGGGTTTTAAAAATAACCAGAATTTCCAATGATTGCATTGGAGTGGATCTGAATCGAAATTGTCTTCGGAATATTTCGATGTTGGAATTCGTGATTATACAGATGTTGTTATGGAAATTTGAAAGATATATATTTATATCGTTATTTCCAACACGACATTTGTTAATCGTAGAATTTGATATTGAATATAAGCCGATATATTTTCTATTCAGAGCCTTGTATTGAATATCAAATGTGATTTGGGTTTATCGTGAATGGTGTCTTCATTAACACTGTTCTTGAACCCAGTTGAGAAAAGATTAAATCTTTTTATTTAGATTTAATGAAGTGTACCAATTAAATAATATTTAATTGGAATTGAATCGATATTGATTTTTGGGTTTATCGTGGACAGTGTTTTAAATAACACTCGTTCTTTAACCCGATAATTAATGGAATGTGATTTTGGGTTTATCGTGAAGTGTGTTTTAAATGACACTGATTCTTTAACCCAGTTAAAGATTAAAACTAAGTGGAGTTTTAATGAATCTTTAATTAGATTGAAATAATCGAAAATGGAGTATCACCAGTTTTACTCCAGGCGATAGTTAAATCTTTAATTAGATTTGAACGTGAAATGGTGATTGAATTTACCGATAACACCGTGGTGTTAGATATGAAGTATTACCAGTTTTACTTCATGGGATGAATAGGTTGGGATTGGGAAATTAAAACAAATGATTACTTCGGTAAGGCTCGTTAATCCCGACTAGTTGAATCGAAATTCAAAAGAAGATTAAAGAATAAATTCAAGGGATTTATCTTGGATAAAATTAATGGGAACCTTTCCCTGTGAATGTGAAATTTAGAAACTAACTGTCGGTTAGCCAAGCAAATGGTTTTCTGGATATTGATCTGATGTTGGTTTCGGCCTTCGGGGTTAATATTTGGGGAATCTTTCTCTTGATTAATTTACGGTTAGTGACTGATGAATTGGAATGAGGCGTATGTTGGGTTTGTGTAACACTTATTTAAAATATGCACGAGTTATTCGGGAAGACCGGGTTTACCCCATTCTGAATAACTGATACGACGATAAGTCGAAGATGAAGACGATGGTCGAAGACCGGAGGTCTTCACGTCGTTTGGGTAATTACTGATGATCTTGATTGGGCTGTACACCCAAGAAGATGGAAACAGTTAGTGATCGTCCAGACGTGCTTGGAGATCGATGGATATGCGGGGTACTGGGTGCCTCCGGTTTCGTTCAGACCTAGAACGGACTTGTAAATGGACTGTGTGTCTGACATTGTATTTTAGTCCGTGCGATTGATCTCTGTTAAATATATATCTGTTTGGCGGCGGAGAATTTATTCTCTTGCTTAATGCCCTTTTCTGAGACGTACGAGCTCAGGGGTTATATATTGATGGATATCAAACGCATGGAGTGAATTGCCTGTGTGGCATGCCTAAGTGGCAATTGATCGAGGCTTCTGTTGAAAAGCAAAGTCTTGTGGTGATGATCAAAGCACAGCCTGTGTGGCACAGCTTTGTGTAACGTGAATTCGCGAGCCTCGCACCCCGGTTGTGAACCAAAAACGGGAGAGGACCTCAGGGAGGGCATGCGTTTCCTTCTAGCTAGGGTGGTGTCAGTGACCTACCAGCCCTGACATTTATATACTTTTCACCTGTGTGGTTGTTCCTGTTGCGAGGCGCCTCGGTTAGATCGGACGATCCGGGTCCGATGGAGCCATTCGTTGGCTCATTTACGCCCCAAAGGGCGGGGAAACGTATTGTTCAGGCACTATAATCCACATCGGTGGACCGGCCCTGTCGCTCCAAGGGGCAGTTGCGGCTGTTCCGGAGACATGGGCTAGATTGTCTCGAAGACGGTGAGGACGATCCCTGGCCTCGGTTCACAGACGGAAATCCAATTTCCAAATACGTGACATTTGCGGTTTTATTTGTAAACCTATATATATGGCGACATGATATATGGTACCCATGCCGCCTATGATTGATACTTATGATTTGAAGTTGTTTTATACACTATGCACTTATAATAGTATCAAATGATTTGTTTTAAACGTATCAAGCATTCTTTGGCTGTTATAAGGGAAAACCCTATCCCCCGGCTTGCGTTGCATTGTGTGATAGGACCTGGGTCTTATAACAACTTCATTTTTCTTTATTTAGCATTGCGCTGTTTGTTTTATGCACTGGTATTCTTGGGAGGAAACCCGTTCCGCGTTAGCGGCGTGGTCCCTTGATTTACCCAACTTTAAAAATAAAGATTAGTAACTGTTTTAGTTCTCACACCAGTCACATGACTGACCTGGAGTTTATTGTTTTAACCTAAACTCTGGGTGCCCTTATTTTGACACGGGCAACTAGTAGTTTTGGTTTTGCAGATTTATATTCACAGGATCCTGGTTTACAGCTGGAACGATATCCGGAAAGCTTTGTATCCGTATATCTCTTCTAGTTGTGTATTGTATTATTTTCCGCTGCTATGTAATTTATTTAAATCTCTGATATTTCTGTGTAATATTTATTTGTTTATACTCTGTATATTCTTGTAATCTGATGCATTGTTGTAATATACAGTGAAATGTTCTTCTGTATGCGTTCTATTTTGTCGTGTTCTCAAAACAATTCGTTCTTTCTCTTCTCTTCGGAGACCGGGGAAGTTCGGGTCGTTTCAATAAGCGAGTTATTTGGGAAGACCGGGTTTAGCCCATTCTGAATAACTGAATCGACGATAAGAAATCGAAGATGAAGACGGTGGTCGAAGACCGGAGATCTTCACCTCGTTTGGATGGTAACCGAGGTCCTGATTTGGAGGCATCCCGAAATATGGATGATGAGTGGTGATCGTCCAGACGTACGTGGTGATCGATGGGTTTGCGAGGTATATAGTGCCTCCGGTTTCGTTCAGACCCAGAACGGACTTGCAAATGGACAGTGTGTCTAACATTGGAATTTATTCTGTGTGATTGATAGCCATCAGTTGCACGGTGTGAATTGTCTGTGTGGCATGCTAAGATGCAGTGATCAGGGCTTCTGTTGAAAAGCAAAGTCTTGTGGTGATGATCAAAGCACCGCCTGTGTGGCGTAGCTTTGTGTATAACGTGAAATCGCGAGCCTCACACCCCGGTATGAACCAGAAACGGGAGAAAGGACCTCAGGGAGGGCCTGCGTTTCCTCCTAGCTAGAAGTGGCGTCAGTGGTTTTACATGCCCTGACGAGTTTGACTTATGTGGTTGTTGCTGTTGCGAGGCGCCTCGGTTAGATCGGACGATCCGGGTCCGATGGAGTCATTCGTTGGCTCGCTTACGCCCCAAAGGGCGGCGAAACGCAGTGCTCAGGCATTTTAATCCACATCGGTGGACCGGCCCTGTCGCTCCAAGGGTCGATGCGTTCTGATCCTGAGACTCGGGCTAGGCAGTCTCGAATTCGGTAAGGACTATCTTTTGCCTTGGTTCATGACGGAAATCCAACTTCCAATACGTGACGTTTCGATTTTAGTTGTAATCCTATATATGGCGACATAGTGGGATGGGGCGCTTAGGCCGCCTATGATTGATACTTATGATTTGATGTTGTTTTATACACTATGCACTTATAATAGTATTAAATGATTTGTTTTAAACGTATCAAGCATTCTTGGCTATTATAAGGTAAAATCCTATCCTCCGGCTTGCGTTGCATTGTGTGATGGGAACTGGGTCTTATAATAGCTTCATTTTTCTTTATTTAGCATTGCGTTGTTGTTTTATGCACTGGTGTTCTTGGGAGGAAACCCGTTCCGCGTTAGCGGCGTGGTCCCTGGATTTACCTAACTTTAAAATGAAGATTAATAACTGTTTTAGTTCTCACACCAGTCCCATGACTGACCTGGAGTTTATTGTTTTAACCTAAACTTTGGGTGCCCCTATTTTGACACGGGCAGCTAGTTGTTTTGGTTTTGCAGATTTATATTCACAGGATCCTGGTTTATAGCTGGAAGGATATCCGGAAAGCTTTGTATCCGTATATCTCCTTCTGTTGTGTACTGTATTATTTTCCGCTGCTATGTAATGTATTGTAATCTCTGATATTTATCGAATGTATATTATTTGTTTATACTCCGTATATTCTTGTATTCTGATGAAATTGTTGTAATATACAATGAAATGTTCTTCCGTCTGTGTTCTATTTTGTCGTGTTCTCAAAACAATCAGGCGTTTCGAACGGTCTAGATCGGTTTAGCGACTGATTCGGATCGAGCGAAATTCCTTTTCATTACAGTTGGTATCAGAGCTTTGGTTTACAAAGCTCAGAGAACAAGACACATTAGAACCATGCGAAGGAATTCATCAGATATTGGACTAGGAATATCCAATTAAAATGACTCGTTAGAGATGGGATCAGTAGTATCCTAGAACGAGTGTGAAGAGTATATTTTTAAAATTGAAAACAAGTTTTGTTTTGAAAATTTAAATCACTTATTCATATTTGATTATTTATTTATATGAATTTGGACAATCCAATATATAGAGATTTTGCCTATACGCCTTGCAAACATGTATTCGAAGTTTTAATGTATTGGATGGTTATAGAATCGCACTCTAGGGCCCGGGGATAATTCTGGTGGCGGGGCACCATCGCCAGTATTTATTTTCGAGTTTCGAAAGTGAGATTTCTATATATTTCCAATTGACTGGTGTGAGAACCGAAACTAGATAGGGCTTATTGTTGTGATTTGACATCAAAAATGTGATTTTTTGACTATATATCAAAGTTATGAATTTCAAAAGCTAATCAACTAATTGATTGATGGTTGTGTTGTTGATTATTGGTTGATTTATTAAATTTTTTACCAATAGCCTAATAGAATCAAATTGTGAGTTATATTGAAAATTGGTCACATTTGCATGCATATACATGTACTTACATTGAACAGGTCATAGCAAGGAGGCTAGAGTAGAGAATACAATTTGTTTGCCCGACAAATAGGTACATGTTTATCATAATTTACTGTTTTGTTTAGGTGATGATGATTTTATGTGCCGATTGGCTTTTTATTTTTCTTTTTGAGATCAGAAGGCCTGTATGGCAATTTCGGGATTTTCCCGTGCTCCCGGTGCAGTGGAGGTTATGGCGAAATTTTTCGAAAATTTAGGGTGTTAGCCAAATTTTTGAAAATTTTGAAAAGTTCTTAGAAACTGAAAAGTTGAAGAACTTAAGCCGTAGTCAAAATACTGGAAGTTGAGTTGATTAGTTAAACAACTTTCGGCTTCATTCCTTTTCGGGGACGAAAAGTTTTAAGTGGGGGAGATTGTAATAACCCGAAAATCTGGGCCAGTTTAAATTTTTTATTTTGGCCAATTTAGTGAATTTTGATTATTTAGAATGGATTATTTTAAATAATAATGATGAGAATTTTTTTTGAATATAATTCGAACGTATATATTCATTTGAATCGACGATAGAATATAAATATTTATTTATATTTATAAAAGGAATTGAAAATGGCGCGGTAGTTCGATAATTCGATTTCAAACTTCAAATGAATGTACCGGGTGCAAAATAAACCGGATTTTAGTGAAACCAAAAATATTTGAATCTAATTGATAATATCTTTCCAACGAATCCGAAAAATCAAAATTTCATAGCGGGGATAAAAAGATATGTCCAGTTGAAATTTCAGAATAGTCGCTATGGAATTCAGGCCCTTAAAAATAGCCATTTTGCAAACGACCTCGGATTTCGACGAAACCACTTTTGTTGGATCCGTGACGTCAAGTTATTGCTAGATTCCAATTTTCGTAATTTTTCGAATCAATATGTGAGCGTGGCAAATGAAAACGCGTTTGACCATTTTCAGTTGATTTTAATCGACTGGAAATTGGCCATTTTTCAAACGGTCTCAGAATTCGATGAAACTAGTTTTGTTAGGACCGTATCGTCAATACGAAGCTAGAAAATATTTTTTGTGAATTTTTCGAGTTAGTATGTGACCCCGATAATTTGAAAGGTACGTTTAAAATTCAGTATAACGATTTAAATGTAAATTCAACGTAAACTGATCGCAATGGTTGAGATGACCTACGATACTTATCCCATTGTGTTCGGAATGGGGGTAATACGCTAGGGACGACAGTCGGTGGGTTTGATTTCGTGTTTGAAAATAAAAGGTGCTTTTTGGGGTTAAATTAAAAATTAAAATATATTATTATATAATCCCATACCCTCCACTCTCTCTCCCCGTCATTTTCTCAAATCAGAAAAGGAAATAAAAAAAAGAACCGCGCTCGACCCTAGATCGACGACGGCCATCGCCGTCCACCACCTGACGCGGCCCCCCCTCGCTCGCGCCATCTCCGACAACGCCCCCCCTCTCGCGCCTCCACCTCTCCTCCTCCACAAACAAAAATCGCGGAGCCCTCCCAAAACCGCACCACTACCAATCGTCGTTCACCCCTCCGCTAGGCCCCACCCCTCACCGACGCGCGCGACCCCCCTCCGCCACCTCCTTGATCTCCGGCGCCACCAATGACTGCGACAATTCCCCCCTTCTCAACGCTGTAAGTTTTATTCGTTTTTAGATATAAAGCTTAGTTTTTTTTATATGAATATGAAAGAGGAGATTTTAAAGGAATTTTACATATAGAAAAAAATTCGATTTTTATATGTTGAATAGCAAAGTAAAAATTCGATTTTTATATATTGAATAGCAAAGTAAAAATTCGATTTTTATATATTGAATAGCAAAGTAAAAATTCGATTTTTATATATTGAATAGCGAAGTAAAAATATGATTTTTATTTGTTAGAATGAAGCAATAAAAATATAATTTTTATTTGAACAGCGTGAAAAGACTGCATTGGAATTTCAAGCAAATCCAGATGGTTCAACAGTTTAAAAGCAAAGCACGGCGGAGTTGAACCCTCTGTGAGAACTTCTCACCTTTTAATTTTATTTTTCTAGTTATAAATATATACTCGGATGCAGACGGTGTTTAGTAGCACCCGACACCCGTCGTCCACAGACCATGGACGGCTTGTATGCTTGATTGTTTGATTTTGTTGTGTAGTTGATTGTGTGATGTGATGTGAAATGAAATAAAACATTTATATAGTTGAAATAAAATATTTTATAGTGGAAAATATTTTATAGTTAAAACTAGAATTTTTAACGCGTATATGAAAAGAAATAAAAATAAACAAATAGGACGTTTTGTTTATATACACACATTTGATTGATATTGATTGGGACGATAAATTTTACACATCGCCCAACTGCACAAATAAAATCCATGTTTGATTGTTTGAAACCCCACATGGGTATTGGGATGATATTTGACGTACACTAATCCCAATAATTAGTTGTATGTCGATCGATTGATTGACAGACTGTTATAAGCATTAAATATTTATATTCGATGCTTATACAGTGCAGAATGCACTTTGGATGATGGTTGATTATTCACCGTTGTTATTGTATACATGTTTTGTAGAAAATCCGTATAATTAACATTATATGGTAATTGATTGGGCCTCATTCCATATTTGGAAAAGAAATATTTGAAATAGAAATATTTGAAATAGAAATATTGGAAATAAAAATATTTGAAACAGAAATATTTGAAAGAGAAATATTTGAAATAGAATATTTGAAAATAGAAATATATGAAGCCGTGTTGATTAGATTGACGCCATTTTGACGTGAACGATATTTATATCGATTTTATTCATTTTATAATGAATATCGAAAGTGATTTCAAAATCTGATATTTTGAAAAGAATTGAAATTCGAATTGAAATTGAATATAAATGAATACGAATTGAAATTGAATATAAATGAATTCGAATTGAAATTGAATATAAATGAATTCGAATTGAAATTGAATATAAATGAATTCGAATTGAAATTGAATATAAATGAATTCAAATTGAAATTGAATATAAATGAATTCGAATTGAAATTGAATATAAATGAATTCGAATAGAAATTGAATATAAATGAATTCGAATTGAAATTGAATATAAACGAATTCGAATTGAAATTGAAAGAATTGAAATTGAATAGAATTGAAAACGAACTGAAATTGAATTAGAAATCAATTTGAATTGAAATCAATTTGAAATGAATTTAAAAAAAAATTATAAGGAAAAATTCAATTTCGATTTGAATTAGAAATGAAGTTGAAATCGTTTTGAAAACGAATTTAAAACGATTTATAAAATTCATTTAGAAAGGAAATGGACGAAGTATATATTATATATATTATATATATATAATATAATGGCCTGAATAGAACGCGCCGCGCCGCGGCAGTTCTTGAATTTCGACCATTGACTTCGAACGGATATTACGGGAGATCAGACCGTCGGATTCTCCTGAAACCAGAACTATTAGGTTCGTATCGAAAAGAGATTTCTAACGAATATTAGAAATTTGAAATCTAACGGTTGGATTTGGAATTATGTCCAAATCAAATTTGGAAAAGGTCGATGTAAGTGCAGTTCGATGGTCGTTGATGGAAATTGACTGTACGGGCCTTGATAAAATTATTAAAAATAGTAATAATTTGTGTAGAATCATAAGAAATGATTTGTGAAGAATTGGGATGAAAAACTCCATATTTGAAAAGATAAAAATAGATTTTTATCGAAAAGAACTAGTTTTGAACTAGAATTATATATTTCTATTTATTTTTAAATAAATAAATTGGATTTGAAATGGTTTTGAAAATAACCAGAATTTCCAATAATTATATTGGAATGGATTTGAATCGAAATTGTCTTCGGAATATTTCGATGTTGGATTTCGTGATTATACAGATATTGTTATGGAAAATTGAAAGATATATATTTATATCGTTATTTCCAATACGACATTTGTTAGTCGTAGAATTTGATATTGAATATAAGCCGATATATTTTCTATTCAGAGCCTTGTATTTAATATCAAATGTGATTTGGGTTTGTCGTGAATGGTGTCTTCATTAACTCTGTTCTTAAGCCCAGTTGAGAAAATGATTAAATCTTTTTAGCTAGATTTAATGAAGTGTACCAATTAAATAATAAATTATTGGAATTTAATTGGTATTGATTTTTGGGTTTATCGTGAACAGTGTTTTAAATAACACTTGTTCTTTAACCCGATAATTAATGGAACGTGATTTTGGGTTGTTGTGAACGGTATCTTCAATAATACTGTTCTTAGACCTAAAGGAGTTAAGAAAATCAGAAACTAACTGGAGATTAGTTAAGTTGAATGGTTTCAGAGGTATTGATTTGATGTTGGTTTCGACTTTTGGGGTTAATACTTAGGGAACTACTCACTTGCTAATTTACGGTTAGGGACTGATTGAAATGGAATGTGATTTTGGGTTTATCGTGAACCGTGTTTTTAAATGACACTGATTCTTTAACCAAGTTAAAGATTAAAACTAAGTGGAGTTTTAATGAATCTTTAATTAGATTGAAAAGACCGAGAATGGAGTATCACCAGTTTTGCTCCAGGCGATAGTTAAATCTTTAATTAGATTTGAACGTGAAATGGTAATTAAATTTACCGATAACACCGTGGTGTTAGATATAAAGTATTACCAGTTTTACTTCATGGGATGAATAGGTTGGGATTGGGAAATTAAAACAAATGATTACTTCGGTAAGGTTCGCTAATCCCGACTAGTTTGAATTGATATTCAAAATTAGATTAAATAATAAATTTAAAGGATTTTTCTTTGATAAAATTAATGGGAACCTTTCCCTATGAATGTGAAATTTAGAAACTAACTGTTCGTTAGCTAAGTAGAATGGTTTTCTGGATATTGATCTGATGTTGGTTTCGGCCTTCGGGGTTAATATTTGGAGAATTATTCTCTTGTTAATTTACGGTTAGTGACTAATGAATTGGAATGAGGCGTATGTTGTGTTTGTGTAACACATGTTTATTATATATCCGAGTTATTCGGGAAGACCGGGTTTAGCCCATTCTGAATAACTGAATCGACGAAAAGAAATCGAAGATGAAGACGGTGGTCGAAGACCGGAGATCTTCACCTTGTTTGGATGGTAACCGAGGTCATGATTGGGAGGCATCCCGAAATATGGATGATGAGTGGTGATCGTCCAGACGTACGTGGTTGTCGATGGGTTTGCGAGGTATATAGTGCCTCTGGTTTCGTTCAGACCCAGAACAGACTTGCAAATTGACAGTGTGTCTGACATTGGAATTTATTCTGTGTGATTGATAGCCATCAGTTGCACGGTGTGAATTGTCTGTGTGGCATGCTAAGATGCAGTTATCAGGGCTTCTGTTGAAAAGCAAAGTCTTGTGGTGATGATCAAAGCACCTCCTGTGTGGCGTAGCTTTGTGTATAACGTGAAATCGCGAGCCTCACACCCCGGTATGAACCAGAAACGGGAGAAAGGACCTCAGGGAGGGCCTACGTTTCCTCCTAGCTAGAAGTGGTGTCAGTGGTTTTACACGCCCTGACGAGTTTGACTTATGTGGTTGTTGCTGTTGCGAGGCGCCTCGGTTAGATCGGACGATCCGGGTCCGATGGAGTCATTCGTTGGCTCGCTTACGCCCCACAGGGCGGCGAAACGCAGTGCTCAGGCATTTTAATCCACATCGGTGGACCGGCCCTGTCGCTCCAAGGGTCAATGCGTTTTGATCCTGAGACTCGGGCTAGGCAGTCTCGAATTCGGTAAGGAGTATCTTTTGCCTTGGTTCATGATGGAAATCCAACTTCCAATACGTGACGTTTCGATTTTAGTTGTAATCCTATATATGGCGACATAGTGGGATGGGGCGCTTATGCCGCCTATGATTGATACTTATGATTTGAAGTTGTTTTATACACTATGCACTTATAATAGTATCAAATGATTTGTTTTAAACGTATCAAGCATTCTTGGCTATTATAAGGTAAAAACCCTATCCTCCGGCTTGCGTTGCATTGTGTGATGGGAACTGGGTCTTATAATAGCTTCATTTTTCTTTATTTAGCATTGCGTTGTTGTTTTATGCACTAGTGTTCTTGGGAGGAAACCCGTTCCGCGTTAGCGGCGTGGTCCCTTGATTTACCTAACTATAAAATAAAGATTAATAACTGTTTTAGTTCTCACACCAGTCCCATGACTGACCTGGAGTTTATTGTTTTAACCTAAACTCTGGGTGCCCCTATTTTGACACGGGCAGCTAGTAGTTTTGGTTTTGCAGATTTATATTCACAGGATCCTGGTTTACAGCTGGAAGGATATCCGGAAAGCTTTGTTTCCGTATATCTCCTTCAGTTGTGTATTGTATTATTTTCCGCTGCTATGTAATGTATTGTAATCTCTGATATTTATCGAATGTATATTATTTGTTTATACTCTGTATATTCTTGTATTCTGATGAAATTGTTGTAATATACAATGAAATGTTCTTCCATCTGCGTTCTATTTTGTCGTGTTCTCAAAACAATCAGGTTTTTCGAACGGTCTAGATCGGTTTAGCGACTGATTCGGATCGAGCGAAATTCCTTTTCGTCACAATCCCAAATAGCTTTGAAGCAATTCACCTATTCTGTCCATTACCGGATTATGGGACTTATAAAGTCACGATTTACCTTTTCTCATACATGGTGTATATTCATCTTTGAGTGTCACATCGTCACTCCGTCGATCACTATTTGATATCCACAAAAATACGACCTTCGAGCTTATACGTCTCAAATAAGGGTGTTAAACTAAGAGAGGTTGCCTTCCCTGCCATCAAGTAGATATACGTTCATTAAAATCAATGTATATGATCTAAGTAGTGCAAGGTCAGACATCCATCCATACAAGTTGTCCAAAACAGGACAAACCGAAGGTACTCTTTACCACATCCTATTGGGAATAATCCCTAAGGTTAGTAACAAGAAGTCCTTGCATCATACAAAACTCTAGAACATAGGGACCACTGATACAAGTATACTCTTGGTACCTAACTGGAGACATCAACAAATAGCCCTTTCCACTTCGAAGATCCATGCCTTCGATTTCAATCCTTAGGCTATTCTTGGTTTCATCTTCAAGGTCTTCCACATTCAACGCTCAGCCGGATCAAAGTTGGTTTCAGATACTTGATCCCATCCTGATCTCTTCGAAATGATTATCGATAGTTTTCGGTAAACTCAACCCCGGTTCTTCCAAAAAGAACAGACAACGATAATTACGAAGTTCATCTCCTAACCGTTAGTGGATGGATTTCATTATCACTTATCCTAGAAGAACATAACAAGGTTTGTACTCATAGTAAATCATTACCAAGGATGACTATGTCGTATAACTCAAGTATTTCCCTTAGTTATTTCCAAAGTAATATTTATGGTCAAGATTAAATAGTTGATTATTTAACTACCAAATGACACGCATAAATAGTCAAAGGTTCATCTATACTATATTATAATTACTGAGTTCAATTTGGAAGCTTTAGAGCAATTCTGGCTTATCTAAAGCTGAAAGGTCACGCTTATTAGTAATTTCTTTTCATTAAACCTTTCTCTGTTCGACCTTTCTCATCAATTTTCCAAAAGTATTCGTGTATTTTCATGCCCACCTTTCCCTTCGTTATCAAAAAAACCCTAAATTTTCCAGCCTCTCTCAATTCTGAGCCTTTTACCCACCATCAAATTTCACCTTCCCTCTTCCCGCCGTCGCCAGCATCTCAGTCTCTGGTTCTCTAGCATATTTTTCTATTAATACCCAATTTGTTTTCCTTCACGCTCGGGCCTTCTGCTGATATCATTCTACAGTAATATTCTAAGCAGTTGCCTTTGCCTAATAGCAGCTTTATCCTTCTGATTTCGACAACCCAGAAGCATCTTAAACTCAAACGTCAGGTTACTTTAACTCCTCTTTTCCTCCATGGCTCGCCGCTTCTATCTCATCAGATCCATACTCTAATATCCACGCTCAACCCTACTTACAGGCTTTTCTCAGATCTGAAGTACCAGCCGGCCTGGTGGTAGGTTCCTTCCATGAATCATTTGCTTCGTTTTTCCTTCTTCCGTCGTTGAAAGGTGTACCTATAATCCGACCATCAGAAGTAGTCATCCATGTTGCAGTGTCCGCAATTTGGCCGAGACCATGCCGATTCTTCTATCGTTGTAGGTATTTTCACTTTTCATTATAACTTTGATTTGGGTACTTCCAATTGTGGTTATTTCAAACCAGTGCTTTAACTCCATTTATTCTTCTATAATAAATTGCAAGCTTCTTCTTCCCTGTTAGTGTGCTTCTTTATTGTCCATTATTATTTTGTTCCTAACTTGCTTTCGGTAAATGAATGCATTTTTCATTTAAACTACGTATCTTATTTTGATTGAATTGTAAGAGCAATTGAACACATTAAATTTTGATTAAAAATATTAATAAGATATATTCATAGCTAAATTTATATAAAAACAAATAATATATGGTAAATAGTAAGTAAGGATCAACAAGCCTACCATAGTTGAAAATAGATTGTTAGAACAGTTAAAATTCATGTTAATCACTATTTTAGGTATTTTTGGGTTCACTATTTTAGTGTTAATTTATTAAACGAATATATTTCCATATCAATGTAATTCACGATTACTCGATCAAAAAGGTTAACAAGTATGAAGGTACTGCTGAAGTTATTGTTTTTAGTACTTTTACTAGGTGTAGTGGGTTCTTTTATGCTACATGAACTTCATAGATACTGTTTGTTATTCCATCGATACCCAATTACAGATTGGTAGTTATAGGTAGATATGCACTTGAAAATTGTGTGTATAGTTACTTAAAGTTTATGAAAGAGCATCGATTACATAAGTTTATTCACAAGTTAAATGGAAAATCAAGAAGCTTTGAACAATTAATATTTGATTCATTACCCTTAGATTTGTATCAGATTTGACAGATTAAATACTATTTTGATACAATAATATATGTTCTGCCATGTTTCTCATTCTTCAAATTGAAATTAGTAAAAAAAGTTGAGCAACTATACCATTAGAAGTATGTGTTCTTCTTTTCTCATTGATCTAAACCGTTGTTTCTTCACTGGCCCATCTACTTTTAACATAGTTAGTGACAGGTAAAAATTAATATTTAGTTGGATAATTTTTGTACAATATATCTCCCTGCAAGTCAGTGTGCCTTCTGCTTAAAATTTAATTTTTAACATACTTTACCACTGCCTGCTTTGATTGAAAATTGGAGATCAACCAATTATTAAATGATGATTGGAGGTTGAGTTTAGGATTGTTAAGCTGTGTGCTTCCTTTCTTTTTTACAATCAATGTTAACATTTATCATTGCCTTGGTGGGAAGCTCTAAAAAAATATGGTTTAAGAATTTTTGGTCGAGTTCGATTACACATTCTAATGATTTTCAGAAAAATCTAATCTACGTTCCTACAATAAGCGTAATAATGCTCAACGTCAGTTAATATATCAATCTAAGTTGGTCATTTTACATGGTCACAAGGATAATGTAAGCATGAGCTGTAAGTTTATTTTTCACCTAGGCTTAACTTTTTTGCTTCATACTTACTGTGCTAATTGATCTTATAATCATCTAAGAATTCTTATAGTAGGTGAACTTCTGTAGACTCCCATTATTCAGTTTTGCTCAAAAAGGGCGTTTGAACCATCCCCTTAGGATCCATTTACCTTTTGCAATTGATAAAACCAAGTGAAGTACGAATTCATGTTTGGCGATCAAATGTTAAGTATGAAACGTTACGGTATATAAATATTCTTTCCCGTTTGTCAAAACTTTATTACGTGTTAATCATTGTGGTAGTTCGAATAAATATAGTCTATCCATAAGGTTTGATTAACCAACAATTTAGACACTTAAGTTGGCCTGCTTGCTTGGTATACAAATCAACTCTGGAGAAATTGCAAAAGAGGGTACATATAGATAGATCATGTCCTCTTCTTTACCTTCAATTTTTTATTTAGTAATCTTTTTGACATGTCTCGCCCTAGCATGCAGATTAACCTAAAAAGGTGAAAACTTCTTTGGGTGTTGGCACAATATGAGAGCTATTACTTTGCTATTCTTCTTTTTTAGTGTATACTGTATGCGGTTCCATTTTATTTACTATTTCTATACATGCTTCTCAGTTTTCTTGGAATCTTACATGTCATAATACTAAACTCTATTTTATTCCTGTTTAGATATGTACAACTATAATACATATGAGGACACCAATTGCATGATGTGATAGAGCTGTCAGCTATAATATTGGTGTGTTTATGGTATTGGTGCTTTCATCTTTGTTATTGATAAAATATATTGTTCTATTACTATATCCTTTACATCGATTTTGCCAAAGTTACGTAAATATATATATTAGTCCAACTGAAAGCATTGAATTATCCCCATTATAAGATAATACACAATTGGAAAAAATGTTTATTGCAAGAGCCTATTTAATTCCTTCTGGCAAAATGTTGTTTTTGCATGTATTGTTTCCTAGGCCATATAATTCATCTGTGCACAAATACAATAAATTAGCATAGAGAATACGCATCCAAAAGGAGTATTAATAATTTTTTTAACTTTATCCAATAATTTACTTGAAACGACCCTAACTTCCCCATAAAGGAAAGCCCAGATTGCTTTGAGAACAATACTCATCAGAACACAAACAGAAGAACATTTTTATTGCTATTAACACAATTACATCAGAGTACAAGAGTATTCCAGAGTACAGATAAATACCTTACATTGGAAATACAATACCAGAGTTTAAATTACATTTAAATACAGCAGCGGAAAATATAATACAAAATACAACTAAGAGAGATACACGGATACAGAGCTTTCCGAATATCGCTTCAGCTGTAGACCAGGATCCTGTGAATGTAATATCTGCAAAACCAAAACTACTAGCTGCCCGTGTGGAAAATATGGGCACCCAGAGTTTAGGTTAAAAGAATAAACTCCAGGTCAGTCATGGGACTGGTATGAGAACTCAAAACTAATTTAACTAATAAGACAAATCCAAGGACCACGCCGCTAATGCGGAACGGGTTTTGTTCCAATGGATTGTCGGTGCATAAATGAAAGTAAATCGTTTAAACAACGCAATGATTTTTGGAAAAATGAAACCATTATAAGACCCAGGTCCCATCACACAATGCAACGCACACCAGAGGATAGGGTTTTACCTTATAATGGTCAAAAGATGCTTGATACGTATAAAAACGGATTTTGATACTATTAGTGTATATATATATGTTTTAAAACAATTTGAATCATAATGTATCAATCCTAGACGGCATGGTTACCATATAGCATGTCGCCAATACTAGTTCTACAATCAAAACCGATGGTGTCGTATTGGAGATTTGGATTCCATCATGAGTCGAGGCTAGGGGCAAGCTCCTCTCCGATTCGAGACACTCTAGCAAATGCCTCAGGATCCCCCGCAGTGAACCCTTGGAAGCGGTAGGGCCGGTCCCCGCCTATGAGCAGTGGATTAGTTATGCCTGAACACACGTTTCCCGGTCCCATTGGACCTATAGTATGACCACCAACGGCCTATAAAAATAACGAGGCGCCTCAAAATCCATCATCCACATAAGTAAAATGTCAGCGCTGGTAGGTCCCTGACATCACTCTAGCTAGAAAGAAACGTGTGCACTCCCTACGGTCTGTATCCCGTTTTTGACTCATACCGGGGTGTGAGGCTCGCGAAGTAACGCTGTACACAAAGCTATGCTAATTAAAGCTGTGCTTCGATCATCATCCACAAGGCCATGCTCTTCAACAAAAGCCTTGATCATATGCATCTTAGCATGTCACATTGTCAGACCATACTATATCATCAATCATCTACCAATATATAACAGGGTGTTAGGCAAGAGAATAAATTCTCCACCACCAAACAGCTATATATTAGACAGAGATCAACGAGTACAATATAAAGGAATACAATGTCAGACACACAATCCATTTATTAGTCCGTTCTGGACCTGAACGAAACCATATCCAGTAGATCTCCTAATACGTCTGAATGATCATCAATTTTCCCTCATCTTGGGTGTACGGTCCAATCAAGATATCAATAATCATTCATTCGATATGGAAATTTCCCGGTCTTCAACAACCGTCTCCATCGTCGGTCTTCAATCGTCGTATGAATCATTCAGAATGGGTAAACCCGGTCTTCCTGAATAATTTGCGCTATTTAAAATCATGTGTCTAAAACACAACCAACGCCTCATTCCCATTAAGAAAATTTGTTTATTTAAAAATTCTTTTCATTGGAAACTCTCTTCTTTAATCTAATTTAAGATTTCTCAAAATTCTAATTAGATTCAATCTTCTAAATCATTAATTAATGAGACATTTTTCATGTTTAGAATTCAAGTAAAAGTTAACTTTTATTGTCAAATATTATTTCATTGTCATAACTTAAATAAAGTAAAACCTTCATTTTCATGTTCATATCATTGATAAAAGAATAACCTTTATTTCTCATTTCATATTACCTGTTTAATTCAATAAGTAAAAGGATAAATTTTATTTATGTGTCGTATTTCATATTCATTTCATAATTAAAAGATAAACCTTTGTTTACCATTCTTATTTTATATTCAATCCATAAATAAAAGATAAACTTTTATTTATAATTCTTATTTCATATTCATTCATAAATAAAAGATAAACTTTATTTATAATTCTTATTCCATATTCATTCATAAATAGAAGATAAACTTTATTTCACACTTTGTTTCATATTCCCTTTCAAAATAAAAGATTAAACTTTTATTATCCTACTTTGTTTCATTAAAACATGTTTGACGGTTCTTTAACATACATAAAAGAATGACCTTTATTAGCAAAATATATTTAGCATTCCTAATCTTAATAAAAGATTAACCTTTATGAACAAAGCATATTTGACGCTCTAATCTTAAATAAAAAATTACTTTTTAAAAAAAACAAAACATATTCGCCGTCCTAAATCTTAAATAAAATAATTGCTTTTGTTTACAAAACCTTTTTGGCTTTCTTTAACTATAAATAAATGAAAACTTTCATTAATGAGACTTATTTAGAATTCATTAACTCATACAAAAGAAGTATCATTTATTAATAAACATTAACGTTCATTAACCCATGTAAAGAAGTATTTATATATATATATATATATATTAGTATTAGCATTCCTAGTTTTATAAAAGAAATAATATTTTATTTGTTAACATTAGCATTCATAGTTGCATAAAAGAAATAATCTTTTATTAATTAACATTAGCGTTCATTCTAAATAAAAGAAAATAATCTTTTATTCCTAACCTTACGTTCATTCAAAGTCAACGGTTGAAATTCGCGAACGGTCGCTACGCGAAACGTTCTATTCATGCCATTGAATAATAATAAATAATATATTAATATTATTTAATTAATTTTCATTCAAAACGTTTCCTATTTAGTATAAATTAAAATTATTAATAATAATTGCAAACTTAGATTTAAATAATAAACAAGTTTTGACTTTTCAACTTCCATTAATATTATATTGATATAATATTAATGTTTCACAGCGTTCACTTTTGAAATTCAACTTTCAGAATTAATCATTCATTAATGATGCATTTATGTTTATAATATTAAAAGAAATATTAACTTTTCAAAAATACATATTTTGAATTTCAAATCTCCATATCAACAAATTAATAAATTCTGCGTTAATTATTACGTTTCCCAAAATGTTACTTGGGATTTCAAAATCTCCTATATTAATTAATTAATTAGTTCTGTATTAATTATTATATTTTCAAAATTATATAGTTTTAAATTTCAAACTTTAATATTAATTAATTATTTAATACTGCATTAACCTCTCACATTAGATATATATTGTTGTGGTGGCTGGATATGCCGGGCGGGTCCGGGCAGTCTTATACCACAACTCAATCTAACCTCGGGTCAAGCAGAATCTATTCATTTTAATTATATTAAAGTAAACGTAAAATTGAAAATTTTCAAATTTCAAAACTTAAATCATTTATATTTAATGAATGAAATTAATGGTATTGACCATTTTCGCCAAAAATAACGTGAAACTATCTAAACGGCTTTGTATTAATTAAATGACATTAAACGACATTTAAAACCACAATAAATTCTTTTAACGAGATAACCTTTTGAAAATGTTCAAATTCTCTTATTTGGAATGAGACCCACATAATAACATAAATGATACTTCAAATATTGCATTTACAACATTTTCCTACATTGCTCAATTCACCTTACATTCGATAACATTCATTAATTTATGTAAATGACTTTCAAACAGCATACATTAAATTTGACATATCAACCATCACACAATTATCTTTAACAATAAAACAACCAAATAACAACACATTTAATTGTGCACTTCGGAAATTGTGTGCAAATATTTACCCAATCAACGTACATAAGTCAGGTCACTTATGTACGAAAGTGTAACATATATAATTTAACATAAATAACACTCGACATTAATTATCCAGTTTCATGGTTTCAATTTTCAAAACATCGCATTAATTCATAACACCAATTAACAACATCAATCCACAACCATTCATGTATAATATGAAATTAAACCACAAACAATCATCTCAAGCATTTAAAAATATTTATTTATAAAATAAATAAATAAATAATTACTGAAATAAAGAATGAGTGAGAAAAGAGTTCTCACATTCTATTTAACATAACAAGCCATAACTGAAAGACAATTCTAACATAAGTGATGGTTTGATTCAGATATGACAACTCTAACATAAATGATGGTTATAAATCAACCATTCTATTTTGTCAAAGATGACAATTTTATTTACAAATAATATATTAACAAATAATTCTTTCATTCTACATTGTCAAGATACAAATGACATTTGTTCCAATAAAACATATGTTAACAAATAATTCTTTTATTCTAAACTAATATGATAAGGTGACATTTTGGTTAAGTAGACATATGATTAACATATAATTATCTTATTCTAAACTAATATGTTAAAGGGACATTTTGGTCAACATTTAATCTTTTAATTGATTTACCCTATGCATTAAAATGTAGAAAATGGAGTTTTCCTATGTTAACATTTTTACGCAATAAAATGAATCTTTTCTATGTTAACATTTTTATACAATAAAAAAAAAGTTTTTGATCATGTTACATTTCATATAACAAAAATGAAGTTTTTGTTATGCTAGCTTTTTATATAACAAAATGAAGTTTTTATTTCACGATAATTTATATATATATTTTGTATAAATAATTTTCATGTACAACAATATCACACAATAACAAACCAAATCACAATCCCAACAAACCATCATGGTTTTGTACAATCAGTAGTGTCGGATGCTGCTAAGCACCGTTTATATTCTAATATAAATTTAACTGTAAAATAATTAGAGTGAAAGGAGTTCTCACCTTAATGGGTTTAAATGGGCGGGTTTTTTTTTTGAGCTTTTAAAATCCGAAAATCTGAACTTTTGATCGGGAATTTTGACAAATCCGGGCGTTGGTTGACGAAACCGACGACACCAGTAGCTTCGTATCGTCGATACCTTCGTGTTGACATATAATTTGTTAGGGTTTGGAGAGATTTGGATTTTAACATGTTTTTGATGGAGAAGAGAGCAGCCATTGTTGAGAGGAAGTAGAAAGAGCGTAGCTTTAGGTTTAGAGAATAGGTTAGGGTTGGGGAATACGATATTATATAGAAGTAGGTAATTTTTTTTTTTTTAATTAGACCCCTAGGTTATTTAAACCTACATGTTGCTATTCTAAGTGGAATACAGATAATATATATTTGAAAAATAATGGAATGAGAAAACAAGAATAAATGGAATGAGAGAAGAGAGAGTAAATGGAATGTGTCTTAAAGAAATACATTAATTCTTTCCTTTATTTGTCTTTTATATCTTTTACCATTCAGGATTTTTCTTTTTCAGTCTACGAGGTATTTAACTTGATTGGTGTCATTTTTCCTTTTTACCTTTATCTTAATTGTTATTCTTTAATCCTTGCTATTATTATAAATCTTTTCTTTAGGGAGCTAGTCATATTCTACTGGGTTGGCTATGGAAACACTTCTAAAATCTATATCCATATTTATTATAGAATAATTCCTTCCGCGATTCATAATTAGAAAACACCTTTTCTGTTTTCTTTCTTTTTTGTTAGGTAGTACAAAATACATTAACATCTCTATTTTGTATTAATCTTTCTTCTTTTAACATTATCCTTGTAATGACATCCATTGCGTTTTAATAAAAATTGTAATATGAAAATCTATTCTTTTCCAACCATCCAAAATATTACTAACTTTCCAAATTAGGTTATATTAAATTCCCTTTTTATTACCCTTTTGCGTATTTAATTAACATAGTTACTAAAAAAAATCATATATAGGATTACGCCCTTTGTCCTTTATTTTGAGATGCGTCTAGCTGGATATAGCAAGAGAATTAATTTTGTAGAAAAATAAATAAGTTCGTTTTGTGCGTGTCATTTAATTTGACATTTAATAAATGATTACAAGATGGAATGACGTCGGAATTCAGGCGAATCTTGCCTAAATTACTAGATGGTATTCTAAGTAGAACACCATTTTTCGTTTTAGAAAATTTGATCATCCGTGGGCCCGAATCTTTAATTTCATGCTAAAAACACACAAAAGGGGAACAACAATTGTTTGTAAATATGGTTCGTATTTTCCTTGTATTCCACAAATTGATGGATTCCTTTTATCATCATATAAAAGAAGAAAATTATTAAATGCGCATTAATAGAAATTAATTAAGCACCTATCTAATTAAACCTATATAGAAATGAACACTTGTATGTTAATTAGACCTCAAAGAAACAGATGTCGCTTCCTTCCTAAAATCTACCCACGTTGCTCCCTTCCTCTTATTTTTCTTTCTTCCACTTCAATCATTATTATTTGTTTTATTTGATAGCAACAAACATATAATTCGAACGATCCACAAAATCCATGTTAAACTTGAATGCATATCTGTTTTGTTGTGCTGAATTCATTGGTCAAGCGTCTTGATGTATTATCCATGTTTAACTTTTTTTTTAAATAAACTGTTTTTAAATGTCCAAAACTCATTAAATTAATCAAAAATAATATTTTATTTTAGTCCTAAAATTCCGGGTTGTTACATTACTCCATCACCTGTAACAACCTTATTCCACCTTATTACACGCTTTCCCGTTCCCTAAGTGACCATGATCATGCATTTTTACAACTTTGACTTTGCCTTCCATTAATAATATATGAAATTTAATTTTTAAGCAACGTATTTATTTTACACCATAGTTTACATATAACTTGCATCTTTTGTTACCATGGTAAGTGGAAAGGTGTTGATGTTGCAATTAAAAGGATTAAAGGTAGTTGCTTTACTGCAAAGCTTTCTAAGAGAGGATGCTTGGTTGTGATTTCTAGAAAGAAGCTTTAACAATGAGCTCACTGCACTATGCTAATGTTGTAGCTTTTTATGGTGTTGTTCGTGATGGTTCTGATTGAGGTTTAGCCACTGTCACATAATTCATGGTTAATGGTTTGCATAAGCTGTTTTTTCAAAAGAAAGAACAATCGATCGTAGGAAAAGACTAATAATTGCTTTGGATGCTGCTTCCGGTATAGAGTATGTGCATGGAAGAAATATTGTCCATTTTGAACTCAAATGTGAAAATTTATTAGTCAATATGTGCGATCCTCAGCGCCTAATCTGTAAGATTGGAGATCTAGGATTATCAAAGGTAAAACAACACACTCTGGTGTCAGGAGGAGTCCATGGAACTCTATCGTGGATGGCACCTGAGGTTTTAAGTGGAAAGAATATAGACCGAGAAGGAAGATATTTATGCGTTTGGGATTCTTATGTAGGAACTACTTACTGGGGAGCAACCTTTATGGAGACATGCACTGTGGTTCAATACTTGGTGACATCATGAATAACACCATGCACCCTCAAATCCCAATATGCTGTGATCCTAAGTGGAAAGCTTTAATGGTAAGTTGCTGGGCAACTTATCCAGATGAACGTCCCTCTTTTGCCGAAATTTCTCAAAAACTAAGGTGGTGTTTGGTTTGCGTTTTTTTGTTTCTAATTTTTCCCATAGTAAAATACGAATGATACATGTATAACGTCAAAAACAATTGTTTTAGGAAACAAAGTTAGCAAACAAAATAGAAAACAACTTTTATTTGTTTTCCTTATTTTGAGAATTAACAAAAGAAAACTAGATGGTATCATTCCGTCGTTTCTCACTTCTTTACATGGTCCTCTCCATCACTCTTTCGCTCCCTCCTATCAATATGGAAAACTAAAAACTCAAAATGTAGTTTGAACCAAACACTACCTAAGTGGCTGCAGCAATGAACATGTAATAAAAGGGTTAAAATTTTTGTTAGAAGAGATATTTGTACTCTCACAGTGGCCAAGCTGTACTATTCCACTTTGGTTTCTGATACCTTAAAAGGAGAGGCTGTGCTTGGAACTTTGATATGATACGCGCTTTTGTTATAATGCATTTTTGTATTCATAATAAAGAACCAGAAAATTATTAGCTCTCGATCTATTTTCTATTTATGTTTAGATATTTTTCAGAAACCTTTGTGAATCGATTAACACAGGAATAAAAGGTTCAGATTTCTCTTGGAAAAAAAATCACCACTATACAATCTTTCAACAACCCATGCCGTAAAACCCAGGCATCACTTACAGCGTAAATAAACAAAAAAAGTAACATAAGATAAGCACAATTTTTATTTTTAGAGTCCACCTACATACATTTTCTGTTTTATGGTATTTTTTTGCAAGTCTTCCAACCAAATTATATTACGTAGGGCAATAGAAATTGGAAGCATGCTTAATGTAGAAAAGGAAAAAAAGACTTTTTGATTATAGAAGATATTCAAGAATCAAGTTTATATCTATATTTATTTTTTCTTCAGTTTTGTGATTCTCAATTTGCAACCGTATTTTATTATTGCTACTCATCATGTTAGGCACTCTTTTGTCATGGGCTCTTTGTTGGGAACAAGTGTAAGCAGTTGATGCAGGAAGAAATGCTAGCACAGAAAAGTAATCAGAAACGGAGTTGTTATGTTATGGTACTATTCTTTTTCTTCCTTTCAGCACAGTTTTTTTTCCTAACACAAGTTTCTTTTACGCTATAGATTTTAAACGTTGTAACTTTCCTATCCTATATTATTTTCATTTATTTGCAACTACTTGACTAAATTGTAAAATGTGTTCGTTCAGTGGAAATCTAGCTCTACCTTAGCTGAGTTAAATATGAGTGTGTGAACTCTTTTTGGTATGATATTATTTGAGTTAGTGTTATCAGTTAAGGCTTCAGTGAACCACTGTTTAAATATGATATATGAAACTAGATGAATTATTCCTAATTGATGTTTGCAGTGTTTGTATCTGAATTTAATGCCTGGATAAATAGGATTTTAACTGAATCATGTGTTTGAATAAATGGTTGTTTAAACAGTGCCTAAAATTATAATCACTAAATATTATATAGCTTTACGAGACACAAACTAGCCTTAACAGAAACCTTAACGAATTGAATTTATTGCTTCGAGTTTAAGGATTATATAAATCAGAGCAGTAAATGGTGTTGTTTAATTTCACCACCTAAATGAATGTTAATGCTTGGATTCTAACGTCAGAATGTCAATTCATATGATATTACATTACATGGACACTATATGCCCAAACATTTCAACGCCTATAATAAAATGAAATAAGATATCATCATAATTTTATTGATTTGTACTGTAAGGCAATTTAACAGAAGAACACTGTGAATGTAACAGGCATTCAAAGATAGTTCATAAAATTTTTGTTGCATATCCAGTGCAGTATTACATGCTTATATTTTTTTCCATGCATGTTGCAGTGGAACTAAAAGCGATTATTTTCTATATTGGTGGATTAGTTGAACCATTACCTGCGTATTCATTACAGCAAACGTGAGGGGCAAACATAAGTAATGAAAATAGATTGAATAGTCATCAAGTTAAAGAAAAGATAGTTGATGATATAAAAGAGAATAGAGATTTACATAAAAGTGTATCACAATAGTAACAAAAAACGAAGTATTATATAAATTCAGAGAGCTTCATAACCCTCGGAGCTACTAAATCAACTCATACGACGGTTGGTAAAAAAAGAGATCAGAGATAAAAGTGTCGGAGTGTTGGTTTCAGAATCCTTGCGTAGAAGGGAGTATATGGAAGTATACAAGTTGTATACTTCCATATACTCCCTTCTACGCAATTGATTTATAACAACATATAAATATTCAACCAACGTATCTTAAAATAATCAGAAGTAATGCTGTAATTATAGTAATATTGCTAATAACATTGGTAGTTATGGAAGGTGGGATGGGCCACACGCTATTATGTAGAGTCTATCTTTTTCAAATTCAACTTTAGGGAATCAGTAATACGTACATGCGCTCCTAGACTTGATGTGAAGGACTATTCTAAAAGAGCTTGGAATTATGGTCTTTTCAGGTATGCTGTGCCACGAGAATTCCGCACGCTTATCTACATTGTTCCTCACCGCTATCCACACGAATGTACAACCTAGCTCATATAGTTTGAGGTTGGTTGGTAGTAGTACACATCCTAACCGTATGGTCTGATACTGAGCACTAAGATCATTCCCAACACTGTGTCGGATCGGAGGTCACATCTAAGCCGGTTGACCCAACCTACTCCAATTGGGATAAAACACAACCACCCCAATATGAGACTGCTGTGCGTTTTTGACCAGTTTTTATAAAGTCGGCTAAGGAAAATGGTGTGGATTACGATCCACAGCCGTTGGATTGCAATCCACACCACGGTGTGGATTGCGATCCACCCACACCGGAAAATTATTATTTCTCTTAATCGGCTTTATAAAAGCCGGCTAAGAGAAGGTTGCCACAACAACCATTTGGTTGCTCTGGCAACTTTTGGGGTTGCCAAAGCAACCCCGGAGCTTTCAACTGACCCCTGTTAATAATGCAGGCCTTGGCTGACATAACATCTGGCGTTATTTACAAATAGCTATGTAAGAATTATGCTTTATGAACTTATCTGCATTTGTTGTTATTTAGATGACATAGGGAAAAGCTATATGTTAGACGTTAAAAAAATGAAATTAGAAAAGCTGATACTTTCTGTCATTCTGGAACTTTGTGTTTGCTCACTGTATTATAGAGTTCCGTCATCTTCATATTGCTTGGATCGGCTATATTAAGTTGGTTTCTTTTGTTCATCATGGATGTCTTACTATGGTTTGATCTTTACGTCGTTTTCCCCTTAGATAAATTATAATTGAACCAAAACATATTTTTTGATTGAGCACAACAAAAAATTTGCTTCCCAAATGTAGCGTTGTAAAACAATTATAAAATATTTTCTTTTAAATAAAAACAAAGCCATTGCTTCAGTTTATTTGTTCGCCTATGTTTAAGTGTCATAAGTATAAAGTAAAGCAATTCAGTCTTTGATTAGATGTCAAATAGTAAAATATTTTGATGTTTTTTGTTTACTATACTATATCTAATTCAACAAGTTAACTTAAATGTTTTCAGGCAATTTGAATTCAAACAATTTTTTAGAATGAATATAACCAAATGTCTAACTTAATTAGAACCATAATTATAATTATAAAAGAAACAAACAAACATTCATTGGTAATCCAAAACAAATATTCATTGGTAAAATGATATGATATTTTATTTCATGTCTGTCCGCTATGATGCTACATCCGTGCATAATATAAAACATTTTTATAGCGCTAATGATATGTCCCTTCGTGCAACAAATTTGACCAAGTTTAACTCACAAATAATTAACCTATAACTAATTTCATGTTTTTTGCGCACCAAATTATACTGTGGAGCTGATTATGTTTGAAAATATGAATCCGAGACATGGCATACTCAAAACACATATCGTGTATACAAGCCATAATATAATTTGACTTTATCACCCAATGTTTCCATTATAGAGCCTCTATGATATAATTAGTGTCTCTACCTAAAATCATGTGCAAGAACATGTCAAAGGCCAAAAGCTGAATGGATATACTAGAGTTGATGCTATTTGCTTGCTTTCTATCAGGAATGTTGTTTCATTTGGTTGCTACCTAAGTTTAATTTTAACTGTGCTCATGATAAACAACTCAAGGCTTTAGGTTCTTGAATTTAGCAATCTTTGTTTTACCTTAACTTATTCTTGCTTTTTTGGATATTGAAGTATAATTCATTCATCTAATTGTGATAGAGATGTTTCTATTGCCTATTTGGTTTGAAGATAATATTTCTCTCCTTTATATGTTTCAGTGACTGATAACTGCTTCCATTTTCTTTTTTTCAACAATATTTGTAATCAAACTAACAAAAGTGATTACTATCTAATAGATTTTTTATTTTTGCTTCAACCCATGAGATGTTATGGTTGCGGTTCACTTAACATATTTGCAACATTTGAAGCTCTTGGTTCTCAACTTCGCAATAACAGTGGGACAATTATTGTAGTTCTAACATAATTATTGACCATAATTTACAAGTTGAAGGATTCTTAAATAATGAGCAAGTAACGTACTGTATGTTTAGAAATCAGTTCCCCACCTTTGTTTTTATTGGATAATACTACAGTGAGAGGATTCTCGGGTCATTCCTTTAACAATGCCTCTTTTAACAAAATGATGTGTTTCTTTGCTCTTTTATTACAGACACACAAGTACATCGATACCAAAAGGTGACCACATTGCAGTAACAGTACGAGCATCCCGGTCTTATATGAGTTGTAGGGCTATTTTGATAGTTGAAGATGTATAATTTAGCTATGTTTCTCCTCTTCAATCCTAAATCTTTGTTCATAATTTAATAATGAGCTAAATCCAAATTGTTTAACTAATCCAACATTTATAATTAATGTTGAAATTAGTTCATTTTATGTCACTTTGCCTATGGTTTCTATATATGTTTCACTATGCTACTTCTCATTATCATTTACTTCTAACATACTTAGTATATCTCACTATTACTCATGTATTTAATTTTCCTTTATTTACTGTACACCCATGATATTTTCACTGTTCCGTGTGCGAAGCAAGGATTCACACTTGTTTTTCATAATAATCACTAAGTCTTTTTAATTAATTTCTTATTAATTAAATTTCAATGGTCTTATCCCAACATTCACTTACTTAAACCTTCGATATAAGTATGTATTTCAAAACCAATTAGGATGTTTCTCATTTCTAGTTTACCGTTAGTGGGTTATTATAACCTAAATCACATCTATTTCATTTCTAAGGCTTTGTCCATTAACACATCACTTATGGAAATAATGATTTAAATTCCATTATCAATTATCAATCCCAAACTCTTACTATTCCTCATGTAATGACCCACATTTTTATGATGAATATTTAAATAATTTAAATATTTAAAAGGATTAATTTTAAGAGTTAATGACTTGAAATTTATTTATATAAGGAAGTGAATGTTAAATTAATTAAAAATGAAAATCCTGAGTTAAAATCCAAATTAGTTTTGTTTGAAGCTACATAATATTCTATTTAAATATATATAATAATAACAATTTATTATCAATGGATTGGATCGTTTTGAAATCAATTTATATTTTATCAATCCAATTTAACACATGAAAACAACCAAATTCCAAACGATCTTGGATTTCAACGAGACTAACTTTATAAAACCCGTAATGGTTAATTATTGTTAGATTTCTAGTTTCATGTCAACTGGAGTTTTTATGTGATTGTGTGTGTTATAAACGCGTATCGATTTACGATTTGAAAATAATATATTGTTTTGCAAACAGTCTCGGAATTTGATGAAACTAGTTTCATTGACTCTGAAATGTTAAAACATAGTAGGTATCAAATTCATGCCAATCAGATCTAGTACGTGGTCGTGCGAGTTCAAATCACTCCACGAATTTTTTTTGAATAAAATATTAAATTATTTCCATTATACAAACATCCTAAACTCACCACCGCTACTTGTATATTCTTTATGATCGATGATTGATTTTTTTTGTCAAGCTAGAGGACAAATCGGTGGAAGATCTCAACATAAAAGTTGTAGGTGATAGGCAGTGGTAGAGTGGTAAATCGGTTAGACCAGACCGGATGGAGGTGTGTTCAGTTTCTATCCTAAAAAAAATCGGATCGACACAGACATATGTTTTTTGGGCATGGATACAAACAGACTAGCTCGGACATGGCTGTCTATATCATGTGTTATACTTTTTATTAGATTTTCTCTCAACTATATACCAAATTATAAGGAATTTAGACAAATTTAAACGAACACTGAATAGACACGATTTTTTGTTGTATAAATTTTGTTGTCCTAACTCGTGTCCTAAATGAAAATTGAACGAACTCAGATGAAAGTAATTCAGTCATGGACACAAACAGACATTGAACATTAGTACAAAATTTAGACCCCAGCAGGTGGAGGTATGGGTGAAGTTTGGTGGCGTGCGATGGCCCGTGGTTTGGGTTGTTCTTGAAGAGGCAAGTTTCGGTTTTGGGGTTATTGCTAGAGCTAAGGTTGTCGAAGAGGAATGGCACATGAAAGAGAAATGTTGTAACAACCCGGAATTTCTAAACCTATTTAAAGTTTTATTTGTAATTGAATTAATGGATTTTAAAGATTTAAAATGATTTATTTTTAGAAATAACGATTTAAAATTTGTTTAAATCAAAGTTAGAACATATAAATATAAAATTTAACTAAAACGAACTCGAAATGGTGCGGTAGTTTGAATTCGATTTTTAATTTCAAATGAATGTACAAGATTCAAAATAAATCGAATTTCAGAAAAACCAGAAATATTTGAATCTGTTTATTTATATCATTCTAACGAGTGTGAGAAATTCTGATCTCATAATATAAATTGAAAGGTATGTCCAGTTTAAAATTTGAAATAGTCACTTTGGGGTTAATATTTTAATAATATAAATAGCCCTTAAAATAGCCATTTTGCAAATGGCCACCATTTTCGACGAAACAACTTTTGATGGATCCGGAATGTAAAATTATTGTTAGGTTTCAAATTTCATAATTTTTGGATTTAATATGTGAGAGCAGTGAATTTAAATGTGTTTGGTAATTTTAGTTTGAATTTAATCGACTGGAAAAATGGCCATTATTCAAATGACCTCCAATTTCGATGAAATTAGTATTGTTAGGACCGTATCGTCAAAACATAGCTAGATATAATTTTTCCGTAATTTCAGGAGTCAGTATGTGGCCCCGGTAAATTAAAAAGTATGTTTAAAATTCAATATATTGATTTATATTTTAATTTGAAGAAAAATTGATCAAAACAGCCGAATTGGCTTACGAAACATATCCCATTGTGTTCAGAATGGGGGTACATGGCTAGGGACAACAGTAGTTGGGTCTCATTTGGAGTTTGAAGCGTTGAACAAATAATAAATGAATTAAATTAAATATAATATAGTGTATATAAACTCTTCCTTTGTAAAACCCTAAGTCAACTCATTCAACGTGGTCAACCCTAGCATTCCGCCTCCATCAAATACGAATGGCCATCGCTTTTCCAATCTTTCTCCTCCATATTCACAACATCCACGCGATTATATAAGAAATATCTAACTGCGATACTCTTCATCTCAACAAGCTCCATAGCTTGACCGGTCACGATAAGTCTTTGATGATCGTAGCGGTTGAAATCGATGGACAAAGGGATGGCGTTTGAGGCCATTTCGGGGAGGCTATGGATGACCGAGTGCGATGTGGCGCACTATAGGGACCCGTTACTTCCCCGTGAAGGAAAGAGCGGATACTTTGAGAACAACACACAAAAGAACGCAGACAGAAGAACATTTCATTATTTATTACAACAATTTCATCAGATTACAAGAATGTACAGAGTATGAATAAATATTACACAGAAAATATCAGAGATTTAAATTACATTTAAATACATTGCAGCGGAAAAATAATACAAAACACAACTGAAAGAGATATATCGATACAAAGCTTTCCAGATATCATTCCAGCTGTAAATCAAGATCCTGGAATATGAATCTGCAAAACCAAAACTACTAGCTGCCCGTGTCAAAATAAGGGCACCTAGAGTTTAGGTTAAAACAAATAAACTCCAGGTCAGTCATGTAACTGGTGTGAGAATTAAAACAGTTATTAATCTTTATTTTAAAGTTCGGTAAATTAAGGGACTGTGACGGCAAGGAATTTCGCTCGATCCGAATCAGTCGTTAAACCGATCTAGACCGTTCGAAACCCCTGATCGTTTGAGAACAGGACAAATCAGAACACAAACAAAAGAACATTTCATTGCTATTACAACAATTCCATCAGATACAAGAATATACAGAGTATAATTGGATTAATTACATTCGATAAATTTCAGAGATTACAATAAATTACATAGCAGCGGGAAATAATACAAAGCACAACTGAAGGTGATATACGGATACAGAGCTTTCCGGATATCATTCCAGCTGTAAACCAGGAACCTGTGAATATAAATCTGCAAAACCAAAACTACTAGCTACCCGTGCGGAAAATAGGGGCACCCAGAGTTTAGGTTAAAACAATAAACTCCAGGTCAGTCATGTGACTGGTGTGAGAACTAAAACAGTTATTAATTCAATTTTAAAAGAGAGTAATTCGAGGGACCACGCCGTATAACATGGAACGGGTTTCCTCCCAAGAATACCAGTGCATAGAATAAACAACGCAATGCTTTTTCGAAAAATGAAGCTATTATAAGACCCAGGTCCCATCACACAATGCAAAGCAAGTCGGAGGATAGGGTTTTCCCTTATAATAGCCAAACATGCTTGGTACGTTTAAAACAAATCACTTGATACTATAATAAGTGTATAGTGTCAAAACAATTTCAATCATAAATATAAATCATAGACGGCATGGGTACCATATATCATGTCGCCATACTAGTTCTACAATCAAAACCGCAATACACGTATTGGAAATTGGATTTCCGTCATGAGTCGAGGCAAGGGGCAAGCTCCTCTCCGCGTTCGAGACACTCTAGCAAATGTCCCAGGGCTACGCCCTCTGGGCAACCCTTGGATGCTTCAGGGCCGGTCCTCACTTACGTTAGAGGATTGGCAATTCCTGAACACACGTTTCCCGGTCCTTACAGACCTATAATCGAGGCGCCTCATCCAACAACCACAAAGGTGAAAGTATAAAAATGTCAGGGCTGGTAAGTCACTGACACCACCAAAGCTAGAAAGAAACGTCGTGCTCTCCCTGCAGTCCGTATCCCGTTTTTAACTCATACCGAGGTGTGAGGCTCGCGAATTCACGCTATACACAAAGCTGCCACGTAGGCGTGCTTTGATCATCAACCACAAGACTTTGCTTTTCAACAAAAGCCTTGATCATTGCATCTTAGCGTGCCACACAGGCAGTTCATGCCATGCGACTGATGTCCATCGATATACAACCTCTGAGCTCGTACGTCTCAGAGAAGGGCGTTAAGCAAAAGAATAAATTCTCCGCCGCCAAACAGATGTATATTTAATAGAAATCAATCAACACAGAATAAAATCCAATGTCAGACACACAATCCATTTACAAGTCCGTTCTGGGTTTGAACGAAACCGGAGGCACTTTCCTCGCATATCCATCCATCTCCAAGTACGTCTGGACGACCACCAACTATTTCCATCCTCTTGGGTGTACAGCCCAATCAGGATCGTCAGTAATTACCCAAACGATGTGAAGACTTCCGGTCTTCGACCACCGTCTTCATCTTCGACTTATCGTCGAATCGGTTATTCAGAATGGGTATAAACCCGGACTTTCCGAACAACCCGCGTATATTAAAACAAATGTTACATAAACACAACATACGCCTCATTCCAATTCAGAATATTCTTTTATTCACAAAATCACATTTTTAGGGAAAGGTTCCCATTAATTTTATCCAAGATAAATTCTTTAAAATTTATCCTTTAATCTTCCTTTGGATGTCGTTTCAAACCAAAGTATGGTTTTCTGAACTAGTCGAGATTAACGAACCACACCGAAGTAATTATGTATTTTATTTCCCAATCCCAACCTATTCATCCCATGAAGCAAAACTGGTTATACTCCATATCTAATTAAAGATTTAACTATCGCTTTGGAGCAAAACTGGCGATACTCCATTCTCGCTCATTTCTAAATTTGATAATTTAGATTATAGATTCACATTTCAATCTAATTATAGATTCATTAAAACTCCTTTTACTGGGTTAAAGAACTAGGTGTTATTTAAAACACAGTTCACGACAAACCCAAATCACATTCTATTTGTTATCGGGTTAAGGAACTAGTGTTATTTAAAACACCGTTCACGACAAACCCAAATCACATTCTATTTGTTATCGGGTTAAAGAACTAGTGTTATTTAAAACACCGTTCACGACAAACCCAAATCACATTCTATTTGTTATCGGGTTAAAGAACTAGTGTTATTTAAAACACCGTTCACGACAAACCCATTTCAAATCCAATCAAATATATTAGAAATTCCGATTATTTAAAACCCCTTTTTAAATCTAATTTATTTATTTAAAAATAATTGGGTTTTAAATTTAGTTCAAAACTAGTTCATTTTGATAAAAATCCATTTTTATCTTTTCAAATATGGAGTTTTTCACCCCAATTTTTCTCAAATCATTTCTTATGATTTCACACAAATTATTACTATTTTTAATAATTTTATCAAGGCCCGTACAATCGATTTCCATCAACGGCCATCGAACTGCACTTACAGCGACCTTTTTCGAATTTGATTTGGACATATCTCCAAATCCAACCGTTAGATTTCAAATTTCTATTCGTTAGAAAGCTCTTTTCGATACGAACCCAACGGTTCCGGTTTTAGGAGAATCCGACGGTCGGATCTCCCGTAATGTCGGTTTGAAATAAATGGTCGAAATTAGCGAACTGCCGCGGCGCGTTCTATTCAGGCCATTATATTATATATATAATATATATAATATATATTTCGTCGATTTCTATTCAAAACGGATTTTATAAATTGTTTTGAATTCGTTTCAAAAACATTTCAACTTCCATCTCAATACAAATCAAAATTGAATCTTGCTTATAAATTCATTTTAAAATTCATTTCTATTCAATTCAAGTCTCAATTCAATTTGAATTCATTTCACTTCGTTTTAAATTCAATTCGAATTCGTTTTCAATTCGATTCAATTCAAAGTGGTTTTCTATTCGATTCAAATTCGTTATATATTCAATTGAAACCAAATTCGTTTTCTATTCAAATCAAATTCGTTATATATTCAATTGAAACCAAATTCGTTTGCTATTCAAATCAAATTCGTTATATATTCAATTGAAACCAAATTCGTTTGCTATTCAAATCAAATTCGTTATATATTCAATTGAAACCAAATTCGTTTGCTATTCAAATCAAATTCGTTATATATTCAATTGAAACCAAATTCGTTTTCTATTCAAATCAAATTCGTTATATATTCAATTGAAACCAAATTCGTTTGCTATTCAAATCAAATTCGTTATATATTCAATTGAAACCAAATTCGTTTGCTATTCAAATCAAATTCGTTATATATTCAATTGAAACCAAATTCGTTTGCTATTCAAATCCTTTCGAAATCGTTTTATATTCAATTCATTTCGAAATCGCTTTATATTCAATTCATTTCGAAATCATTTTCAATTCAATTCATTTCGAAATCGTTTTCAATTCAATTCATTTCGAAATCGTTTTCAATTCAATTCATTTCGAAATCGTTTTTCAATATTCATTTAAAATGAATAAAATCGATATAAATATCGTTCACGTCAAAATGGCGTTAATCCAATCAACACGGCTTCATATATTTCTATTAACAAATATTATATTTTCAAATATTCTATTTTCAAATATTCTATTTCAAATATTTCTATTCCAAATATTTCGTTTTCAAATATTTCTATTTTCAAATGTTCTATTCAACAAATGAATATTTATTTCTGTCAACACACGACTAATCTCAACGAGTGAGTACTGTCCCCGTGTGACTATCTTTGTTATTTAAAATATTTTATAAAATTTGGGTATCTATCGTTTGATTTTCAATTAGACTCCACCGTGAAGTAGTTCTAATTTTAAATATGATAAAGATGTATATTTTATTATTAAAATATTTCGTTCAACACATGACTAATCTCAATGAATGAGTACTGTCAACACATGAACCTTTATATTATATTGATAAAGATGTAATTTTATTATTAAAATATTTCGTTCAACACATGACTAATCTCAATGAATGAGTACTGTCAACACATGAACCTTTATATTATAATATTCTTTATTTTCTAAATTGGAATGGGGCCCAATCAATCACCATATAAAATTAATTATATGGGTTTTCATACAACACATGTATATAATAGCATTGAAAAATAATCAACCATCAACCAAAGTGCACTACACTGTATAAGCATCAAATATAGATATCTAACGCTTATAACAGTCTGTCAATCAATCGATCGACATATTCAATCAATCAGGATGAGTGAACTTCAAATTTCATCCCAACACCCGTGTGGGGTTTCAAATCAACAAACACAGATTTTTATTTGTGCAGTTGGGCGATGTGTAAATTTTTTCGACCCAATCAATGTCCTTCAAATAGGTGTACATAAACAAACCGCCAGGTTTGTAAATGAATATTTATTTATTCACATTCACTATATTCATATTCACGTTAAAAATTATATTTTTAACGATAAAACATTTTATTTTAACATATGAATTTCTATTCAGTTCATTCTTTAAATAAAATGATATTTTTATTTTTTAACTTATTTTAGAAAATTTTGGCGGCATAACGGCACGATACTAGAAACGGGACGAGGCCTAGCCTTATCCCCGGTCTAGTGAAGGCCCACGCTATTCACACATCAATAAAATTCAATCATTTCACCAAACAATTCAATTTCAAATCAAATCATCTAACTAATCTATGCAACCAAACAAACAAGTCCATGGTCTGTGGATGATTGTGTCGGGTGCTACTAAACACCGTCTGCATCCTAGTATATATATATATAAATAGAAATGAAATTGAAAGGTGAGAAATTCTCACCGATAGCTATCCAAACATCTTGACTCTTCTTTGATAGAAATCTTCGTCGTTTTCGCCTTTTGTCGCTTTCGTTGCCCGTAGCCACTACATATATAAAAATCGAATTTTTACTTCGCTACTATATAGATAAAAATTATATTTTCACATCGATGTTCATATAGTAAAGATTATATTTTTATCACGCTATTCTTCATATAAAGATTTCGCCTTTTCAAAGATAAAGATCTCGCCTTTTCAAAAATAAAGATTTCGCCCTTTCAAAAATAAAGATTTCGCCTTTTTAAAAATAAAGATTTCGCCTTTTCAAAAATAAAGATTTCGCCTTTTTACATATATCATTATAAAAATTATATTTTTCCCGAAGGAAAAATCATATTTTTACTCATCTAAAAATATCGTCTTTTCATATCTAAAAATATCGTCTTTTCATATTTAAAAATATCGTCTTTTAAAAATCAATCTTTATTTTGCTACACATATAATGATGATATTTCTAATATCCCTATCATGTAAAAATTATATTTTTAATCCTCCACATAAACAAAAATCATATTTTTACTTCATCTATATAGTAAATACTATATTTTTAATACTTTAAAAATATAAAAATCATATTTTTATTACTTTAACATATATTTAAAAATCAGGTTTTTATTACTTTAACATATATTTAAAAAATAGATTTTTATTACTTTAACATATATTTAAAAATCAGATTTTTATTATCATATAAATTATATTTTCAGCTGAAAATAAAAAGGGTTAAAAATAAATAAATAAGGGGACTCACTGTACATCCATCGCTCCTGCTCCAGGTAAAAATCAAAGAAGCTCGGCCCCGTAGGGCTCGAAATCGCTGCACTGGAGTCGACCGAACTCCGATCTGGAGTCACCCCTAGATGCGTTGGAGCGCCCCTCGCTGTCGCCTGGAGTGCTGGTCAGTGCGGCTTCGACGGAGGGATGGCGCGCGTCGGTCTCGTGGCAGAAGGGAAGAGGATCGATGCGGGAAGGAGAAGAGGAGGAGGGAGATCGGATCGAGGCGGAGGGCGGATGAAGGTGGAGGAGGGTGGCGGATCGCGACGAGGTGGATGGTGGTTAGGGCAGCGACGGGTTTAGTTTAGGGTTTTTTTTATTTTTTTTTTATTTTGAAAAACTGAATTGAAAATATCGGGGGGCCAGAGTATAAGGAAAGGGAGAGAATTTTTTTTTATTTATTATTATTTAATTTTGCAAAAAGTTGACTTTCACATACGACCTCGAAACGAGGCCCACCGCCTGTCGTCTATAGTGTTTTACCCCCATTCCGAACACAATGGGATATGTATCGTAGGCTGATTCGGCTGTTACAATCAGTTTCCGTCAAAATCAAAATATAAATCAGTATATATTCAATTTGAACGTACATTTTAAATTACCGGGACCACATACGGCTTCTATAAATTCCAGAAAAATTATTTCTAGCTTCGTATTGACGATACAGTCCTAACAAAACTAGTTTCGTCGAATTCTGAGACCGTTAGAAAAATGGCCATTTTCCAGTCGATTAAAATCAACTAAAACTGGTCAAACGCGTTTTCCTTTGCCACGCCCACATATTGATTCGAAAAATTATGAAATTTGAAACCTAGCAATAATCTGACTTTGCGGATCCAACAAAAGTGGTTTCGTCGAAATCCGAGGTTGATTGCAAAATTTCCATTTTTAAGGGCCTGAATTCCATAGCGACTATTCAGAATTTTCAACTGGACATATCTTTTGATTCCCGCTATGAAATTTTGATTATTCGGATTCGTTGGAAAGATATCATCAATTAGATCCTAATGTTTTTGGTTTCACTAAAATCCGGATTGTTTTGCACCCGGTACGTTCAATTGAAGTTTGGAATCGAATTATCGAACTACCGCGCCATTTTCAATTCCATTTATAATTATATATAATTATTTATATTCTATCGACGAACTATATAATATATACGTTCGAATTATATTCAAAATAAATTTCTTGTCGATATTATTTAAAATAATCTATTTTAAATATTCAAAATTCGCTAAAATTGCCAAAATAAAATTTTTAAACTGGCTCAGATTTTCCGGGTTATTACAATCTCCCCCACTTAAAACTTTTCGTCCCCGAAAAGGAATAAAGTCGAAAGTGGTTTGATTAATCAACTCTATGTTCGATCTGGCTTCCATTCTCCAACTTTTCAGTTTCTGAGAATTGTCAAATTTTCAAAAATTTGGCTAACACCCTAAATTTTCGAAAAATTTCGCCATAACCTCCCCTGCACCGGGAGCCACGGGAAAATCCCGAAATTGCCATACAGGCCTTCTGATCTCAAAAAGAAAAAGAAAAAGCCAAGCGGCTAGCCAATAGGCTCATAAAATCATCATCACCCAAACAAAACAGTAAATTATATAGTAAACATGTACCTATTTGTCGGGCAAACAAATTTTATTCTCTGCTCTAGCCTCCTTGCTATGACCTGTTCAATGTAAGTATATGTATATGCAAGCAAATGCGACCAATTTTCAATACAGTTCAAAATTTGGTTCAATTAGGCTAAATGGTTCAAAATTATCAAACAAATGAACAAACAACACAAACATCAATCAATTAGTGGATTAGAGTTTCAAATTCATAATTTTGATATATATACAAAAAATCATGTTTTGATGCCAATTCACAACAATGTGTTCTAGCTATACAAGTTTTGGTTCTCACACCAATCTAATGGAAATATATAGATATCACACCTTCGTCACTCGAAAATAAATACTGGTGATGGCGCGCCATCATCAGAATCATGTCCGGGCGACTAGAATGTGATTCTATATCTATCCAATATATTAAAACTTCGAATATACGTTCATGACGCGTATATGCAAAATCTTTATATACTAGATTGTCCATATCCAAAATAAATAAATATTCAAATACGTATAAAACGATTTAAATTTTCAAAACAAAATTGTTTTCATTTGAAAAATATACTCTTCACACTCGTTCTAGGATACTTCTGATCCTATCTCTAACGAGTCATTCTAATTGGATATTACTAATCCAATATCTGATGAATTCTTTCGTATGGTTCTAATGTGTCTTATTCTCGAGCTCTGTAAACCAAAGCTCCGATACCAAATGTGACGGCAAGGAATTTCGCTCGATCCGAATCAGTCGTTAAACCGATCTAGACCGTTCGAAACCCCTGATCGTTTGAGAACAGGACAAATCAGAACACAAACAGAAGAACATTTCATTGCTACTACAATAATTCCATCAGATACAAGAATATACAGAGTATAATTGGATTAATTACATTCGATAAATATCAGAGATTACAATAAATTACATAGTAGCGGGAAATAATACAAAGCACAACTGAAGGTGATATACGGATACAGAGCTTTCCGGATATCATTCCAGCTGTAAACCAGGAACTTGTGAATATAAATCTACAAAACCAAAACTACTAGCTGCCCGTGCGGAAAATAGGGGCACCCAGAGTTTAGGTTAAAACAATAAACTCCAGGTCAGTCATGTGACTGGTGTGAGAACTAAAACAGTTATTAATTCAATTTTAAAAGAGAGTAATTCGAGGGACCACGCCGTATAACACGGAACGGGTTTCCCCCCAAGAATACCAGTGCATAGAATAAACAACGCAATGCTTTTTCGAAAAATGAAGCTATTATAAGACCCAGGTCCCATCACACAATGCAACGCAAGCCGGAGGTTAGGGTTTTCCCTTATAATAGCCAAACATGCTTGGTACGTTTAAAACAAATCACTTGATACTATAATAAGTGTATAGTGTCAAAACAATTTCAATCATAAATATAAATCATAGACGGCATGGGTACCATATATCATGTCGCCATACTAGTTCTACAATCAAAACCGCAATACACGTATTGGAAATTGGATTTTCGTCATGAGTCGAGGCAAGGGGCAAGCTCCTCTCCGCGTTCGAGACACTCTAGCAAATGTCCCAGGGCTACGCACTCTGGGCAACCCTTGGATGCTTCAGGGCCGGTCCTCACTTACGTTAGAGGATTGGCAATTCCTGAACACACGTTTCCCAGTCCTTACAGACCTATAATCGAGGCGCCTCATCCAACAACCACAAAGGTGAAAGTATAAAAATGTCAGGGCTGGTAAGTCACTGACACCACCAAAGCTAGAAAGAAACGTCGTGCTCTCCCTGCAGTCCGTATCCCGTTTTTAACTCATACCGAGGTGTGAGGCTCGCGAATTCACGCTATACACAAAGCTGCCACGTAGGCGTGCTTTGATCATCAACCACAAGACTTTGCTTTTCAACAAAAGCCTTGATCATTGCATCTTAGCGTGCCACACAGGCAGTTCATGCCATGCGACTGATGTCCATCGATATACAACCTCTGAGCTCGTACGTCTCAGAGAAGGGCGTTAAGCAAAAGAATAAATTCTCCGCTGCCAAACAGATGTATATTTAATAGAAATCAATCAACACAGAATAAAATCCAATGTCAGACACACAATCCATTTACAAGTCCGTTCTGGGTCTGAACGAAACCGGAGGCACTTTCCTCGCATATCCATCCATCTCCAAGTACGTCTGGACGACCACCAACTATTTCCATCCTCTTGGGTGTACAGCCCAATCAGGATCGTCAGTAATTACCCAAACGATGTGAAGACTTCCGGTCTTCGACAACCGTCTTCATCTTCGACTTATCGTCGAATCGGTTATTCAGAATGGGTATAAACCCGGACTTTCCGAACAACCCGCGTATATTAAAACAAATGTTACATAAACACAACATACGCTTCATTCCAATTCAGAATATTCTTTTATTCACAAAATCACATTTTTAGGGAAAGGTTCCCATTAATTTTATCCAAAATAAATTCTTTAAAATTTATCCTTTAATCTTCCTTTGGATGTCGTTTCAAACCAAAGTATGGTTTTCTGAACTAGTCGAGATTAGCGAACCACACCGAAGTAATTATGTATTTTATTTCCCAATCCCAACTGTAACACCCCGGATTTTTCCGTTAACAGTAAATTAACAAATTAAAGTATAATTAAATTGTAACAGAAAAATTAAGGGAAACGGACATCACCATTGCGTTCGTCTCGGAATTCTGCTTGAGATAGAGTCCGAGTTTGCGCAAAACGGATAACGTATGAAGAAGATATCTTTAATTTAAATATTACAGCAAAACATGAAAAAGAGAAGTAAGGAGAGGACAATAATTATTATTATTCTAAGACTTATTAACAAAAGCCTCTGTAGCTCAGTTGGTTAAGGCATTGGATTTGTAGCATGGAGGTCGGGGGTTCGAACCCCGGCGGCGACATAATTTTTATCTCTGTTTTAGAGAGGGCCAACTGAGCATGCAAATACATGTACGTATACAAATTCAAATTTTGAAAGGATAAGAACGTACATATAAGGAAATAAAGAAAATATATGTATATATATGAGAATATATATATATATATATATGCAAAACTATATGTATACAATAGATAAAATTCAAACAGACTAAAACAGCTCAATTTAAAGTTTAATTTTTGAAAATCGAACCCAGTCCCTCCTGGCTGGCCTGGTCTGTGTTTGGTCGAATTTCTGTGGGTTGCTTTGTCATTAGGGCTAGGTGGCAAGTTTTAATTGGTCTCTCTATCTAATGAATGGCTACGATCTAACCTAGCAACATCAATGGTTCTAATCAATTCCTAACCTCTATATAAACAACCCTAGACTAAACCCTAATCTATTCATTCAAATTAAGAGCATAGCCGCCATGTTGCTGAGGAACGACTAAGAGTAGCCGCCAACTAGAGAGAGGATTAGGGAGGAAGTTCTAAAGCCTAAAGCAATTCAAGCAACCTAAAGCTAATCAATTCAACAAAGGAATCGTATCTCTTAATTAGAGAATTCGCCGCAACCATTGTAAGTAGAGTATTACTTTGGTATGAACAAATGATTGTGTAGATATGTATGCTTGAATTGTGGCAATGAAATTCGTATTTGTGCGATTTATATACTTTTGGATATTCTGAATTATGTCATTCAATTATAAAGAACTACATGCGGTAGTTCTATGCAAATATACGTTTGGAATATTGCGCAAATTATGTAGTCTATGTTGAAGCTACATGTATGTAGTTGATTGAAATTCATGCAAGTTTGGGGCTTTGTTATTATGCCATCATGATGTCTATTTTGTGCATAAATCATTTTGCAAGTAATTGAGACAAGTTTGGTTGTTATAGTTCATATGAAACTATGTTGGAATTTTGACACCATAATCCATGTATTAAGTCATGCTTTTGCAAAACTTATGAATATGGCTAGGCTATGAATGATATTGGGCATAATTGAAATTCATGATTAAGTCTATCTTGTTTAAAAGAATTACATATGTGAGACATGGCTAGGTTAGACTCAAAAATCCCTTTTTGCAAGTTTAAAGCAAACACCATGATTAGGAAAGATTTATGCATAAGAATATTTATACCGTCGTTATGTGATTAGACTTAAATCATGATTAAGTTGAACTATGCTTTTGTGTTAGTAACAAAGTATCCCCTTTGTAAACATGTAGAAACCTTATGAACATGACTTGTTTATATTTATGCCATGAACAAATTTAACTATACCTATGCCATGTTTATGCTAGAAGTATTTATGCCATGCTTATGTTTGACATTATGCCATGTTTATGCTAGAAGTATTTATGCCATGCTTATGTTTGACATTATGCCATGTTTATGCTAGAAGTATTTATGCCATGCTTATGTTTGACATTATGCCATGTTTATGCTAGAAGTATTTATGCCATGCTTATGTTTGACATTATGCCATGTTTATGCTAGAAGTATTTATGCCATGCTTATGTTTGACATTATGCCATGTTTATGCTAGAAGTATTTATGCCATGCTTATGTTTGACATTATGTCATGTTTATGCTAGAAGTATTTATGCCATGCTTATGTTTGACATTATGCCATGTTTATGCTAGAAGTATTTATGCCATGCTTATGTTTGACATTATGCCATGTTTATGCTAAAAGTATTTATGCCATGCTTATGTTTGACATTATGCCTAAGTAAAAATATAGGTTCATGGGTCAATAATGATATCTCAATTACAAGTTCACATGCTTTGATTCATGTCACCTATGTTACCACTATGCAAGTACACCAGTTTCTATTATGTATTTCCAACGTCATATGCAAGTTCATGCGCTCACCTTCCCCTCTTTGTGTATGTAATCACGCTTTAAGCCTCCCCTTTTCGCATGGCTAAATTGGGCTTTAAAAGGCTAAGCCCAATATATATAAACGGACGTGTAAAACGGGGGAAAATAACGTTGGGTTAAAATTACTAATGAATGAAAACTAAAGTAGAAGGGCCCAAATTCAAGTATGGGTTGGGCCCATGATTGGTGTAACCTTTACACCATTAACTTAATAATGGGCCGCAGATATTTACATATAAGAAATAAAGAAGAATGACAAAATATGTAAATGTAGAACATACGATGTGTTTAACCCGAGGTTGGATTGAGTTGTGATGTAAACCTGCCCGGAACCGCCCGGCTGTCCAGTAGTCACAACAATATCTATCCAATGTGAGAGGTTAAACATGGAGCCCAATAAGGACCCGAGGTTAGACTGAGTTGTGGCGTAAGACTGCCCGGAACCAACCGGCAACAGGCAGCCACAACAATACCTGTCTAATGTGAGAGGTCGGGGCCTTAATAAGACAATTAAGGCTGAGTCAGGATTGTTAGGATTAAGTGGACTAAGACTTAATCAAAATAGAACATGCTAAACTAAACGAACTGGTGGGGGTTAGGTTAGTAAAACACTTAACCAACTTAGCATGTTGGCTAGAGATAGAAAACCTAGTAACGGGGGACCCTTTTCAGCAGTAACCCTACACGGTGTATCATGATACCCTGAAACTAGGCAGGGTGGGGCACGATTACTGGGCTGATTGTAAGAGGTCAAAGCGACGGCGGTGGTGTAGCAGTGTAGGTTCTAACGGAGTGCGGGCGTGCACACACTCCGGCGCAGAAAAATAAGGCACTGGACACCAGTAGCATACCTGTGCACTCTAAGGTTGTGTCGGGTTGCCACTATGGGACTTGATACACCCCATGGTGGGACCAGCATAGGTAACTACAACATCGGGGGCCGTAAGGCACATGTAACTATGCGAGTAGGAGCCGATCATCGTTGAATGGATCACATCACCCTGATTATGGGGTGCCAGTTGGGAACTAGTTTATATGGGTTCAGAGATTAACATGGGGTACGATAGGATATTCGACCCTAGATAACTTAACCAAGTTCATAGTGTTTGCCCACTTCCCGTTTTACTTATCATACCCAGTTCTTTATTCATAGACAAAGTAGTACTAGACTTACTCAGGCTTTATGTCTGACTCTATTTTTCTTTCGTCTTCTTTCTTCCGTTTCCCCCCCAGGTCCTCAGGGAGGGAACACAGCAGCTTGATCAGCCTCAACATCCAGCTTGAAGAAGAGAAATGTATTGCTTGGACTTTCCTGTTTTGAACTATGGCTTTGGACAATCCACTATGGGGACTTTTGGAAGTTTATCTATGTTTTTTATGCTTCTTTAAATCATGTACTCAAGACAGATTATGAAAATGTTATGCTATGTTTTTTGAAAGGATGTTGTTGTAACACGTATTTGACTTTATGAAATAAAGTTTGTTGTTCTTCCGCTGTTTACAAATATGTGTTCCTATATCTGTCTTGTATATCTGTGACTTATACTTATAAACCTCCACCAAAATTAGGGCATTCCCTTTGAGAGTGACCCTAACGGAGGTGGGGTGTTTCACTTGGTATCAGAGCCAGGTTTACCAGATAAGATAAAAAGATCTAAAAATCTATTTTTAAAAAAGGAAATTTAAAGAAGCATTTTTAAAGGATAAAATATTATTTTATTTTAAAAGGCAAAGTCCACTCCCCAAAGCCATAGGTACTCTCTTCTATCCTTCGTTTTGAATCTATCCTTTCTGTTTCAGCATGTCTGGAGACCTTACTCCCCAGCTGCTGACGCTTTCACTCCTCCTCCTCCACGTGAACCAGCAAGCGGAAGAGTCCCAGAGTAGGAAGACGAATAATAGTCTAACAAGAAAGGATCGTAACAGTAATAATCAGAAACGAGAAGAAAAAAAAAAGGGAAATGTAATTCTTGTGGTACGGAGGGGCACATAGCCAAGGATTGTAGAAAGAGGAAAGGAAAGAAAGGGGAATGTTTTCATTGTGGGGAGACTGGACACATCAGTAAAGATTGCCCTGAGAAGACAGACTTTGAGAAGGGCGGGAAAGACAACAAGTCCCGAGAGAAGAGGGAGTGTAAATTCTATGGCAAAGTGGGGCACTTAGTGAAAGATTGCCGGAAAAAGAAGGCCAAGGAGAATGGTGGGTGCTTTTCATGCGGTCAGACAGGCCACAGAGCTAAGGACTGCCCAAAGAAACGAGGACAGGGGCAGAACGCTGGATCCACCCCAGAGGCACAGGTTCATGTGCTGGAAGCACCACCTTTGCAACAGCGAGGTACAAACACTTCTGTAGAAAGTGTAGTTTATCTTTATGATCACCCCGTTCGCACTTTATTTGATTCTGGCGCATCACACTCCTTTATCTCGTCTGCTTTAGTAGAATCTCTGAACCTAAAAACTAGTATGGTAGAGGACCCCTTAATTGTTTCAAACCCAATTGGGGGCCCAGCTCATTTGTCTATGATCTGTTTGGGATTGAAAATTTCTATTCTAAGTGTAGAATTTGAATGTAGTGCCTTTGTTTTGGGCTTTTCGGGATATGGTTTGATTTTGGGCATGGATTGGCTATCCAGTAATGGGGCCATCCTTGATTGTGAGAAAAGGGTTGTTAGGCTCCTAACCCAGCTCGGTAATACTTTGGAAATTTCTTGTAATCCCTCGTATGCGGTTATGCTTAGTTATCTTGAATCGCTAGATGCCTCTGTTGAAAATTTGCAATCAGTTAGAGTAGTCCGGGAATATCCGGATGTCTTCGAAGAGGTGAAGGGCTTGCCTCCGAAGCGGGAGATAGACTTCCGCATATATCTTGTAGATAATGCAAAGCCCGTTGTTTGTTGAAAGACAAAGCCTAGAGTTTATAGCCAGCTTCAACTTTAGGCCTTCCTCCGATTTCGTACCGGGCTTGCTAGCATCTCTCGAAGTGCGCCCAACTTTAGTGGATTCAGTAGGGACAGCACAACGTGAAGACCCTCAGCTTGTAGAAATAATTGATAGGCTAATTAGGGGTGAGACTTCAAGTCACCTCAACAGATACTCCATCGACGATAAGGGTTTACTAAGGCGAGATGGAAGGATATGCGTCCCACAGACAAACGATTTAATAAAGAAGGTTCTCGAAGAAGCTCATCACTCCAAGATGACGATACACCCAGGCGGAGATAAAATGTACAAAGACATAAAAAGGACTTTCTTTTGGAACGGCATGAAAAAGGATGTGGCAGAGTTCGTTTCCAAGTGTATGGTGTGCCAACAGGTTAAGGCGGAACAGAAAAAGCCTGGTGGACTACTACATCCTCTAGAGATCCCGCAGTGGAAGTGGGATAGCATCTCAATGGACTTCATCGATGGGCTGCCTAGGTCTAGGAGAGGCAACACTAGCATTTGGGTAATAGTGGATAGGCTTACTAAAAGCGCCCACTTTTTACCCGTTAAAAGCAAAAGAACTGCCTCATCCCTAGCATCACTTTACCTCAAGGAAATCGTACGACTCCATGGAATACCATCTAGTATTGTTAGTGACCGAGACCCCATTTTCACCAGCGAGTTTTGGCGGAGTCTGCAAGAATCAGTAGGAACACAGTTATGCTTGAGCACAGCCTATCATCCCCAAACCGACGGCCAAACGGAGAGAGTGAACAGAGTTTTGGAAGACCTTTTAAGGTTATGCGTCCTTGACTTCGGAGGGACATGGGAAGACCACCTTCCTTTGGTGGAATTTGCCTACAACAACAGCTATCAAGCAACCATCGGAATGGCGCCCTTCGAAGCTCTATATGGAAGACCGTGCCGATCGCCCACTTGTTGGTGGGAGTCTACTGATAAGCTCGTACTAGGACCAGACATGATCCGAGAGACTTCAGACTTAATACGAAGAAGGATGAAGACGGCCCAAGACAGACAAAAGTCCTATGCCGACAAGAGGAGAACCGACCTTGAATTTGAAGTTGGAGACAGAGTTTTTCTCAAGGTATCACCGCTAAGAAACGTTGTTCGTTTCGGAACCACAGGAAAGCTAGCACCAAGGTTCGTAGGACCATTCTCTATCATCGAGAAGATTGGGAAAATGGCATATAGATTAGAGCTACCCGAGAAGTTGGCTGGAGTCCACAACGTTTTTCACGTTTCACATCTCCGAAAATGTCTACATGAGTCCGCTGAAGTGGTAGAGCCAAATATCCTTGAAGAGGCCGAAGTGGAACGCGAAGCAACCATAAGGAAGGTTCCAACCCGCATACTAGGAACGGAAGTGAAGAAGCTACGCAACCGCGAAGTCAAACTCGTCAAAGTTCAGTGGAGCGACGCCGAGGGAGACGCGACTTGGGAAACTGAAGCTAGAATCCGTACAGCCTACCCTTTTCTGTTCGAGGGTACATCCTTGATCTTTCTTTTTCCCTGAGTTGCGCTTTTATCTATCTTTTTAGGTATATCTCCTCGACCTTATCTTTTAGGTAGAAACCTTTTGGATGAAAACATGTAATTGAAACATGTTATGTATGATGGTTGCAAGTGGTTGCAAGTGATTGCTAGTGGTTGCTCGTGGCTGCATATACACACACAATCTAGGTTTTAGATCGGCTCAGTCACTTCATATTGCATATGCATATATGTTTGCACACGTATATGGTTGAATTGTAATGTGTTGTCATATGGATGTTGCATTTGTATGAAAGATTGTGCACCCATGTAGAATCATGAATAGGAAAAATCTACATACATAATGGATACATGGCACTTACATGATTCGCATTAAGGAGGTCAACTGAATCAGTAGACCGCCTGATTTTGCATTAGATAAGTTCATGAACACACACACTTCGCACATGATCATGAAGCATTAGAAGTCTTTTAAGGACAATGGATGCTCGTGTTTGATGGATGAGTAGATGGATGATTGAATGTTAGGATTTACATTCTTCCTAAACTTGAAGATTTCGGGGACGAAATCCTTTTAAGTGGGGGAGAATGTAACACCCCGGATTTTTCCGTTAACAGTAAATTAACAAATTAAAGTATAATTAAATTGTAACAGAAAAATTAAGGGAAACGGACATCACCATTGCGTTCGTCTCGGAATTCTGCTTGAGATAGAGTCCGAGTTTGCGCAAAACGGATAACGTATGAAGAAGATATCTTTAATTTAAATATTACAGCAAAACATGAAAAAGAGAAGTAAGGAGAGGACAATAATTATTATTATTCTAAGACTTATTAACAAAAGCCTCTGTAGCTCAGTTGGTTAAGGCATTGGATTTATAGCATGGAGGTCGGGGGTTCGAACCCCGGCGGCGACATAATTTTTATCTCTGTTTTAGAGAGGGCCAACTGAGCATGCAAATACATGTACGTATACAAATTCAAATTTTGAAAGGATAAGAACGTACATATAAGGAAATAAAGAAAATATATGTATATATATGAGAATATATATATATATATATATATATATGCAAAACTATATGTATACAACAGATAAAATTCAAACAGACTAAAACAGCTCAATTTAAAGTTTAATTTTTGAAAATCGAACCCAGTCCCTCCTGGCTGGCCTGGTCTGTGTTTGGTCGAATTTCTGTGGGTTGCTTTGTCATTAGGGCTAGGTGGCAAGTTTTAATTGGTCTCTCTATCTAATGAATGGCTACGATCTAACCTAGCAACATCAATGGTTCTAATCAATTCCTAACCTCTATATAAACAACCCTAGACTAAACCCTAATCTATTCATTCAAATTAAGAGCATAGCCGCCATGTTGCTGAGGAACGACTAAGAGTAGCCGCCAACTAGAGAGAGGATTAAGGAGGAAGTTCTAAAGCCTAAAGCAATTCAAGCAACCTAAAGCTAATCAATTCAACAAAGGAATCGTATCTCTTAATTAGAGAATTCGCCGCAACCATTGTAAGTAGAGTATTACTTTGGTATGAACAAATGATTGTGTAGATATGTATGCTTGAATTGTGGCAATGAAATTCGTATTTGTGCGATTTATATACTTTTGGATATTCTGAATTATGTCATTCAATTATAAAGAACTACATGCGGTAGTTCTATGCAAATATACGTTTGGAATATTGCGCAAATTATGTAGTCTATGTTGAAGCTACATGTATGTAGTTGATTGAAATTCATGCAAGTTTGGGGCTTTGTTATTATGCCATCATGATGTCTATTTTGTGCATAAATCATTTTGCAAGTAATTGAGACAAGTTTGGTTGTTATAGTTCATATGAAACTATGTTGGAATTTTGACACCATAATCCATGTATTAAGTCATGCTTTTGCAAAACTTATGAATATGGCTAGGCTATGAATGATATTGGGCATAATTGAAATTCATGATTAAGTCTATCTTGTTTAAAAGAATTACATATGTGAGACATGGCTAGGTTAGACTCAAAAATCCCTTTTTGCAAGTTTAAAGCAAACACCATGATTAGGAAAGATTTATGCATAAGAATATTTATACCGTCGTTATGTGATTAGACTTAAATCATGATTAAGTTGAACTATGCTTTTGTGTTAGTAACAAAGTATCCCCTTTGTAAACATGTAGAAACCTTATGAACATGACTTGTTTATATTTATGCCATGAACAAATTTAACTATACCTATGCCATGTTTATGCTAGAAGTATTTATGCCATGCTTATGTTTGACATTATGCCATGTTTATGCTAGAAGTATTTATGCCATGCTTATGTTTGACATTATGCCATGTTTATGCTAGAAGTATTTATGCCATGCTTATGTTTGACATTATGCCATGTTTATGCTAGAAGTATTTATGCCATGCTTATGTTTGACATTATGCCATGTTTATGCTAGAAGTATTTATGCCATGCTTATGTTTGACATTATGTCATGTTTATGCTAGAAGTATTTATGCCATGCTTATGTTTGACATTATGCCATGTTTATGCTAGAAGTATTTATGCCATGCTTATGTTTGACATTATGCCATGTTTATGCTAAAAGTATTTATGCCATGCTTATGTTTGACATTATGCCTAAGTAAAAATATAGGTTCATGGGTCAATAATGATATCTCAATTACAAGTTCACATGCTTTGATTCATGTCACCTATGTTACCACTATGCAAGTACACCAGTTTCTATTATGTATTTCCAACGTCATATGCAAGTTCATGCGCTCACCTTCCCCTCTTTGTGTATGTAATCACGCTTTAAGCCTCCCCTTTTCGCATGGCTAAATTGGGCTTTAAAAGGCTAAGCCCAATATATATAAACGGACGTGTAAAACGGGGGAAAATAACGTTGGGTTAAAATTACTAATGAATGAAAACTAAAGTAGAAGGGCCCAAATTCAAGTATGGGTTGGGCCCATGATTGGTGTAACCTTTACACCATTAACTTAATAATGGGCCGCAGATATTTACATATAAGAAATAAAGAAGAATGACAAAATATGTAAATGTAGAACATACGATGTGTTTAACCCGAGGTTGGATTGAGTTGTGATGTAAACCTGCCCGGAACCGCCCGGCTGTCCAGTAGTCACAACAATATCTATCCAATGTGAGAGGTTAAACATGGAGCCCAATAAGGACCCGAGGTTAGACTGAGTTGTGGCGTAAGACTGCCCGGAACCAACCGGCAACAGGCAGCCACAACAATACCTGTCTAATGTGAGAGGTCGGGGCCTTAATAAGACAATTAAGGCTGAGTCAGGATTGTTAGGATTAAGTGGACTAAGACTTAATCAAAATAGAACATGCTAAACTAAACGAACTGGTGGGGGTTAGGTTAGTAAAACACTTAACCAACTTAGCATGTTGGCTAGAGATAGAAAACCTAGTAACGGGGGACCCTTTTCAGCAGTAACCCTACACGGTGTATCATGATACCCTGAAACTAGGCAGGGTGGGGCACGATTACTGGGCTGATTGTAAGAGGTCAAAGCGACGGCGGTGGTGTAGCAGTGTAGGTTCTAACGGAGTGCGGGCGTGCACACACTCCGGCGCAGAAAAATAAGGCACTGGACACCAGTAGCATACCTGTGCACTCTAAGGTTGTGTCGGGTTGCCACTATGGGACTTGATACACCCCATGGTGGGACCAGCATAGGTAACTACAACATCGGGGGCCGTAAGGCACATGTAACTATGCGAGTAGGAGCCGATCATCGTTGAATGGATCACATCACCCTGATTATGGGGTGCCAGTTGGGAACTAGTTTATATGGGTTCAGAGATTAACATGGGGTACGATAGGATATTCGACCCTAGATAACTTAACCAAGTTCATAGTGTTTGCCCACTTCCCGTTTTACTTATCATACCCAGTTCTTTATTCATAGACAAAGTAGTACTAGACTTACTCAGGCTTTATGTCTGACTCTATTTTTCTTTCGTCTTCTTTCTTCCGTTTCCCCCCCAGGTCCTCAGGGAGGGAACACAGCAGCTTGATCAGCCTCAACATCCAGCTTGAAGAAGAGAAATGTATTGCTTGGACTTTCCTGTTTTGAACTATGGCTTTGGACAATCCACTATGGGGACTTTTGGAAGTTTATCTATGTTTTTTATGCTTCTTTAAATCATGTACTCAAGACAGATTATGAAAATGTTATGCTATGTTTTTTGAAAGGATGTTGTTGTAACACGTATTTGACTTTATGAAATAAAGTTTGTTGTTCTTCCGCTGTTTACAAATATGTGTTCCTATATCTGTCTTGTATATCTGTGACTTATACTTATAAACCTCCACCAAAATTAGGGCATTCCCTTTGAGAGTGACCCTAACGGAGGTGGGGTGTTTCACTAACCTATTCATCCCATGAAGCAAAACTGGTGATACTCCATATCTAATTAAAAATTTAACTATCGCTTTGGAGAAAAACTGGCGATACTCCATTCTCGCTCATTTCTAAATTTGATAATTTAGATTATAGATTCACATTTCAATCTAATTATAGATTCATTAAAACTCCTTTTACTGGGTTAAAGAACTAGTGTTATTTAAAACACAGTTCACGACAAACCCAAATCACATTCTATTTGTTATCGGGTTAAGGAACTAGTGTTATTTAAAACACCGTTCACGACAAACCCAAATCACATTCTATTTGTTATCGGGTTAAAGAACTAGTGTTATTTAAAACACCGTTCACGACAAACCCAAATCACATTCTATTTGTTATCGGGTTAAAGAACTAGTGTTATTTAAAACACCGTTCACGACAAACCCATTTCAAATCCAATCAAATGTATTAGAAATTTCGACTATTTAAAACCCCTTTTTAAATCTAATTTATTTATTTAAAAATAATTGGGTTTTAAATTTAGTTCAAAACTAGTTCATTTCGATAAAAATCCATTTTTATCTTTTCAAATATGGAGTTTTTCACCCCAATTTTTCTCAAATCATTTCTTATGATTTAACACAAATTATTACTATTTTTAATAATTTTGTCAAGGCCCGTACAATCGATTTCCATCAACGGCCATCGAACTGCACTTATAGCGACCTTTTTCGAATTTGATTTGGACGTATCTCCACATCCAACCGTTAGATTTCAAATTTCTAATATTCGTTAGAAAGCTCTTTTCGATACGAACCCAACGGTTCCGGTTTTAGGAGAATCCGACGGTCGGATCTCCCGTAATGTCCGTTTGCAATAAATGGTCGAAATTCGCGAACTGCCGCGGCGCGTTCTATTCAGGCCATTATATTATATATATAATATATATAATATATATTTCATCGATTTCTATTCAAAACGGATTTTACAAATAGTTTTGAATTCGTTTCAAAAACATTTCAACTTCCATCTCAATTCAAATCAAAATTGAATCTTGCTTATAAATTCGTTTTAAAATTCATTTCTATTCAATTCAAGTCTCAATTCAATTTGAATTCATTTCACTTCGTTTTAAATTCAATTCGAATTCGTTTTCAATTCGATTCAATTCAAAGTGGTTTTCTATTCGATTCAAATTCGTTTTATATTCAATTGAAACCAAATTCGTTTTCTATTCAAATCAAATTCGTTATATATTCAATTGAAACCAAATTCGTTTGCTATTCAAATCAAATTCGTTATATATTCAATTGAAACCAAATTCGTTTGTTATTCAAATCAAATTCGTTATATATTCAATTGAAACCAAATTCGTTTGCTATTCAAATCAAATTCGTTATATATTCAATTGAAACCAAATTCGTTTGCTATTCAAATCAAATTCGTTATATATTCAATTGAAACCAAATTCGTTTTCTATTCAAATCAAATTCGTTATATATTCAATTGAAACCAAATTCGTTTGCTATTCAAATCAAATTCGTTATATATTCAATTGAAACCAAATTCATTTGCTATTCAAATCAAATTCGTTATATATTCAATTGAAACCAAATTCGTTTGCTATTCAAATCCTTTCGAAATCGTTTTATATTCAATTCATTTCGAAATCGCTTTATATTCAATTCATTTCGAAATCGTTTTCAATTCAATTCATTTCGAAATCGTTTTCAATTCAATTCGTTTCGAAATCGTTTTCAATTCAATTCATTTCGAAATCGTTTTTCAATATTCATTTAAAATGAATAAAATCAATATAAATATCGTTCACGTCAAAATGGCGTTAATCCAATCAACACGGCTTCATATATTTCTATTTACAAATATTCTATTTTCAAATATTCTATTTCAAATATTTCTATTCCAAATATTTCATTTTCAAATATTTCTATTTTCAAATGTTCTATTCAACAAATGAATATTTATTTCTGTCAACACACGACTAATCTCAACGAATGAGTACTGTCCCCGTGTGACTATCTTTGTTATTTAAAATATTTTATAAAATTTGGGTATCTATCGTTTGATTTTCAATTAGACTCCACCGTGAAGTAGTTCTAATTTTAAATATGATAAAGATGTATATTTTATTATTAAAATATTTCGTTCAACACATGACTAATCTCAATGAATGAGTACTGTCAACACATGAACCTTTATATTATATTGATAAAGATGTAATTTTATTATTAAAATATTTCGTTCAACACATGACTAATCTCAATGAATGAGTACTGTCAACACATGAACCTTTATATTATAATATTCTTTATTTTCTAAATTGGAATGAGGCCCAATCAATCACCATATAAAATTAATTATATTGGTTTTCATACAACACATGTATATAATAGCATTGAAAAATAATCAACCATCAACCAAAGTGCACTACACTGTATAAGCATCAAATATAGATATCTAATGCTTATAACAGCCTGTCAATCAATCGATCGACATATTCAATCAATCAGGATGAGTGAACTTCAAATTTCATCCCAGCCCCTGTGTGGGGTTTCAAATCAACAAACACAGATTTTTATTTGTGCAGCTGGGCGATGTGTAAAATTTATCGACCCAATCAATGTCCTTCAAATAGGTGTACATAAACAAATCGTCCGGTTTGTAAATGAATATTTATTTATTCACATTCACTATATTCATATTCACGTTAAAAATTATATTTTTAACGATAAAACATTTTATTTTAACATATGAATTTCTATTCAGTTCATTCTTTAAATAAAATGATATTTTTATTTTTCTAACTTATTTTAGAAAATTTTGGCGGCATAACGGCACGATACTAGAAACGGGTCGAGGCCTAGCCTTATCCCCGGTCTAGTGAAGGCCCACGCCATTCACACATCAATCAAATTCAATCATTTCACCAAACAATTCAATTTCAAATCAAATCATCTAACTAATCTATGCAACCAAACAAACAAGTCCATGGTCTGTGGACGATTGTGTCGGGTGCTACTAAACACCGTCTGCATCCTAGTATATATATATAAATAGAAATGAAATTGAAAGGTGAGAAATTCTCACCGATAGCTATCCAAACATCTTGACTCTTCTTTGATAGAAATCTTCGTCATTTTCGCCTTTTGTCGCTTTCGTTGCCCGTAGCCACTACATATATAAAAATCGAATTTTTACTTCGCTACTATATAGATAAAAATTATATTTTCACATCGATGTTCATATAGTAAAGATTATATTTTTATCACGCTATTCTTCATATAAAGATTTCGCCTTTTCAAAGATAAAGATCTCGCCTTTTCAAAAATAAAGATTTCGCCTTTTCAAAAATAAAGATTTTGCCTTTTTAAAACTAAGATTTCGCCTTTTCAAAAATAAAGATTTCGCCTTTTTACATATATCATTATAAAAATTATATTTTTCCCGAAGGAAAAATCATATTTTTACTCATCTAAAAATATCGTCTTTTCATATCTAAAAATATCGTCTTTTCATATTTAAAAATATCGTCTTTTAAAAATCAATCTTTATTTTGCTACACATATAATGATGATATTTCTAATATCCCTATCATGTAAAAATTATATTTTTAATCCTCCACATAAACAAAAATCATATTTTTACTTCATCTATATAGTAAAGACTATATTTTTAATACTTTAAAAATATAAAAATCATATTTTTATTACTTTAACATATATTTAAAAATCAGGTTTTTATTACTTTAACATATATTTAAAAATTAGATTTTTATTACTTTAACATATATTTAAAAATCAGATTTTTATTATCATATAAATTATATTTTCAGCTGAAATTAAAAAGGGTTAAAAATAAATAAATAAGGGGACTCACTGTACATCCATCGCTCCTGCTCCAGGTAAAAATCAAAGAAGCTCGGCCCCGTAGGGCTCGAAATCGCTGCACTGGAGTAGACCGAACTCCGATCTGGAGTCACCCCTAGATGCGTTGGAGCGCCCCTCGCTGTCGCCTGGAGTGCTGGTCAGTGCGGCTTCGACGGAGGGATGGCGCGCGTCGGTCTCGTGGCAGAAGGGAAGAGGATCGATGCGGGAAGGAGAAGAGGAGGAGGGAGATCGGATCGAGGCGGAGGGCGGATGAAGGTGGAGGAGGGTGGCGGATCGCGACGAGGTGGATGGTGGTTAGGGCAGCGACGGGTTTAGCTTAGGGTTTTTTTATTTTTTTTTATTTTGAAAAACTGAATTGAAAATATCGGGGGGCCAGAGTATAAGGAAAGGGAGAGATTTTTTTTTTTAATTATTTTATTTTGCAAAAAGTTGACTTTCACATACGACCTCGAAACGAGGCCCACCGCCTGTCGTCTATAGCGTTTTACCCCCATTCCGAACACAATGGGATATGTATCGTAGGCTGATTCGGCTGTTACAATCAGTTTCCGTCAAAATCAAAATATAAATCAGTATATATTCAATTTGAACGTACATTTTAAATTACCGAGACCACATACGGCTTCTATAAATTCCAGAAAAATTATTTCTAGCTTCGTATTGACAATACGGTCCTAACAAAACTAGTTTCGTTGAATTCTGAGACCGTTAGAAAAATGGTCATTTTCCAGTCGATTAAAATCAACTAAAACTGGTCAAACGCGTTTTCCTTTGCCACGCCCACATATTGATTCGAAAAATTATGAAATTTGAAACCTAGCAATAATCTGACACTGCGGATCCAACAAAAGAGGTTTCGTCGAAATCCGAGGTCGATTGCAAAATTTCCATTTTTAAGGGCCTGAATTCCATAGCGACTATTCAGAATTTTCAACTGGACATATCTTTTGATTCCCGCTATGAAATTTTGATTATTCGGATTCGTTGGAAAGATATCATCAATTAGATCCTAATGTTTTTGGTTTCACTAAAATCCGGATTGTTTTGCACCCGGTACGTTCAATTGAAGTTTGGAATCGAATTATCGAACTACCGCGCCATTTTCAATTCCATTTATAATTATATATAATTATTTATATTCTATCGACGAACTATATAATATATACGTTCGAATTATATTCAAAATAAATTTCTCGTCGATATTATTTAAAATAATCTATTTTAAATATTCAAAATTCGCTAAAATTGCCAAAATAAAAATTTTAAACTGGCTCAGATTTTCCGGGTTATTACAAGGACCACGCCATATAACACGGAATGGGTTTCCTCCCAAGAACACCAGTGCACAAAACAATAGCGCAATGCTAAATAAAGAAAAATGAAGCTATTATAAGATCCAGCTCCCATCACACAATGCAACACAAGCCGGAGGATAGGGTTTTACCTTATAATAGCCAAATCATGCTTGATACGCTAAATTTTATCTTTTATTACTATAAGTGTATAGTGTCAAAACAATTTCAATCATAAGTGTCAATCATATATGGCATAAGTGCCCCATCCCACTATGTCGCCATATGTAGGTTCTACAATCAAGACCGCAAAGTCACGTATTGGAAGTTGGATTTCCATCTGTGAACCGAGGCAAAAGATAGTCCTCTACCGATTCGAGACGCTCTAGCCCGCCCCTCAGGACTCAGACTCAGGTGGGCCCTTGGATCGTCAGGGCCGGTCCACCGATGTGGATTAAAATGCCTGAACACTGCGTTTCCCCGCCCTTTGGGGCGTAAATGAGCCAACGAATGACTCCATCGGCTCCACATAGTCACCGATATATCCGAGGTGCCTCGCAACAACAACAACCACATAAGTCAAACTCGTCAGGGCGTGTAAAACCACTGACGCCACTTCTAACTAGAAAGAAACGCATGTCCTCCCTGAGGTCCTTCTCCTGTTTGTGGTTCACAACCGGGGTGTGAGTCTCGCGAATCAACGCAACACAAAGCTATGCCACACAGGCCGTGCTTTGATCATCACCTACAAGACTTCTCTTTTCAACAGAAGCCTTGATCATTTGCCACTTAGGCATGCCACACAGGTCGTTCACTCCATGCGTTTGATATCCATCAATATATAACCCCTGAGCTCGTACGTCTTAGAGAAGGGCGTTAAGCAAGAGAATAAATTCACTGCCGCCAAACAGATATATATTTAATAGAAATCAATCACACAGAATAAAATCCAATGTCAGACACACAGTCCATTTACAAGTATGTTCTGGGTTTGAATGAAACCGAAGGCACCTAGTACCCCGCATATCCATCGATCTCCAAGTACGCCTGGACGATCACTAACTGATTCCCTCCTCTTGGGTGTACGGCCCAATAAAAATCATCGGTAATTACCCAAACAACGTGAAGACCTCTGGTCTTCAACCACTGTGTTCACCTTCGACTTATCGTCGTATCAGTTATTCAGAATAGGATAAACCCGGTCTTTCCGAATAACTCGCGTAAATAATAAAAAAGTGTTACACAAACACAACATACGCCTCATTCCAATTCATCCATCACTAACCGTGAATTAGTAAGGGAACAATTCCCCAAATATTGAGACCGAAGGCCGAAACCAACATCAGATCAGTACCCAGGAAACCATTCTACTTAGCTAACCTACAGTTAGTTTCTAAATTTCACATTCTAAGGGAAAGGTTCCCATTAATTTTATCAAAGATAAATTCTTTTAAATTTATTCTTTAATCTTCCTTTGAATATCACTTCAAACTAGTCGGGATTAGAGAACCACACCGAAGTAATTATTTATTTTATTTCCCAATCCCAACCTATACATACCATGAAGTAAAACTGGTCATACTTCATATCTAACACCACGGTGTTTGTAACAACCCGTATTTTTGAATAACATGTTATAACATAAATGGAGGCAGAATTAAACTGTAAAATCTTAATCAAGGGAAACGGGCTGTGCCATTGCGTTCGTCTCGGAAAAATACGCGAAATAGAGTCCGAGTTTTCAAAAATCGGGGTCCGTATGACCAAGATATGGCCTCGCGAAGTTTCACGAAAAATTCACAAATTAAAGTATACTTAATTAAGTGAAATGGGTTGCGCAGAGAAATATATATATATATATTGATATATATATATATATATATATAATTGAAAATTAAATAAATAAATATGCAAAAATGTTCAAAACAGCGAATTGGGAGAGGGGAATAACCGAACCGGCCGATTTTTGAGGTCGACCCAAGCCCGCTGGGTCGACTAGGGGTTAATCCAGGGTGTTTGGCTGTCAACCCATGGGCCGATTCACTCAAATGCAGATTTTGCATTTGAATGGTTCTCATGGTTCAGCTTTAATCTAAAGGCCCTAGATGGTTCCTACACTTGACTTCTTCCCCAAGACATGCTTTGATGGCTTGGATTGAATCTAGGGTTAATCCTATGGCTAATACTATCCTAATCTTCTATAAAAAGGACCCTAAACCTAGCCTAAATCATCATTATTCATTCCTACAACTAAACTATGCCAAATTTGTTCCTCTCATGGCCTCCACTCTCATGCTAAAAATTCCTAAGTCTATTTCTATGAGAGATTGTGAGTTCATACAAGTGTTTTCAAGCTTGTATGAGTGTTCTTAGTTTGCATTCAAGTCAAGTTGCAACATTTCTATTTCAAAGCAAGGGTTTTTCATTTGGAGCTTGCATATTTGGGTCTTTGGTGCTTGCATAAGGGCTTCGTCTCAATCTTTATAATAAATATTAATTTGTGTCTTCATAGCATAGTAAGCCCCTTTCTACTTTCTTTTTATTGAACTCTAAAGTTAAATGAATGATGCAAGTTTGGTTGATCATTATATGCAAGTTTGGTTGATCATTATATGCAAGTTTGGTTGATCATTATATGCAAGTTTGGTTGATCATTATGCATGTTATGTATGACACATGTTATCATGTTATGCAAGTTTGGGTTGATCATTATACACATGTTATCATGTTATGCAAGTTAAACTTGGGTTTGTGACCTTAAAGCTTCAAGCTTTATGTTAAAAGTTGCATTTTGGAAACATGAAAGTTATCATATCCCTTATGATAACTTGCATGTGAGGCCAAATGCGAACTTCTAGCAACCTCTACATGTTATTTATCACCATGTATCACTCATATGCTAAGTTTGGTTTTATGCATGCTTTTGAAGCCTCATAATGCAATATGCAAGTATATGAACATATGTACATTTCATATGCCACCATGTTAAACTTGTGGCTTCAACACCTTTTTGTCATGGTTATGCCAAGTTCCCCATCTTATCCTTTATGCGTTGTTGCGATTATGTAAACGATGGGATTACGTTGGGGTTGGGTAACATTATGACATAAACATGGTTTTTATAACATAACGTGATATGTTAACTTGTAATTATGTTTTGGAAACATAATGGACATGACACTTAGCAAATATGAGTGTGGCCAACTCGAGGTTGGGTTGAGTTTGTAGCATAAATCTACCCGGACCCGCCCGGCTTAACTAGTGGCTACAAACAATAGGACCCAATGTGAGAAGTTGGTCATGTTGTGCTCGAACCCGAGGTTAGACCTAGTTGTGGTATAAAGCTACTCGGACCCGCCCGGCTTAACTAGTAACCACAACAAAGTCTAATGTGAGAGGTTAAAGCGCATTAAGTCAATTAATGCCTCCTGATTAGGGTTAAGTCATGGTCCACTTAATACTTAACCAATTTGGGCTTGATGGATTAATCGAGGTTAAGTCAGGAGCCTTGGGTACTCTTAACCAATTTAATCCACGTGTGGATCGGGTTAACCACATTTAACCCGTTAAGAAACCCTAGTTGCGTGGTCCTTTTCAGCAGTAACTTTCTAGGTAGTATCATAAGACCCTAGGACTAGGCTAGGGTGGGGCACGATTACTGGGCTGATTGTAAGAGACCAAAAGAGACGGCTGAATGATGCCCCGGTTGTTCAGGCGGACCATGGTCGTGCACATCAAGTCCGGAGTTGAACACGGGCACCGGTAGGTTTGGACTGTGCATCCTGTAATGGTGTCAGAGGGTTACACCATAGGGCCTGATACACCCTAGGGTGGACCCTGCACAGTCAACTACATTACATGATTATGCCGCATGACACCGACACTTGACGAGTTAGGCTTATAGGGAGCCGATCGACTAGACTGTGTAGTTGGACCTTGATTTAGGTCACCTCATTATATTGGGCCAAGCTTGGGCCAAGGGATCAATTCTTGTTTTTACTTGACATGTTAGAATGCTAGTACACCCGTGGTGCAAAACTTAACCTTAATTATGCGATGACACCTTTATCTATCTTGTTAGTTAATCATCATGCCAGTATGTTATTATCCTTATGTTCATCTCAGCTTCTCATGCCAGTTAACTTTACTAGTTCATAGACAGATAGTAGTAGGGCTTACCAGTCTTTTTGACTGACCTGTTTTCTTTCGCCTCTTTTCTTCCGTTCCCCCCCCCCTCAGGTTCTCAGGGTGGGAACATTGGAGCTTAGCTTGGATCTTTACAGCTTGCTTACTGGATTTGCTCATGTACGGTTTTGGACATTGAGCTAGCTATGGTTTATCACTTCATTTTGGGGATAGTACTTTATGTATTTCAGTTTTTCAGTTTATGCTTTTATCTAGACTTTTTTGTTGGAAAATAATGACCAAGTACTTTGTTGTAACATGACTATGGTTTTGAAATGCTAAGTTTTATCCGCTGCTTTACTACTCTGTTTTACTTATATGTTCTGTCTTGTGATATCTGCATGCATGTTTACCTTGTTTAAACGCCCCTCCGAAGCTAGTGTGCTTGCAAGAGTCACCCTGGCGGAGGTGGGGTGTTATATTTGGTATCAGAGCATAAGGTTTACGAGATTGGACAAAAGGTTTTTTTTTTAGAACTTACCTTTTGAAGAACTATTTTCAAAACCAATTAAGTATTTTCCAAGAAAAGTCTAGTTTATTTTAAAAGGCTATTCCCCAAAAGCCATAGCACTATCCTTCGTTTCTTCGTTCTGAATCTATCTTTTTATTCGTTTTAGTATGGTCGGTCGCTTTAACATCCCGGAAGGCGTTCAAGTACCTGTCTGGTTCTGGAGATTTATGGAGGCAAGGGCGAATGAAGCCGGCCCCGCGAACATTCCTCCTCCTTCCCCCGTCGCTAACATCTCTCCTCCTCCCGTAGCTGAGGTTCCTTCTCCCCCTCAGCATCCGCAAGAGGATTTCGCAAAGCTTTGCAAAGACTTTAAGGCGATGGGTTGCAAGAATTTTGTCGGAACGGAGACTTCTGTGGAGGCAAGAAACTGGTTAAAGGAAACTGAAGACCTCTTTGCTATCTTTGATGTGGAAGATCGTAGGAAAGTTCTGTTGGCGGTATGGCTATTGAAAGGGGAAGCTGCTTATTGGTGGGTAGTCACCACCACTACTAGACCAATTGAGACTTGGGATGACTTTAGGAGGAGGTTTGGACTAAAGTTCCTATCACCGACAGAAGAGAATCTTCAGATGGAGAGGTTCCTATCTCTAAAGCAAGGGGACATGACCGTTAGGGAATACGTGGATAAGTTTAGTCAACTTGCTCCGTTCGGTCTAGAATTGGTAAACACAGCTCGGAAGAAGGCCCTACACTTTGCTCTAGGATTGAATGAGCCATTGCGCGGTTTGGCCATGTCTCATATACCTCTGGGGGCGACCTTCGAGAGTTTGGTGAAAATGGCCCTACTCCAAGAGGAAGATAAGAGTGGCAAGAAGGAGGTCAAGGAAAATGAGTCTCAAGGCGAGAAGGTAGATTCCGGAAAAGGAGGCAAGAACAACAATAGCAAGGACAACAAGTCAAGAGAAAGGAGGAAGTGCAACTTCTGTGGGATTACTGGGCACATAGCCAAAGACTGTAGGAAGAAGAAGAGGAAGTTGGGCGAATGCTTTCACTATGGAGAGCCTGGACATCTTAGCAAGGATTGCCCCAAGAAGCAAGGACTAGGGCAAGGACAAATTCAGCAAGTAAGACCCTCTGGAGGGCAATTGCAGGCTCTCCTCGCTCTTCCAGCTTTTGATCGAGGTAGAGTTTTTATAAAAATTCATGTTTACATTTTTGATTTTCCTGTTCGCACCTTATTTGATTCTGGCGCATCGCATAGTTTTATCTCTTCTGATATTGTTGGAAGTTTGCACCTAAGTACTAGCTTAGTTGAGGATCCCGTTTGTGTTTCAAATCCAATTGGGGGTTCCGCCCATCTATCTATGATTTGTGTGGATTTGAAGATTTCTATCTTGGCCGTAGAATTCATGTGTAATGCTTATGTTCTCGGATTCACGGGATATGGGTTGATCTTGGGCATGGATTGGTTGTCCGGTTATGGAGCCATTCTCGATTGTGAACATAGGGTGGTGAGGCACATGACCCGCCTCGGTAATACCCTAGAAATTTCTTGTAACCCTAGAGGTCCCGTCATGTTATGTTATCTTGAATCTCTCGACTCGTCCATCGATGATATGCAATCTGTAAGGGTGGTCCGAGACTATCCTGATGTCTTTGAAGAAGTTAGGGGGTTACCCCCTAAACGAGAAATAGATTTCCGCATTTATCTAGTCGATAATGCCAAGCCAGTATCATTGCCCGTTAGGCACATGGCCCCTCGTGAGAGAAGGGAGCTCAGTAAGCAAATCAAGGAGCTGCTTGAGAAGGATTTTATTAGACGAAGCATTTCCGAATGGGGTGCTCCGGTGGTATTCGCTACTAAGGCGGATGGTTCGCTTCGTCTATGTGTTGATTATCGAGAATTGAACAAGCTGACAAAGAAGAATAGGCACCCGTTACCGAGGATTGATGATCTCTTTGACCAGTTTGTTGGTGCTTCTGTTTTCTCTCAGCTCGATCTAGCTACCGGATTCCATCAGCTTAGAGTAGCTGAGGATAGTATTGATAAAACTGCGTTTAGGACTCCAGATGGATTCTTTGAATGGCTTGTCATGCCATTCGGTTTGACTAATGCACCCGCATGCTTCGTAGACTTGATGAGTAGGGTGTTCAGGGAGTTCCTTAACAAGGTTGTTGTTGTCTTCGTGGATGATATTCTGATCTTCTCAAAGGATGAGGAAGAGCATGCTAGGCATCTCAAGGAAGTGATATATACGCTTAGAGTGCATCAGTTGAAAGCCAAGTTCTCCAAATGTCATTTCTGGAGAAGGGAAGTTCGGTTTCTTGGACATATAGTTTCTAAGCAATGCATAGCGGTGGATCCCGCGAAAGTGGTTGTGGAAGACTCCTAGGAGTGCAACCGAAGTAAGAAGCTTTCTCGGTTTGGCGGGCTACTATAGGAAGTTCATCAGGGACTTCGCTAAGATTTCAGCCCCTCTTACTAAGTTGACGAAGAAGAACTTAGTCTGTGCATGGGACTTGGAGTGTGAGCTTGCTTTTCAAAGGCTCAAGAGAGCCCTTACCTCAGCTCCAGTTTGGCAACGTGGATTGGCACTGTTTTCAAGAGATAGTTTTCTGCGTGGGATACCGTATAGTATGTAAATGAGATCCAAGATTCACTAACGAATCTTGGAAAGCTTGCATGAACCATGAGCACGTAGTTATGTTTAAGCCAAGTATTTTAGGCAAAGAATAAGTGGAAGTGGAATGAGAAGCAACGGTGAAATGAGTTCTAACTCATATTTTGGGAACAAGAATTAAGAACTACGGAATTGTGAAGTTAAAAGACGGTCAAGGCACGATGGGAATAAGCACAAGAAAAATGCGGCTTAGAAGATTGAAGTCTAGATACGCGCATTTAATCTCTTTCTAAGAGTATATCCTTGATCCCCATTGTTCCGTAGAGCTTACTCGCATGCTACCTTTTAAGTATATCCTCTCAGTCCTATCCTCAATCTTAGTTCTGTTACAAACCCCCTAATGATTATGGCTAGCCTATTTGTGATATATGGTTGGGGTGAAGAAGTTCGCCACCAAACTATTTGGGCTTTATGGGATATGGGTAATAATTGATAGATTTACAAAGAGAGCCCATTTTATTCCGGTGAAAAGCAAGAGGACCGTATCACGGCTAGCATCTGTTTATCTGCAAAAGATAGTGCGGCTGCATGGAGTTCCTTCTAGCATAGTTAGCGATCGTGACCCAATTTTCACTAGCCAGTTCTGGAACAGTTTGCAAGAAGCAATGGGTACGCGATTGAATCTGAGTACAGCCTATCACCCTCGGACGGATGGCCAAACCGAAAGGGTGAATAGAGTGCTAGAAGATCTTTTGAGGTTTTGTGTTCTCGACTTCGGTGGTACTTGGGAAGACCACCTTCCTCTTGTAGAGTTTTCTTATAATAATAACTATCAAGCCAGCATAGGGATGGCACCATTTGAAGCTTCGTATGGGAGGCCGTGCAAGCCACCAACATGTTGGTGGGAAGACGACGGATAAGCTTATAATTGAGCCCGACATGATAAGGGACACATCCGAGAGGGTTGAATTGATTCGAAGACGGATAAAAACGGCCCAAGACAGACAGAAATCCTATGCAGACAAGCGAAGGACAGATTTGGAATTTAAAATTGGAGATATGGTCTTTGTGAAGATTTCTCCTTTGCGAAATATGGTTCGCTGACACCAAGGATCGTAGGACCCTTCCCTACTATAGAAAGAGTCGGGAAGATGGAATTGCCGAGAAGCTGGCCGGAGTGCATAATGTCTTTCATGTCTCGCATCCCCGAAAGTGCCTACATGAGTCCGCTGAGGTGGTTGAACCAAGCATTCTTGAAGATATTGAGGTAGAGAAAGAAGCAACCTTGAGAAAAGCTCCGATTCGTATCTTGGGAACGGAGATCAAGAAACTAAGGAATCGAGAAGTCAAATTGGTGAAAGTTCAGTAGGGTGAAGCCGACAAAGATGCAACTTTGGAAACCGAGGAGAAGATGCGTGGGCTTTATCCATTTCTCTTTGAGGATACATTTTCAATCTCTTTTCCTAGATTGGTATATCTTCCCTTGCTATCCATGCTTATCTAGTTTATCTTGTTTCGTAAATCTTGTCATGAGAACCTTAGGTAGAAACCCTTTGGATGAAACATGTATTTGAAACATGTTATGCTTGATGATTGCAAGTGGTTGCAAGTGTTTGCACGTGGATACTCGTGGATGCATGATACACATTAGGCACTAAGATCGGCTCACACACATTCATGTTGCATATGCATGAGTGTTTATGCTTATTCATGGATGAAAACTTGTTATGCTATCACATGGATGTTGCATATGGATGAATGATATGTGCACTCATGTAGAGATTATAAATTATGTTAGGAATTTGCATACATATGGACTCATTTCACTAACATACTTTGCATTAAGGAGGTTTACTGTATCAGTAACCTCCTGATTTTCGCATTAGATAAGTACATATACACACACCTCTGCATATGATCATACAGCATTTCGAACCTTTTAAGGACAATGATTGCTCGTGGGTGATGTTTTGAGTAGATGGATGATGGATGGTAGGATACGTTCTTCCTAACTTGGAGATTTCAGGGACGAAATCCTTTAAGGAGGGGAGAATGTAACAACCCGTATTTTTGAATAACATGTTATAACATAAATGGAGGCAGAATTAAACTGTAAAATCTGAATCAAGGGAAACGGGCTGTGCCATTGCGTTCGTCTCGGAAAAATACGCGAAATAGAGTCCGAGTTTTCGAAAATCGGGGTCCGTATGACCAAGATATGGCCTCACGAAGTTTCACGAAAAATTCACAAATTAAAGTATACTTAATTAAGTGAAATGGGTTGCGCAGAGAAATATATATATTGATATATATATATATATATATATAATTGAAAATTAAATAAATAAATATGCAAAAATGTTCAAAACAGCGAATTGGGAGAGGGGAATAACCGAACCGGCCGATTTTTGAGGTCGACCCGAGCTTGCTGGGTCGACTAGGGGTTAATCCAGGGTGTTTGGCTGTCAACCCGTGGGCCGATTCGCTCAAATGCAGATTTTGCATTTGAATGGTTCTCATGGTTCAGCTTTAATCTAAAGGCCCTAGATGGTTCCTACACTTGACTTCTTCCCCAAGACATACTTTGATGGCTTGGATTGAATCTAGGGTTAATCCTATGGCTAATACTATCCTAATCTTCTATAAAAAGGACCCTAAACCTAGCCTAAATCATCATTATTCATTCCTACAACTAAACTATGCCAAATTTGTTCCTCTCATGGCCTCCACTCTCATGCTAAAAATTCCTAAGTCTATTTCTATGAGAGATTGTGAGTTCATACAAGTGTTTTCAAGCTTGTATGAGTGTTCTTAGTTTGCATTCAAGTCAAGTTGCAACATTTCTATTTCAAAGCAAGGGTTTTTCATTTGGAGCTGGCATATTTGGGTCTTTGTTGCTTGCATAAGGGCTTCGTCTCAATCTTTATAATAAATCTTAATTTGTGTCTTCATAGCATAGTAAGCCCCTTTCTACTTTCTTTTTATTGAACTCTAAAGTTAAATGAATGATGCAAGTTTGGTTGATCATTATATGCAAGTTTGGTTGATCATTATATGCAAGTTTGGTTGATCATTATGCAAGTTATGTATGACACATGTTATCATGTTATGCAAGTTTGGGTTGATCATTATACACATGTTATCATGTTATGCAAGTTAAACTTGGGTTTGTGACCTTAAAGCTTCAAGCTTTATGTTAAAAGTTGCATTTTGGAAACATGAAAGTTATCATATCCCTTATGATAACTTGCATGTGAGGCCAAATGCGAACTTCTAGCAACCTCTACATGTTATTTATCACCATGTATCACTCATATGCTAAGTTTGGTTTTATGCATGCTTTTGAAGCCTCATAATGCAATATGCAAGTATATGAACATATGTACATTTCATATGCCACCATGTTAAACTCGTGGCTTCAACACCTTTTTGTCATGGTTATGCCAAGTTCCCCATCTTATCCTTTATGCGTTGTTGCGATTATGTAAACGATGGGATTACGTTGGTGGGGTTGGGTAACATTATGACATAAACATGGTTTTTATAACATAACGTGATATGTTAACTTGTAATTATGTTTTGGAAACATAATGGACATGACACTTAGCAAATATGAGTGTGGCCAACTCGAGGTTGGGTTGAGTTTGTAGCATAAATCTACCCGGACCCGCCCGGCTTAACTAGTGGCTACAAACAATAGGACCCAATGTGAGAAGTTGGTCATGTTGTGCTCGAACCCGAGGTTAGACCTAGTTGTGGTATAAAGCTACCCGGACCCGCCCGGCTTAACTAGTAACCACAACAAAGTCTAATGTGAGAGGTTAAAGCGCATTAAGTTAATTAATGCCTCCTGATTAGGGTTAAGTCATGGTCCACTTAATACTTAACCAATTTGGGCTTGATGGATTAATCGAGGTTAAGTCAGGAGCCTTGGGTACTCTTAACCAATTTAATCCACGTGTGGATCGGGTTAACCACATTTAACCCGTTAAGAAACCCTAGTTGCGTGGTCCTTTTCAGCAGTAACCTTCTAGGTAGTATCATAAGACCCTAGGACTAGGCTAGGGTGGGGCACGATTACTGGGCTGATTGTAAGAGACCAAAAGAGACAGCTGAATGATGCCCCGGTTGTTCAGGCGGACCATGGTCGTGCACATCAAGTCCGTAGTTGAACACGGTCACCGGTAGGTTTGGACTGTGCATCCTGTAATGGTGTCAGAGGGTTACACCATAGAGCCTGATACACCCTAGGGTGGACCCTGCACAGTCAACTACATTACATGATTATGCCGCATGACACCGACACTTGACGAGTTAGGCTTATAGGGAGCCGATCGACTAGACTGTGTAGTTGGACCTTGATTTAGGTCACCTCATTATATTGGGCCAAGCTTGGGCCAAGGGATCAATTCTTGTTTTTACTTGACATGTTAGAATGCTAGTACATCCGTGGTGCAAAACTTAACCTTAATTATGCGATGACACCTTTATCTATCTTGTTAGTTAATCATCATGCCAGTATGTTGTTATCCTTATGTTCATCTCAGCTTCTCATGCCAGTTAACTTTACTAGTTCATAGACAGATAATAGTAGGGCTTACCAGTCTTTTTGACTGACCTGTTTTCTTTCGCCTCTTTTCTTCCGTTCCCCCCCCTCAGGTTCTCAGGGTGGGAACATTGGAGCTTAGCTTGGATCTTTACAGCTTGCTTACTGGATTTGCTCATGTACGGTTTTGGACATTGAGCTAGCTATGGTTTATCACTTCATTTTGGGGATAGTACTTTATGTATTTCAGTTTTTCAGTTTATGCTTTTATCTAGACTTTGTTGTTGGAAAATAATGACCAAGTACTTTGTTGTAACATGACTATGGTTTTGAAATGCTAAGTTTTATCCGCTGCTTTACTACTCTGTTTTACTTATATGTTCTGTCTTGTGATATCTGCATGCATGTTTACCTTGTTTAAACGCCCCTCCGAAGCTAGTGTGCTTGCAAGAGTCACCCTGGCGGAGGTGGGGTGTTATAGTGTTGTCGTCAAATTCAACTACCATTTCACGTTCAAATCTAATTAAAGATTTAACTATCGCCTAGAGCAAAACTGGTGATCCTCCATTCTCGATCTTTTCAATCTAATTAAAGATTCATTAAAATTCCGCTTAGTTTTAATCTTTAACTGGGTTAAAAAATCAATGTCATTTAAAACATGGTTCACGATAAACCCAAAATCACATTCCATTCTTTCATCCTTTAACCGTAAAATAGCAAGTGAGCAATTCCCTAAGTATTAACCCCGAAGGCCGAATCCAATATCAGATTAATACCCAAGAAACCATTCAACTTAACTAATCTCCAGTTAGTTTCTGATTTTCTTAACTCCGTTGGGTTTAAGAACAGTATTATTAAAGATACCGTTCACGACAACCCAAAATCACATTCCATTAATTATCGGGTTAAAGAACAAGTGTTATTTAAAACACCATTCACGATAAACCCAAAAATCAGTTCAAATTCAATTCCAATTAAATACCATTTAATTGGTACACTTCATTAAATCTAAATAAAAGATTTAATCTTTTTCTCAATTGGGTTTAACAACAGTGTTAATGAAGACACCATTCACGACAGATCCAAATCCCATTTGATATTAAATACAAGGCTCTGAATAGAAAATATTTCGGTTTATATTCAATATCAAATTCTACGACTAATAAATAACGTATTGGAAATAACGATATAACTATATCTTTCAAATTTCCATAACAATACCTGTATAATCATGAAATCCAACATCGAAATATTTCAAAGACAATTTCGATTCAAATCCATTCCAATTCAATTATTGGAAATTCTGGTCACTTTTAAAACCCTTCCAAATCCAACTTATTTATTTAAAAATTAATAAATTATTATTCTAGTACATTCCGATAAAAAAATCTATTTTTATCTTTTCAAATATGGAAATTTTCATCCCAATTCTTCACAAATCATTTCTTATGATTTTACACAAATTATTATTATTTTTAATATTTTTATCAAGGCCCGTACAGTCGATTTCCCTCAACGGCCATCGAACTGCACATACAACGACCTTTTCCAAATTTGATTTGGACATAATTCCAAATCCAACCGTTAGATTTCTAATTTCTACCATTCGTTAGAAAGCTCTTTTCGATACGAACCTAACGGTTCCGGTTTTAGGAGAATCCGACGGTCGGATCTCCCGTAATATACATTCGTAGTCAATGGTCAAAAATCGCGAACTGCCGCGGCGCGACGCGTTCTATTCAGGCCATTATATATATAATATATATATTATATATATTTCGTCGATTTCCTTTTAAAACGTATTTTATAAATCATTTTAAATTTGTTTTCAAAACGATTTCAACTTCATATTCAATTTCAAATCAAAATTGAATATTCCACATCATCGATATACAAATGATAATATTTTCAAAACGTTATATTTTGAAATCACTTTCTTTTCTATATTCATTATAAAAATGAATAAAATCGATATAAATATCATTCACGTCAAAATGGCGTCAATCTAATCAACACGGCTTTTATATATTTCAATAACTTCGTTATTCTATTCAACGAATGAATTTTCTTCAATACATGAATTTTCTTTTATATTCAACACATGAATTTTCTAAATTGGAATGAGGCCCAATCAATTACCATATAATGTTAATTATATGGATTCCATACAACACATGTATATAATAGCAACGATAAATCATCAACCATCATCTAGAGTGCACCACACAACTGCATAAGCATTAAATATAAATAATTAAAGCTTACACATTCTGTCAATCAATCGATTGACATACAACTAAACAATCGGGATTAGTGTACATCAAATATCATCCCAATACCCATGTGGGGTTTCAAATCAACGAACACAGATTTTGTTTGTGTAGTTAGGCGATGTGTAAAATTTATCGTCCCAATCAATATCAGTCAAATCAGTGTATATAAACAAATCGTCCGATTTGTTTATAAATATTTATTTTATATACACGTTAAAAATTATATTTTTAACTATAAAATATTTTCCACTATAAACTAATTTATTTCATTCCACATCACACAATCAACTTTCACACCACATCAATCAAACAAACAAGCCATCCATGGTCTGTGGACGACGGGTGTCGGGTGCTACTAAGCACCGTCTGCATCCTAGTATATATTTCAACTAGAATTTAAAATAAAATTGAGGAGTTCTCACCGGCTAGCTAAACCAGTACACCACGACTCTTCATATGTAGAGATCTCCGTCGTGCTCGGCTTTTGTCAATTTCATTGTCCGTAGCCACTACATGTATAAAAAATCACATTTTTATATTGTTGCTATGTATATAAAAATCATAATTTTATTCTATCTATAATATAAAAATCAAATTTTTATTCTATCTATATTATAAAAATTAGATTATAAAAATCATATCTTTTATTATATAAGAATATAACCTTTCAACATATAAAAATATGACCTTTTAACTTATATAAATTCGATTTTAATGTTGTAAAAATTCGACCTCTCATACATTAAAAATATATTCTTTTCATATTTTCAAATCTAATCTTTACCTAAATAAAAAAACAAAATTTTCTTTTTCTAATCTTTTCGTTTTAAAATCATAAAAGTCCTAATCCAATCTGCTTAAAATCATAATCAGAAAAAGGAAGAAAAGAAAGGAAGAAAAGAAAAAAACTAAATACATAAAACTTACATTGATTTCAGTTTTCAAAGGAGTGGGGGGGTGTTTCACTGCGACGCTGACGGGGAGGAGGAGGTTACAGGGCGGCGTTGGGCTCCTGCAGGTGGCGACAGTCTTCCAGGTTGCGGCGGCGGGGTGTTCAGGGGCTTTGGGGTTCAGGCTTATTTAGAGGAGGGGAAGGGGCGAGGTCGAGCGGCTGACGTCAGGGGTGGCAGAGGAGGTTGCGCGCCGGCGAGGCGGTGGCTCAGGCGGCAGATCGGAGGGAGCGATAGGGGTTCGTGGGGGCTGTTTCTTTTTTTATTCTAGATCTGAAAATGAACGGTAGAAGATAAAGGTGGGGGTAAGGGTTTATTTTTATATTAATTTTATATTATAGTTAATTCCCAAAAGTAACTTTTTGATTCGAATACCAAATCGAACCCGACGACTATCGTCCATAGCTAATTACCCCCATTCCGAACACAATGGGATATGTATCATAAGCTGATTCGATCGTTTAGATCAATTTTCATCAAAATCAAAATATAAATCTATATATTTAATTTGAACGCATATTTAAATTTACCGGGGCCACGTACGGATTCTAAAATTTCCCAAAAAATATTTTCTAGCTTCGTATTGACGATACGGTCCTAATAAAACTAATTTCGTCAAATTCTGAGACCGTTTGAAAAATGGCCATTTTTCAGTCGATTAAAATTAACTGAAACTGATCAAACACGTTTTACTTTGCCACGCTCAAATATTGATTCAGAAAATTACGAATTTTGAAACCTAGTAATAACTTGACATCACAGATCCAACAAAAGTGGTTTCGTCAAAAACCGAGGTCGTTCGCAAAATTTCCATTTTTAAGGGTCAGAGTTCCATAGCGACTATTCTGAATTTTCAACTGGACATAACCTTTTATCCCCGCTATGAAATTTCAATTTTTCAGATTCGTTGGAAAGATATTCTCAGTTAGATTCAAATATTTTTGGTTTCGCTAAAATCCGATTTATTTTGAATCCTGTATATTCATTTGAACTTTGAAATCGAATTTTAGAACCACCGCGCCATTTTCAATTCCTTTTATATATATAAATAAATATTTATATTCTAACGATGATTCAAATAAATATATACGTTCGAATTCTATTCAAAATAAATTTATCGTCGTTATTATTTAAAATAATTCATTTTAAATATTCAAAATTCATCAAAATTGCCAAAATAAAAATTTTAAATTGGCTCAGATTTCCGGGTTATTACAATCTCCCCCACTTAATACTTTTCGTCACCGAAAAGGAACAAAGCCGAAAGTTGTTTAACCAATCAACTCAACTTTCATTATTTTCTTTACGGCTTAAGTTTTCAACTTTTCAGTTTTTAAGAACTTTTCAAATTCTTCAAAAATTTGGCTAACACCCTAAATTTTCGAAAATTTTCGCCATAACCTCCCCTGCACCGGGGACTTCGGGATATTTCATATAGCCTCCCATGGCCTTCTTCAATCCAAAAGAAAAAGAAAAAGCCAAGCGGCTAGCAATCGGCTCATAAAATCATCCAAAACCCAAGAAATACAATAAACATGTACCTATTTGTCGGGAAAACAATTTTATTCTTCTTCTCTAGCCTCCTTGCTATGACCTGTTCAACGTAAGTACATGTATATGCATGCAAATGCGATAAATTTTCAATACAATTCACGATTCGATTAATTTGGCTAAAGGTTCAACATTCAATTAATCAAACAATAATCAAACAACACAATCAGCAATCAATTTGTTGATTATCATTTCAAACTCACAATTTTGATATATAGTCAAAAATCACATTTTTGATACCAAATCACAACAATATATTCTAACTATATTTTGGTTCTCACACCAGTCAATAGGAATTATAAAGACGTCCCACCTTCGAAACTCGAATACAAATTCTGATAATGCGGCCGCATTGCCAGAATCATCTCCGGACGACTAGAGTGTGATTCTATATCTATCCAGTATATTAAAACTTCGAATACACGCTAGCTAGGCGTATATGCAAAATCTTTATATACTAAATTGTCCAAATCAATTTAAAATAAATATTCAAATACGTATAATACGATTTAAATTTCAAAACAAAATTTGTTTTCATTTTTATTTTAAAAATATACTCTTCACACTCATTCTAGGATACTATTGTTCCTATCTCTAACGAGCCATTCCTATTGGATATTTCTAATCCAATCTCTGATGAATTCTTTCGTTCGGTTCTAATGTGCCTTGTTCTCCGAGCTCTGTAAACCAAAGCTCTGATACCAACTATAGGGACCCGTAACTTCCCCGTGAAGGAAAGAGTGGATACTTTGAGAACAACACACAAAAGAACGCAGACAGAAGAACATTTCATTGTTTATTACAACAATTTCATCAGATTACAAGAATATACAGAGTATGAATAAATATTACACATAAAATATCAGAGATTTAAATTACATTTAAATACATCGCAGTGGAAAAATAATACAAAACACAACTGAAAGAGATATACGGATATAGAGCTTTCCTGATATCATTCTAGCTATAAATCAGGATCCTGAGAATATGAATCTACAAAACCAAAACTGCTAGCTTCCCGTGTCAAAATAAGGGCACCCAGAGTTTAGGTTAAAACAATAAACTCCAGGTCAGTCGTGTGACTGGTGTGAGAACTAAAACAGTTATTAATCTTTATTTTAAAGTTCGGTAAATCAAGGGACCACGCCGTATAACACGGAACGGGTTTCCTCCCAAGAATACCAGTGCATAAAACAACAGCGCAATGCTAAAAAAAGAAAAATGAAGCTATTATAAGACCCAGGTCCCATCACACAATGCAACACAAGCCGGAGGATAGGGTTTTACCGTATAATAGCCAAAGCATGCTTGATACACTAAATTTCATCTTTTATTACTATAAGTGTATTGTGTCAAAACAATTTCAATCATAAGTATCAATCATTGACGGCATAAGTGCCCCATCCCACTATGTCGCCATATATAGGTTCTACAATCAAGACCGCAAAGTCACGTATTGGAAGTTGGATTTCCATCTGTGAACCGAGGCAAAAGATAGTCCTCTACCGATTCGAGACGCTCTAGCCCGCCCCTCAGGACCCAGACTCAGGTGGGCCCTTGGATCATCAGGTCCGGTCCACCGATGTGGATTAAAATGCCTAAACACTGCGTTTCCCCGCCCTTTGGGTCGTAAATGAGCCAACGAATGACTCCATCGACTCCACATAATCACTGATATATCTGAGGCGCCTCGCAACAGCAACAACCACATAAGTCAAACTCGTTAGGGCGTGTAAAACCATTGACGCCACTTCTAACTAGAAAGAAACGCATGTCCTCCTGAGGTCCTTCTCCCGTTTCTGGTTCACAACCGAGCCTTGGCTCGCGAATCAACGCTACACAAAGCTATGCCACACAGGTCGTGTTTTGATCATCACCTACAAGACTTTGCTTTTCAACAGAAGCCTTGATCATTTGCCACTTAGGCATGCCACACGGGCTGTTCACTCCATGCGTTTGATATCCATCAATATATAACCCCTGAGCTTGTACGTCTCAGAGAAGGGCGTTAAGCAAGAGAATAAATTCTCCTCTGCCAAACAGATATATATTTAATAGAAATCAATCACACAGAATAAAATCCAATGTCAGACACATAGTCCATTTACAAGTTCGTTCTGGGTCTGAACGAAACCGAAGACACCTAGTACCCCGCATATCCATCGATCTCCAAGTACGCCTGGACGATCACTAACTGATTCCCTCCTCTTGGGTGTACGTCCCAATCAAGATCATCGGTAATCACCCAAACGACGTGAAGACCTCCGGTCTTCAACCACCGTCTTCACCTTCGAATTATCGTCGTATCAGTTATTCAGAATGGGATAAACCTGGTCTTTCCGAATAACTCGCATATATAATAAACAAGTGTTACACAAACACAACGTACGCCTCAATCCAATTCATCCGTCACTAACCGTAAATTAGTAAGGGAACAATTCCCCAAATATTAACCTCGAAGGCCGAAACCAACATCAGATCAATACCCAAGAAACCATTCTGCTTAGCTAACCTAATGTTAGTTTCTAAATTTCACATTCTAAGGGAAAGGTTCCCATTAATTTTATCAAAGATAAATTCTTTTATATTTGTTCTTTAATCTTCCTTTGAATATCACTTCAAACTAGTCGGGATTAGCGAACCACACCGAAGTAATTATTTATTTTATTTCCCAATCCCAACCTATTCATCCCATGAAGTAAAATTGGTCATACTTCATATCTAACACCACGGTGTTATCGGAAAATTCAATTACCATTTCACGTTCAAATCTAATTAAAGATTTAACTATTGCCTGGAGCAAAAATAGTGATCCTCCATTCTCGATCTTTTCAATCTAATTAAAGATTCATTAAAACTCCGCTTAGTTTTAATCTTTAACTAGGTTAAAGAATCAATGTCATTTAAAACATGGTTCACGATAAACCCAAAATCACATTCCATTCTATCAGCCTTTAACCGTAAAATAGCAAGTGAGCAATTCCCTAAGTATTAACCCCGAAGGCCGAAACCAACATCAGATCAAAACCCAAGAAACCATTCAACTTAACTAATCTCCAGTTAGTTTCTGATTTTCTTAACTCCGTTGGATCTAAGAACAGTATTATTGAAGATACCGTTCACGACAACCCAAAATCACATTCCATTAATTATCGGGTTAAAGAACAAGTGTTATTTAAAACACCGTTCACGATAAACCTAAAAATCAATTCAAATTCAATTCCAATCAAATACCATTTAATTGGTACACTTCATTAAATCTAAATAAAAGATTTAATCTATTTCTCAACTGGGTTTAAGAACAGTGTTAATGAAGACACCATTCACGAAAGACCCAAATCCCATTTGATATTAAATACAAGGCTCTGAATAGAAAATATATCGGCTTATATTTAATATCAAATTCTACGACTAACAAATATCGTATTGGAAATAACGATATAACTATATCTTTCAAATTTCCATAACAATACCTGTATAATCACGAAATCCAACATCAAAATATTCCAAAGTCAATTTCGATTCAAATCCATTCCAATTCAATTATTGGAAATTCTGGTCACTTTTAAAACCCTTTCAAATCCAACTTATTTATTTAAAAATAAATAAATTATTATTCTAGTTCAAAACTAGTTCATTTCGATAAAAAATCTATTTTTGTCTTTTCAAATATGGAAATTTTCATCCCAATTCTTCACAAAACATTTCTTATGATTTTACACAGATTATTATTATTTTTAATAATTTTATCAAGGCCCGTACAGTCGATTTGCCTCAACGACCATCGAACTGCACTTACAGCGACATTTTCCAAATTTGATTTGGACATAATTACAAATCCAACCATTAGATTTCTAATTTATAATATTCGTTAGAAAGCTCTTTTCAATACGAACCCAATGGTTCTGGTTTTAGGAGAATCCGACGGTCGAATCTCCCGAAATATCCATTCGAAGTCAATGGTCGAAATTCGGGAACTGCCACGGCGCGGCGCGTTCTATTCAGGCCATTATATATATATAATATATATTTATATATTATATAAATATTTCATCGATTTCCTTTTAAAATATATTTTATAAATCGTTTTAAATTCGTTTTCAAAACGATTTCAACTTCATATTCAATTTCAAATCAAAATTGAATATTCCACATCATCGGTATACAACTGATAATATTTTCAAAACGTTATATTTTGAAGTCACTTTCTTTTCTATATTCATTATAAAAATGAATAAAATCGATATAAATATCGTTCATGTCAAAATGGCGTCAATCTAATCAACACGGCTTTTATATATTTCAATAACTTCGTTATTCTATTCAACAAATGAATTTTCTTCAACACATGAATTTTCTTTTATATTCGACGCATGAATTTTCTAAATCGGAATGAGGCCCAATCAATTACCATATAATGTTAATTATATGGATTCCATACAACACATGTATATAATAGCAACGATAAATCATCAACCATCATCCAGAGTGCAACACACAACTGCATAAGCATTAATTATAAATAATTAACGCTTACACAGTCTGTCAATCCATAAATTGACATACAACTAAACAATTGGGATTAGTGTATGTCAAATCTCATCCCAATACCCGTGTGGGGTTTCAAATCAACAAACAAAGATTTTATTTGTGCAGTTGGGCGATGTGTAAAATTTATTGTCCCAATCAATATCAGTCAAATTAGTGTATATAAACAAATCGTCCGATTTGTTTATAAATATTTATTTTATATACACGTTAAAAATTATATTTTTAACTATAAAATATTTTCCACTATAAAATAATTTATTTCATTCTACATCACACAATCAACTTTCACACCACATCAATCAAACAAACAAGCCATCCATGGTCTGTGGACGAAGGGTGTCGGGTGCTACTAAGCACCGTCTGCATCCTAGTATATATTTCAACTAGAATTTAAAATAAAAGCGAGGAGTTCTCACCGGCTAGCTAAACCAATACACCACGACTCTTCATATGTAGAGATCTTCGTCGTGCTCACCTTTTGTCAATTTCATTGTCCGTAGCCACTACATATATAAAAATCACATTTTTATATTGTTGCTATGTAAATAAAAATCATATTTTTATTCTATCTATGATATAAAAATCATACTTTTGTTTTATCTATAATATAAAAATTAAATTTTAAAATTCATATCTTTTCTTATATAAGAATACAACCGTTCAACATCTAAAAATATGACCTTTCAACTTATATAAATTCGATTTTCATGTTGTAAAAATTCGACCTTTCATACATTAAAAATATTTTCTTTTCATATTTTAAAATCTAACCTTTACCTAAATAAAAAAACAAAATTTTCTTTTTCTAATCTTTTCGTTTTAAAATTATAAAAATCCTAATCTAATCTGCTTAAAATCATAATCAAAAAAAGGAAGAAAAGAAAGGAAGAAAAGAAAAAAACTAAATACATAAAACTTACATTGATTTCAGTTTTCAGAGGAGTATGGGGGTTTCACTGCGACGCTGACGGGGAGGAGGAAGTTGCAAGGCGGCGCTGGGCTCCTGCAGGTGGCGGCGGTCTTCCTGGTTGCGACGGCGGGGTGTTCAGGGGCTTTGGGGTTCGGGTATGTTTAGAGGAGGAGAAGGGGCGAGGTCGAGCGGCTGACGTCAGGGGAGGCGGAGGAGGTTACGCGCCAGCGAGGTGGAGGGTCAGACGGCGGATCGGAGGGAGCGACGTGGGTTCGTAGGGGTTGTTTTTTTATACTAGATCTAAAAATGAATGGTAGAAGATAAAGGTGGGGGTAAGGGTTTATTTTTATAATAATTTTATATTATAATTAATTCCCAAAAGTAACTTTTTGATTCGAATACCAAATCGAACCCGACGACTGTCGTCCATAGCTAATTACCCCCATTCCGAACACAATGGGATATGTGTCGTAAGCTAATTCGATTGTTTCGATCAGTTTTCATCAAAATCAAAATATAAATCTATATATTGAATTTGAATGCATATTTCAATTTACCGGGGCCACGTACGGACTCTAAAAATTCCCAAAAAATATTTTCTAGCTTCGTATTGACGATACGGTCCTAACAAAACTAATTTCATCAAATTCTGAGACCGTTTGAAAAATGGCCATTTTCCAGATGATTAAAATTAACTTAAACTGATCAAACGTGTTTTCCTTTACCGCGCTTACATATTGGTTCAGAAAATTACGAATTTTGAAACCTAGCAATAACTTGATATCACAGATCCAAAAAAAGTGGGTTCGTCGAAAACCGAGGCCGTTCGCAAAATTTCCATTTTTTAGGGCCAGAATTCCATAGCGACTATTCTGAATTTTCAACTGGACGTAACTTTTTATCCCCGCTATGAAATTTCAATTTTTCGGATTCGTTGGAAAGATATTCTCAATTAGATTCAAATATTTTTGGTTTCGCTAAAATCCGGTTTATTCTGGATCCTGTATATTCATTTTAACTTTGAAATCGAATTTTCGAACTACCGCGCCATTTTCAATTCCTTTTATATATATAAATAAATATTTATATTCTAACGATGATTCAAATAAATATATACATTCAAATTCTATTCAAAATAAATTTCTCGTCGTTACTATTTAAAATAATTCATTTTAAATATTCAAAATTCATCAAAATTGCCAAAATAAAAATTTTAAATTGGCTCAGATTTTCGGGTTATTACACGCCTGACATCGGAAGGGGCCGTAAAGAGCTGCAATCGGGTCAACTTAGATCGACAGTGGATGGCTTTAACTAGCTGCACGGTGATTCCCTGGATGGGCACGATGAGTTGCTGTTTTTTGTACAGAAAAACAAAACGATGAAGAAGGGTTTAGCATTAAGGTTAAATAAATTTAGTTAAGTTTATTTAATTACTTAATTAAAATTTTTAAAGTTAAACTCTAATAACTATGTCATGCAAGCTCAAAAATTTACAAACTGAAGTGCGTTGGAATCGTATCGAAGAACACTACATAATGGAACTGACTAGAACGGAAATGGGGCAAGTTACAGTTTTTTGATAAAATTAGACATTTAGTTTAATTTTATTAAAAGTAAAACAGAAATTCAGAAATAAAGAATGACGGAGTGGAACCCAAAGTGAGAATTCTCTCACTAAAATATTTGTACAGTTATTTAATTTATTTTATAACTGTAAATATATAAAAATTGCCAGTATTGATTTTTATCCGTTGTATGTGACATTGCTTGAGTTCAACACATAAACTATTCACGACCCATTTTCACAAGAAACGTTGTTTGAATATACGATACTCATATTTCAAACAATGTAGATATACTTTGTGGTTGTTGAAATTTTAATTATAAATATCCATTATAATTTAAATAGTGAAAATTGGTTAATTATAAAAATAATTCGAACCGAATTTGAATTGATTAAATTTATTAACCAATGATTTATATAAATCGATTGTTGTTGTTTGAAAACCCCGCACAGGTATTGGGATGATATTTGACAAACAATAATCCCAATTGTTTAGTTTATGTCAATCATTGATTGACAGACTATTATGAGCATTATTTATTGATTTTAATGCTTATACAGTTATAGAATGCACCATGGATGATGTTTGAGTGTTGAATGATTATTTATCATTGTTGTTGAATACATGTGATGTATGAAATCCATATAACTGAAATTATGTGGTAATTAATTGAGTCGCATTCCGATTCAAAAATAACAAATATTTTAAAATAACGAATATTTTTAAAATAAAGAATATTTTTATAATAATATTCAGTGAAGAATTAAAATGTGATTTTGATGTTCGATTTTGGATGGATACAAAAATCTTGAAGTATATGAAGCCGAGTTAAGTAGTAATCCACCATTTTAATTCGAACGGCTTTATTAATCGATTTTATTCATTTTATAATGAGTATGAAATGGAAATGGATTTCAAAATTAGATATTTTGAAAATATTATCATTTTGATATTATAATTATATAGAATATTCGATTTTGATTTAAAATTGAAAATGAAGTTAAAATCGTTTTAAACAGAATTTATAAACGTTTTATAAAATACGTTTTAAATGAAAATCGACGATATATATTATATATATTTGTTGGTTTGAATAGAACGCGCCGCGCAGCGACCGTTCGCGAATTTCAACCATTAACTTCAACTTGATGTAATGGGAGATCCGATCGTTGGATTCTCCTAAAATAGGAATCATTTGGTTCGTATCGAAATGAGCTTTCCAATGAATATAAGAGATTTAAATTTTAATGGTTTGATTTTAAATTATATCCAAATCAATTTCAGAAAAGGTCGCTATGGATGCAGTTCGGGGGCCGTTATTGGAAACCGACTGTAAGGGCCGTAATAAAATCATTAAAAATATGAATAAACTATGTAAAATCACAATAAATGATTTGTAAAGATTTTGGATGAAAAATTCCAAAGTTTGGAAAGATAATTTTTTTTATCAAAATGAACTAGTTATTAACTAGAATAATAATCCAATGTTTTTAAATAAATAAATTGGATTTGTAAATGGGTTTTTACATACTAGGAATTCCAGATAAGTTGAAATGGGTTTGAATGGAGATAATCTTCAGAATATTTCGATATTGGATTCCGTGATTATACATATATTGTGAGGAATTTGGAAGATTTATCGTTATTCCCAATACGATATTTGTTGGTTTCAAAATTTGATATTGAATATAAGCCGATATAACTTCTATTCAGAGCCCCATATTTAATATCAAATGGGTTTTTGGGTTTGTCGTGAATGGTGTCTTAAATAACACTGTTCTTAAACCCAGCTGAGAAAAGAATAAATCTTTTGATTAAGATTTAGAGAAGTTTGCCAATTAATTATTTTAATTGGAATTGAAATTATATTTTGGGTTTATCGCGCATAGTGTTTTAAATAATATTTGTTCTTTAACCCAATTAACAGTGAAGTTATTATTTGGAATTTATAAATCTTTTTATTAAGATATAATGGAAATTTCCCAAAGTAAAGTTTTCCAATTTAATAAAAGAAACTGGAATGGAATGGAATTCGATTTAGTGATAATCGAGATGAGATTCTGTGTAGGAAGACCATTACTATTTATGGAATTTAGAAGGCCTTGCCGTTATTTCATTTATAGTGTTGATCCGATACAGAAATTTATATCGATTATATACTGTTATGATTTCTGTGAAGGTTCCATTTTTATGGAAGATGATTTTGGGTTTGTCGTGAACTGTGTTTTAAATAACATTGTTCTTTAACCCAGTTAAAGATAAGATTAATTTCTTAAAGTTGAAAAATCATAAAGTAATGATTTTTGAGACGAAAACTGGACTAGAGTTTTAATAAATCTTTAATTAGATTGAAATGAGAATGGGATAATTATATTTATCGAATTCATGAAATGATCGAGAATGGAATACCGCAAGTTTTGCTCCGGGCTATGGTTAAATCTTTAATCAGATTTGAACGTGAAATGGTAATTAATTTTACCGATAATACCATTGGTGTTAGATATAGAGTACTACCATTTTTGCTCTATGGGATGAATAGGTTGGGATTGGAAAATTATAATAAATGATTACTTCGTTGGCTTAATAATCCTAACTACTTGATAAACCTCAGTTTGGTTTAGAATTGTGAAAAGATAAACTAAAATATTTTGAAATTGATATTAAAAGAAAGATTAAAGAATAAATTTAAAGGAATTTATCATTGATAAAATTAGTGGGAAACTTTCCCTAAAAATGTGAATATTTGAATAAAAGAATATTCGGGATTGGAATGAGGCGTATGATGTGTTTTTATAGCACTTGATTATTGATTATAAGATATGGGAATTATTCGGAAATACCGAGTTTAACCCATTCTGAATAATTAATACGACAACTAAAAGTCAACGATGAAGATGGTGGTTGAAGACCAGAGCTACACATCATTTGGATGATTACTGATGTCTTGATTGGGCTGCTAACCCAAGATAAGGTAATAAGTGGTGATCGTCCAGACGTACTTGGAGATCGACTGGATATGCGAGGACATCTCTCCTGTATTATACATATGGGACGAGGAATAAGGTGCCTTTGGTTTCCTTCATACCTAGAACGGACTTGCAAATGGATGGTATGTCTGACGTTGTATTCCTCTATACTGTATTCATTGATCTCTGCTAAATATATATCTTTTTGGTGGTGGAGAATTTATTCTCTTTCTTAACACCCTTCTCTGAGACGTACAAGCTTAGAGGTTATATATTGGTGGAAATTAGTGATACGATATGGATTGAAAATGTAGTATGCTAAGATGCAAATGATCAAGGCTTTTGTTGAAAAGCAATGTCTTATGGTTAATGATCAAAGCACGACTTTAAATAGCACAACTTGTTGTATAGCATTAATTCACAAGCCTCACACCCCGGTAGGACCGGGAAACGTGTGTTCAGGAAAAACTAATACACTAAAGTAAGTGTGGACCGACCCTGTAGGATCCAGGGTTGCCCAGAGTGTGTAATCCCGAGGCATTTGCTAGAGTGTCTCGAATCTGTGGAAGTCATCCCTTTCCTCGACTCATAGATGGAATCCAAATTCCATTACGAGACTTTTCAGTTGTAGTTGTAAACCTATATGGCGACATAGTGGGATTTGGCGCTAATGCCGTCTATGACTTATACTTTTATATCTGAAGTTGTTTGATACACTATGCACTTATAGTAATATCAAAATGATTTGTTTTAAACGTACCAATAAAACTCTATCCTCCGGCTTGCGTTGCATTGTGTGATGGGACATGAGGTCAAACTCAACATGTGGTAGAAGCCTACCAAGAACCGATTGGCAAATCTATCATCCACGAGTGGTCAGCCTAATGTGAGAGGTCTGGTGGATAAATATATATATAACAGGAAATAAATAGATAAGTAAAATTAGTAATGCCTATTGGGGTACAACTAATAAATATTTTGGGAATGATAAGCTAAGGGTAATCCATTGTTAATTAATGTCTAAGGAAAATTATGGTCCTTAGGCTCATAAATGACATTTATCAATGGTAATAAAAGGAAATTAAAGATTTGATTATTGCCCTAGGAAAATATGACCACTATGGTTATAAATGGCAATAAACCTATCAACAGAAATCGATGAAATAAAATAGTGATTTATAGGTATTGATTATCGTTCAAATTACATAGCCCAATAAGGAAAAGTGGTTAATAAAATATCCTAGAATAAGGAGGATATAACTTTCCTTACTTATACAAGTTAATAAAAAAATTATAATTAAATGTTAGAATTGGACTTGGTAGGTTAATGATGTGAAGCACTATTAACCAAAGGAAGCCGTGACGATAATTAACTGTTTGCATATGGTATCTTCATGAAGAGGAACTGAATGGGAATAACTCAATATCGAAGCCTGCTTTATTCCCATAAGAAAAAGCATTATAGTTTATTTGGGTACAAATTTAATAATCTTCATGTATAGTCCGCTTTCTAGGGTCTTAAGTGGCTTGGGTCGAGGAGTCCACCTCGGAGTAGTCTAGGGGTCTTAAATTGGGGGGGGGGGGGGGTATAAAGCCTACCCAAACCTGGAATTTTAAAATTTCCCCGTATGGTCATTCCATTGGACTACCTACATATGGGAAGTAGTAAGCGACTAAGGAGATTATCAGATGATGTCACCTAGATGGTAATGTGAAGCACCCTCTCTCACCTTACACGGGGTATGGGTTTATATGAGCGATTGACGGAAGCCTTAACTTGTAAAAGGCACATAGCTATCGCGCTCTAGTTTATGTTAACATTGAATAAATCGTTGAGCAGTATTAACTGACCAACAAGTCCGCTTAAGGCTTACGTGATCGGGAGAATCCATCCTATCTATCAATTGATAGTGATGTGTTAAATGACTAAAGATGTGTGTGTGAGTAAATAATCTCTGTAATTAGGAGTTCACTTCTCGGTTTAATAATCAATTGGTTCTAGTTTAAAGGCTTCATAAACATATACGTAAACGTTCTATCTCGGTATCGATGTTTGGGAATACTACCTCGGGAAAGGTAGTTAGAGTCGTATGTAATTGTTTACAAGGTTAGGCTAGAATTACTAACATTGGTGGGCATACATCTTGGGTTGAACCAAACGGGATACATCTGCGTATTATATTCCGTGTGATGCATTTCTTGTTTACTGGAGTCTTGTTGTTCTGAACTCATCCTCATTACAACCTCCCAAGTTTCTAGAGAATGGCGGGTTCTCACAGGTGTTTTGGTCTAGCTTTCGGTTCTCGTTCTCTCTCATTCTCAGTATTGGCAAAGTGGCTTACTTTAAAAAGGTAGTTACTTGAGTTAATACTTGTCTATCCTATCTTGTTTCCACTTTGAGTTATTTTATCGTAGTCTGATTATGCTTATGCTCATTGATTTGAAGGTACCAGATTGATACGCTCCATGCTTAGATGTGTTTGAGTTTCGGTTTGTGTCAAAATTTGGGTGTAGAAAAGTGTGGGGTGTTACATTTGGTATCAGAGCATACGTTAGTCGATCACAGGAATTTGTTAAATTAGGGCTCGTGAGAGAACGTAATTTGATTTTCTTTTCTATTTATATTCATCTTTCTTACTTGACTTTAATTTATTTCAATGATGAATTAGTCGTGGACATATAAAACTTCCTTAAACGACTACGAGTTGAAATATGTTGAGTTCGGGTTTCTAGCCAATTTTTTCTTAACCTACAGTACACTGGTGATTTCGTTGTTAAGAGAAAGAGGATGGCATATGGTGGATTCCCTTGAATCAAGTTTGGAGGCTGGATAAAAATCTAGCTACAACTGAGATAGTCACAACTTGTGGTTTTTGGTTTCGTTCGGTAGTCCCAGTCAAAGACCTTTCCTTGGTCTGAAACGAGAAACCCATGCTATTATGTCGTATCCATTCGGAAATATAATTACGATGTTTGACATTCAATACCTCGTTAAATTTTTGGATATTCCTTTGTTGAAAACGTTCATTTATGTTCTTGGCCTAGTTTTCAAGGAATTTTTTAGAAAAAAACTGTTTTGAAAATAAAATGGATTACGACAAGTTTTGAAATTATGGTTTCAAAAAAATAATTTTATAAAAATATATAGTTCTATGAAGATGTGCTTATAAAATTTTAACCTATTCTTGTTCCAAAATTGTTTGGCTTTGTGTGATTTTTAAAAATATAATCTGATTGGTAGAAAGAAGGGAATTGGAAATGACAAGGAATATGCCACTAAACTTGAAAGTAATTGATACCCATTCCTTGTGATTTTTAGTGTCCCTCTTTTTATATTGGATGATTTATTAACTATTCCAAAATACACATAAATATATATTTCTTGTAGTTCGAAAATATGTCTATTCCAATAATCAGGCATAACTTACAATAACTATAGTTAATGGTCTTTGTAACGACCCGCATTCTATGCATCGAAGGATCGTAGAACATTTATTTCTTTCTCATTCGAAGTCGTATGGTCATGTAACTTCGGGGAACGACTACTGGGGTCGTTCCCCATGATCATGATTTTTGCCGATTTTTATATGACCGTTTTGCCCCCAACTGATCTTGTTTCGGCCATAACTTTTGATTGGTAAGGAATTTTGACCTGAAACCACTTCCATTGGATCCGAATGAAGGTTTACCTTTCCGTAGAATGGTCACAATAGCCAAACGGACTTATCGTTTCGGAGATATGGCTGAAACAAGGTTTAGAAGGTGAAAAACAACTTAACAGGGCCTAATTAGGTGATTAGCAAGAGGCCCATAACCCATTTCGGTATTAGGGTTATGGGGAGGCGGAGAATAGTTAGGAAACGAATTTTATTTCATTTTTCAGCCACCTAAAACATTTCTCTAACCTTAGCCCTGGCCTCCACCTTCTAATTTCATCCCAAATCGCTCCTAATCGCTTTCTAATTGAAGATTAAGCCAAGCTACGTTAAATCAAGGAGAAATAACAATAATTAGAGTTGTAGCTGCTGTGTTGCATTAGAATTCGACCCAAAATAGATAATATTCAGATCTATAACTTGTTTGTGGCCAAGGTGAGTGATTTGTATCGTTTTTTCACTAATTATGGGTGATTACTGGTAATTAGAAAAATTATACGTAATTAAATTCTAGAAAAAAATGTAAAATTGTAAAATATTATTTTAGGGCTCTGTTAGAAATTTGGGTTAATTCAGATAAGTTTGATAATCCTATCATTAGTTGTGCTTAAACATGATTAAGGGGAAAAACATGGGTTTTGGGTATGTTTGATCCATATTGACATGATTATTTGTTGTTTGGGTGTTCATGGTTGATTATACATGTTGCTATGAATGTTTGGAATGTTTTGTGGTTGTTTAGAACAGTTAGAATGGTCGAAAACGCTGTCGTATAGCGTAAATGGTTGGTTGGAAAGAGTTGTAGGAAATTGGCTACACCCCAATCGTGAGGATGACCACGAACCCCCACACCCCGACCGTGAGGATGATCATGAACCGCACACCCCGATCGTGAGGATGATAACGAATCACACACCCCGACCGTGAGGATGATCACGAACCGCACACCGCGACCAGGAGGATGATCACAAACCGAACACCCCGACCGTGAGATTGATCCTGAACCGCACATGAGGATTATCACGAACCACATACCCCGATCGTGAGGATGATCACGAACCCCACACCCCGACTGTGAGGAATAGGACGAACCCCTAGATGTTGCACGAACTGAATCGGTCACCACGAGCTGGAGGAGGCAGACCACGAGCCGCGAACTGATGTTGGAGCATGACGTCACGAGCCATGAGCTAAAGGAGGGACCACGAGCCGATGGCCAGGGGGAAATCACGATCTAATCTTTGAGTGTGGACAGCTAACTAATTAAATTGAAGAATCACGAACGGAGATGATGGCCAAAACCCGAGATGCAAAGGTAGTCCAAATGGAAAGTTTGTACTCAGGATCCAGACGGGAACCAACAAGTTAACTTCATGGTTGGGCTTTGCTGCAGGACGTGTGCTAAGGTGTTGTCGACATCCAAAGTTTTGATTCACCAACGATTGTTAGGCTATGGGTCAGTGCAGCGGGGTAGTCATTACTCCATGGGGCAGAGTGATCGTAGCACGGCTATGAGCCAGTGTAGTGGAGTCGTCATGGCTTCACGGGGAAGAGTGGACATAGTGTAATGACCCGAAAATCCGGTCCAATTAGAGATGACCAAAAACACAAGTCCAACCCCAAATTAAACTGAAAATCAGGAAATTAATAGAAAGAAAAACAAAGGGTGAGGAAAGATAAGATAGAAACTTAGAATACGAGAAGAAGAACAACACAACATCAGAGTAACACGAATCTCACAGCGGAACGAATAACATATAATATATAACGTAACTTTGAAATATAACTTTGTACTTGAATATACATCATTTTCAAAGTACAGCACTTACGTCACATCAGAAATAAACTATAGCTATATGATCCTGAAGCCTCCTGCTCCAGCTCTTCAAGTATATGTAAAGCCCGACTACTTGACTGCCCGTACAAAATTGGGCACCCAAGAGTTTAGGGAAAACAAAACAAAATAAACTCTGGGTCAGTCAGGGGACTGGTATGAGTAAAACAATTTAAAACAGTTCGAACAAGTAAACGATATCTCATAAGACCACGCCGTATAACGGAACGGATTTTTCCCTTATGAGAATCCAAAATATCCATATCAAAAACCTTTTGATATTATAATAATGTCTGTCAACCACAACTATAATAATCATCTAGCAGAAACGCTTTCATCTCATGTTCTACATATATACTATACAATCAAAACCGCAAGCACGTATTGGGTAATGGATTTCCAACTATGAAAAGGTATGGAACCACCTTTCGCTAGTGTACCTCTAGAAAGGAATACACTGGGTTCAACAAGAACATCTTGCAACCCGGCCACACATGACCGACCACTCATTTCGCTTGAGTGTATCAAATGTATATCACCAACGGTTGGGATCAACAACCGCTTCCCGAATGGGACAGTATCGACAATAGATTTTTAGAAGTAAATGAAACTCTAGATCAGGTTATTATACACCCTACTTCGGAGCGACCGACTTAGCCATGCTACCTGCCTGATTTCTGTCATTTACCGGATGTGAGGCTAGAAGCTACGCTTTATCATCACACCAGATTCACTTCGAATGTCACATCGTAAAATCCATCAAATCATCGATTGACGTCCTCAACCATACATTATGTGTTAGCTAAAAGAAGTTTCTTTCTCCGCTTCCACTCTTGGTATGGTTGGAGAAACCAATATACATGACCTTTCTGGAAATACTCTGTCAGACATTCGTCCATACAAGTCATCCAGGAACAGGATGAACCGAAGGCACTATTCAATACATCCATCTTAGACACTGTTATATAAGACTTGTACAATAGCCCTTTGTAATGACCCGGATATTTGCCGGTGTAATAATTAACTTATTTAATTATTTAAATAACGAATATATTATTTAATCGTCGACGTTAGAACGTATAATTATATTATAATTAAAATCGAGCTTGAAATGGCGCTGCAGTTCGTTATTTGGCGATTCGAACTTCAACTGAATGTACAGAGTTCGTTTTAAATCGGATTTCTGTGAAACAAGAAACGCACGGAGCTGGTGGAGTATATCTTTCTAGTGGAAGAGAAAAATCAGGATTTTGTCGTGTAGATTTTGAGATATGTCCAAATCAAATTTTAAAATAGTCGCTATAGAATCAATTATCGACCGTAATGGTTTATTCAAAATAACTAGAGATCGGGTTTGAATTTAGACAAGGTTCTTTTGGGACATAACGCTAATTTAATTTTTAGAATTTTTCTGTAATTTTTAATTAATTAAATAAGCGACTTTTTATTTGGAGTATTTTGCACCCTGTATCAGAAATTGTGGGGTTTCACAATATGAGTTAAACTACTGATATTATTATATTTTTGGGATCGTGGCACCCTGCTCATCACAACGATACTTTTGTTTCTGTCTATAGAAATCAATAAATGAATAAAATGGTGTGGAGTGGGGTACGCTAAATTCTAAATACAAGGCTGGGATTCATGAAAGACTCTTCACGCTGCCGTCATTTATGATTCATTCCATGGCAACAACAAGGCCACGGTTTCTCCTTCTCAACCCCACAAAACTCACGGTCCTAACAACCAACGTGGGGAGTAAATTATCACATGAAGCTGTCACCTACCCTACCACTTAATACTTAAACACTAAATACACCCATTTGCTCTCGTCACTCCCATTTTTCAGTAAACCGCAAGTAACATTCACCCCCTTCTCAAATAAAAAGAAATACAAAACAAATGGAAATAAAATCATAACAATCGAAAACAAAATTTCTAAACCCCCAATTCCTTTGTATTCGAGCTACTGGCCTTGTTATCTTCAAGCAACTCTGAAGTTAGTGGGTTCGACGACTCCTTTGGCCGATGGCTTTTGTACGGTCGTGAGGTAGGGTTGTGTTTTAGGGGATGGTTGGGGCGGAGTTAAGGCTGAGCAAGGAGACGACGGGTATCAGGGTGGCCAGGCGCACCTTGTAGCAAGAGTTTGTGGGTTCCGATGCAGGTTCGGGTGGATGCAGTCACCGTGGGTTCTGGGAGGTCTCGAAGTCAAGGTCGACAGTTGGGGTTCGAGTGAATTGAAAATAGGATGAGAGGGTGCGGTTTTCGATAGTGAGTCGGATGGTGGTTGCCATGAAGTCGGTCGTTGGCCAAGGCAGAGGAGGAGGGAGGTCAAATATTCGGTCAACGCTGAAAGGAGGAATCGGGTTCGCCATTTTTGTTTCTGAAGGAGATGGGAGGAATTAGTGGATGCGGTATGGGCCAAATGGGAGGGTAAGGCCCGATTAATAAAAAAAAATTTATTTTTATTTTAATTAACGATGTACAAATTTGTGTAAGCTATAACTTTATCACACATTATCAGAATTGGGCAAAACAAGATCCGACAGGATCGTATGGACAGACACTACCCAATGGGACTGACTGGAAGTCCATCCGAACTCGTTACAATTTATGGCGAAATAAATTGTTTGATTCAAATCAAACAAACAGTTTATCGTTCTTTAACGATGAACTGCAAATGTGAGTAAAACTCACTAACTCTCCTCAATTTATATTTTAATATAAATTGTACTTTATTTATTGACTGCTGTATATTGATTGTTAAACTGGACTGTTAAATAGATTTGATTGAAAACGTAGCTATAGTTAATCTATGTACTGTTAATCAAATATGGTTCTGTACAGCAGGATATTTCATTTCAAAATGAAATATGATATATATTATACTGTGTAACATCTGTGGATGCAGGGAGACAGGTTGGGGGAATCCGACTGGATTCCTCAACAATTATTTTACTGTTTTCATATATTGTGATATATGATGTGATGTATATCTGTTATGGGTTATGTGTGTTAGAATGATATTGATCATTTGTTATTCGATATTTTAAATATCGTAAGAAACCTTGGGATGTAAAAAGGAATATTTCAATGTATATTGAAATAAAGGAATTTTATAAAATCAACCGATTTTATAAAAGGAAATAAATTTGAAAATAAAGCATTTATAAAATCATAGGATATTTTAAAGGAGGATATTTATTTAGAAAATAAATAGAATAAAGGGATATGTATTTAGAAAATAAATAAACCGATATAAATAGGAAATATTTGTGACGGTAAATAGAAGTTATAAATAGGAAATATTTGTAACGGTAAATAGAAGTTATAAATAGGAAATATTTGTAACGGTAAGTAAACGTTATAAAAAGGAAATAGTGGTAACGGAAAACGTAGTTTATCAAAAGGAGTTAATCAAATGTAGTTTATCAAAAGGGGTTAATCGAATATAGAAATTAAGAAGTTAAGTTAAACAAAAATTAGAAACTGACTAGAGATTAGTAAGTTGAATAGTTTTCTGAGTATCGATTTGATGTTGGTTTTGGCCTTCGGGGTTTATACTTAGAGAATTGTTCTCTTACTAGTTTACAGTTAGGGACTAATAGTTGTGGAATGGTAGTGATGCGTAAATGAGGATTGGAAATGTTTTCCAATGTTGAAAACATATATTTTCTAATTTTAGAAAATAAGGAAATATGAATATATATATATATATATGGTTGATGATTGGATCGATAATTCCATTTGGAATTTAGATCGTTGTTTGTACACCGACATGCTTTCATTTGATAGTTAAATCACAGACTATCGAAGTTTTGACCATTTTACGTTGTTAATATGGAGAGACCGGTTGGATTGTTATCCAAAGAACCACTCCGTATTGGCATAAGCGTTGCAAACCAAGTACGCTGAATATATTGAAGACGGAGTAAAATGCAAGGGCTGTCCTGTTTACAGAATAGTGCCTTCGGTTTCGTTCAGTCCCAGAACGAATGTATATGGACGAATGTCTGACAGAGTATTTCCAATGATCGAATGGGTTGGACTGTACAAATATATATGGTGGCCAACGGATTTATTCCCTTCGCATAATATCCAGAATCTTTTTGTGCAGATCCAACTAAATGATTTACGGATCTGATAATGTGGCATTCAAAGTGATCGTGTTATAAATGAATGGAAAGTAAGCGTAGCTTCTAGCCTCACATCCGGTAAATGACAAAAATCGGGCAGGCAGTGTGGCTAAGTCGGTCGCACCGAAGTAGGGTGTATAATCACCTATCTAGAGAATATTCATTTGCTTCTTAAATCTATCAATGCTGTCCCATATATATTTACGGGAACGGTTGCTGATCCCAACCGTTGGTGATGTACATTCGATACACTCAAGCGAAATGAGTGGTCGGTCATGTGTGGCTGAGTTGCAAGATGTTCTTGTTGAACTCCAGTGTATCGTTCCTAGAGTACACTGATCGGAAGGTGGTTCCATACCTTGTCATAGTTGGAAACCCAATCATCCAATACGCACCTGCGGTTTTGATTGTATACTATATATGTAGAACGTGAGATGCAAGCGTTTCTACTAGATTGATATCTATTTGTATTTAGACATTATCATAATATCAGAATGATATTGCTTTTCAAAGATGTTTGGATTCTCATAAGGGAAAAACCCGTTCCGTATTCACGGCGTGGTCTTATGAGATATCATATACCTGTTTAAATGATTTGAGTTTACTCACACCAGTCACATGACTGACCCGGAGTTTATTTGTTTTGTCTTCCCTAAACTCTTGGGTGCCTAAATTTGTACGGGCAGTCAAGTAGTCGGGATTTACAGATGCACTTGGAGAGCTTGGAGCAGGAGGCTTCAGCAGTCGATAGCTATTATTTATTCTGCTGTGATGTTATATGTTGTACTCTGAAAATGGTATGTATAAACAGTTATAACTTTGTATTTCAAAAGTTATGTTATATTTTATTCGTTCCGCTGTGAGATTCGTGTTACTCTGATGTTGTTGTTGTTGTCTTCTTCTTCTTCTATTCTAAGTTTCTATCTTATCTATCCTCACCCTCTATCTTCTTTCTATTAGTTTCTTGAATTTCTAGTGCAATTTGGGGTTGGACTTGTGTTATTTAGTCAGCTCAAATTGGACTGGATTTTCGGGTCACTACAGTTGGTATAAGAGCTTAAGTTAAGTATTACCTTGGCTCTGTGGCGTAACTCAGTAGAGATGGGATTAGTAATATCCTAGATTGAGTTGAGTGTATATATACGAGTGAACGTATTTGTTATTTGATATAAAAAAATTTGTTTTATATTGTGGAGCTTTATTGGTTGAGTGGCTTATGAATTCTGGTCGATGGTGGGGCACCACAATATCGATAGGGGTTTCTAAACACTCGAATACGATGAACCAACATGATATGTTTTGACATTAACATAGTATAATTGGTTGTGTTGGTTGTTACTATAATCAGATGAGATTATAAAAAGGTGAAATGGTTATAAATAACCAATCAGAATTCATATAAGTAAAGTATATAAGATAAGATGAATTAAATCTGAAATTAAATCAGGATTAGGAAATAAAATAAGGAAATTTTAAGTTCCTGGGAGATTTTGAAAATGTTTTCAAATTTGGAGTGTTATAGTATTGAACTCACTTCGATAAACTGGGAAATAACCCTGATGAGTGTGGCCACATCATCAGTGTTCATTTTCGAGTTCTAAGTGACAGATTACTACTAAGGGTTTTGTTTTTGAATTGTTTAAGGAAAACAAGTGTTTAGAAATTCAAAGGTTTTGAATTGGTATTATGGTTTCAAATTGATTTGAAATAAACCCAGGAATATAAATTCTGGAATTAAGATTTAGCTTATAAAGTTAAACAGATTAAAATATTGAAAGTGAATAAATTAATTTGAATTAAACTTGGACAAGGTTATATATAATATGGAATTATATTGGGATGATATCGAGTAAGTTGATTGATTATATAAGAATTTGGAATCAAAAATTGTACTTAAGTTTGAGATGGAATTTGACTTGAGTATAAGCGAATACTTGAGTTTGAGGATAAAAACTGACAGGAGATGGATTGGAATGACATTGGTATATGTTAAGTTGATAACCAATGGGAATGGTATAATGATATGGTCAGCAAAAAGGTACAAGTTTATATTTCATATGAGTTTGGAGATTGATGAGCCGAATTGGCAAGCCGCTTGGCTGTTTGATTTTCTTTTGAGTTGGAAAAGGCCTAGAGAGGCGAGTTGTGGTTTTACCGATAGGGCTGTACAAAGGAGGTTATGGCAAAATTTTCCGAAAATTTAAAGTGTTAGAAAATTTTCAGAATTCTTGAAAATTTTAGTTAGTCGGAATAAATTAATATCTTAGTCGATATTAATTGGTTCAGTTGAAACTGAAGTTAAGGGGTAAACCGATAAATATTTACCCAGCAGATAGGGTCGTCCACTACCTTAGCAATTTCGAGGACGAAATTATTTTAAGTGGGGAAGAATGTAATGACCCGGATATTTGACGGTGTAATAATTAACTTATTTAATTATTTAAATAATGAATATATTATTTAATCGTCGACGTTAGAACGTATAATTATATTATAATTAAAATCGAGCTCGAAATGGCGCTGCAGTTCGTTATTTGGCGATTCGAACTTCAACTGAATGTACAGAGTTCGTTTTAAATCGGATTTCTGTGAAACAAGAAACGCACGGAGCTGGTGGAGTATATCTTTCTAGTGGAAGAGAAAAATCAGGATTTTGTCGTGTAGATTTTGAGATATGTCCAAATCAAATTTTAAAATAGTCGCTATAGAATCAATTATCGACCGTAACGGTTTATTCAAAATAACTAGAGATCGGGTTTGAATTTAGACAAGGTTCTTTTGGGACATAACGCTAATTTAATTTTTAGATTTTTTCTGTAATTTTTATTTAATTAAATAAACGACTTTTTATTTGGAGTATTTTGCACCCTGTATCAGAAATTGTGGGGTTTCACAATACGAGTTAAACTACTGATATTATTATATTTTTGGGATCGTGGCACCCTGCTCATCACAACGATACTTTTGTTTCTGTCTATAGAAATCAATAAATGAATAAAATGGTGTGGAGTGGGGTACGCAAAATTCTAAATACAAGGCTGGGATTCATGAAAGACTCTTCACGCTGCCGTCATTTATAATTCATTCCACGGCAACAACAAGGCCACGGTTTCTCCTTCTCAACCCCATAAAACTCACGGTCCTCGTTAAACAACCAACGTGGGGAGTAAATTATCACATGAAGCTGTCACCTACCCTACCACTTAATACTTAAACACTTAAGCTTCTCTCTTCTGTAAATACACCCATTTTCTCTCGTCACTCCCATTTTTCAGTAAACCGCAAGTAACATTCACCCCCTTCTCAAATAAAAAGAGATACAAAACAAATGGAAATAAAATCATAACAATCGAAAACAAAATTTCTAAACCCCCAATTCCTTTGTATTCGAGCTACTGGCCTTGTTATCTTCAAGCAACTCTGAAGTTAGTGGGTTCGACGACTCCTTTGGCCGATGGCTTTTGTACGGTCGTGAGGTAGGGTTGTGTTTTAGGGGATGGTTGGGGCGGAGTTAAGGCTGAGCAAGGAGACGACGGGTATCAGGGTGGCTAGGCGCACCTTGTAGCAAGAGTTTGTGGGTTCCGATGCAGGTTCGGGTGGATGTAGTCACCGTGGGTTCTGGGAGGTCTCGAAGTCAAGGTCGACAGTTGGGGTTCGAGTGAATTGAAAATAGGATGAGAGGGTGCGGTTTTCGATAGTGAGTCGGATGGTGGTAGCCATGAAGTCGGTCGTTGGCCAAGGCAGAGGAGGAGGGAGGTCAAATATTCGGTCAACGCTGAAAGGAGGAATCGGGTTCGCCATTTTTGTTTCTGAAGGAGATGGGAGGAATTATTGGATGCGGTATGGGCCAAATGGGAGGGTAAGGCCCGACTAATAAAAAAAAGAATTTATTTTTATTTTAATTAACGATGTACAAATTTGTGTAAGCTATAACTTTATCACACATTATCAGAATTGGGCAAAACAAGATCCGACAGGATCGTATGGATAGACACTACCCAATGGGACTGACTGGAAGTCCATCCGAACTCGTTACAATTTATGGCGAAATAAATTGTTTGATTCAAATCAAACAAACAGTTTATCGTTCTTTAACGATGAACTGCAAATGTGAGTAAAACTCACTAACTCTCCTCAATTTATATTTTAATATAAATTGTACTTTATTTATTGACTGCTGTATATTGATTGTTAAACTGGACCGTTAAATAGATTTGATTGAAAACGTAGCTATAGTTAATCTATGTACTGTTAATCAAATATGGTTCTGTACAGCAGGATATTTCATTTCAAAGTGAAATATGATATATATTATACTTTGTAACATCTGTGGATGCAGGGAGACAGGTTGGGGGAATCCGACTGGATTCCTCAACAATTATTTTACTGTTTTCATATATTGTGATATATGATGTGATGTATATCTGTTATGGGTTATGTGTGTTAGAATGATATTGATCATTTGTTATTCGATATTTTAAATATCGTAAGAAACCTTGGGATGTAAAAAGGAATATTTCAATGTATATTGAAATAAAGGAATTTTATAAAATCAACCGATTTTATAAAAGGAAATAAATTTGAAAATAAAGCATTTATAAAATCATAGGATATTTTAAAGGAGGATATTTATTTAGAAAATAAATAGAATAAAGGGATATGTATTTAGAAAATAAATAAACCGATATAAATAGGAAATATTTGTGATGGTAAATAGAAGTTATAAATAGGAAATATTTGTAACGGTAAATAGAAGTTATAAATAGGAAATATTTGTAACGGTAAGTAAACGTTATAAAAAGGAAATAGTGGTAACGGAAAACGTAGTTTATCAGAAGGAGTTAATCAAATGTAGTTTATCAAAAGGGGTTAATCGAATATAGAAATTAAGAAGTTAAGTTAAACAAAAATTAGAAACTGACTAGAGATTAGTAAGTTGAATAGTTTTCTGAGTATCGATCTGATGTTGGTTTCGGCCTTCGGGGTTTATACTTAGAGAATTGTTCTCTTACTAGTTTACAGTTAGGGACTAATAGTTGTGGAATGGTAGTGATGCGTAAATGAGGATTGGAAATGTTTTCCAATGTTGAAAACATATATTTTCTAATTTTAGAAAATAAGGAAATATGAATATATATATATATATATATGGTTGATGATTGGATCGATAATTCCATTTGGAATTTAGATCGTTGTTTGTACACCGACATGTTTTCATTTGATAGTTAAATCACAGACTATCGAAGTTTTGACCATTTTACGTTGTTAATATGGAGAGACCGGTTGGATTATTATCCAAAGAACCACTCCGTATTGGCATAAGCGTTGCAAACCAAGTACGCTGAATATATTGAAGACGGGGTAAAATGCAAGGGCTGTCCTATTTACAGAATAGTGCCTTCGGTTTCGTTCAGTCCCAGAACGAACGTATATGGACGAATGTCTGACAGAGTATTTCTAATGATCGAATGGGTTGGACTGTACAAATATATATGGTGGCCAACGGATTTATTCCCTTCGCATAATATCCAGAATCTATTTGTGTAGATCCAACTAAATGATTTACGGATCTGATAATGTGGCATTCAAAGTGATCGTGTTATAAATGAATGGAAAGTAAGCGTAGCTTCTAGCCTCACATCCGGTAAATGACAAAAATCGGGCAGGCAGCATGGCTAAGTCGGTCGCACCGAAGTAGGGTGTATAATCACCTATCTAGAGAATATTCATTTGCTTCTTAAATCTATCAATGCTGTCCCATATATATTTACGAGAACGGTTGCTGATCCCTACCGTTGGTGATGTACATTCGATACACTCAAGCGAAATGAGTGGTCGGTCATGTGTGGCTGAGTTGCAAGATGTTCTTGTTGAACTCCAGTGTATCGTTCCTAGAGTACACTGATCGGAAGGTGGTTCCATACCTTGTCATAGTTGGAAACCCAATCATCCAATACGCACCTGCGGTTTTGATTGTATACTATATATATAGAACGTGAGATGCAAGCGTTTCTACTAGACTGATATCTATTTGTATTTAGACATTATCATAATATCAGAATGATATTGCTTTTCAAAGATGTTTGGATTCTCATAAGGGAATAACCCGTTCCGTATTCACGGCGTGGTCTTATGAGATATCATATACCTGTTTAAATGATTTGAGTTTACTCACACCAGTCACATGACTGACCCGGAGTTTATTTGTTTTGTCTTCCCTAAACTCTTGGGTGCCTAAATTTGTACGGGCAGTCAAGTAGTCGGGATTTACAGATGCACTTGGAAAGCTTGGAGCAGGAGGCTTCAGCAGTCGATAGCTATTATTTATTCCACTGTGATGTTATATGTTGTACTCTGAAAATGGTATGTATAAACAGTTATAACTTTGTATTTCAAAAGTTATGTTATATTTTATTCGTTCTGCTGTGAGATTCGTGTTACTCTGATGTTGTTGTTGTTGTCTTCTTCTTCTTCTATTCTAAGTTTCTATCTTATCTATCCTCACCCTCTATCTTCTTTCTATTAGTTTCTTGAATTTCTAGTGCAATTTGGGGTTGGACTTGTGTTATTTAGTCAGCTCAAATTGGACTGGATTTTCGGGTCACTACACCCTTGCACTTTACTCTGTCTTCAATTAACTTTGGTATATATGATTCGCAATGCTTATGCCAATACAGAGTGGTTCTTTGGATAAAAATCCAACCGGTCTCTCCATATTAACAATGTTAAAATGGTCAAAACTTTGATAGTCTGTGATCTAACTATCAAAGAAAAACAGGTGTGCAAACAACGATATTATTTCCAGATGGAAATTCTACCAATCAACCATCAATCATATATATATATATATCCTTATTTCCTATGTTTAGAAAATATACGTTATTAACACTGGAAAACATTTCCATTGTTATTTACGTATAACTATCATTTTACAACTATCAGTCCCTGACTGTGAACTAGTAGGTGAACAGTTCTCTAAGTATAAACCCCGAAGGTCGAAACCAACATCAGATCGACACTTAGAAAACCATTCAACTTAACAAATCCCTAGTCAGTTTCTAATCTTGTTTAACTCTATTTCGATTAACTCTAATTCGAAATATTTGATTTAACTCCATTCGCTTAACTCTAGATTGCAGCGATCACAATGGTTACGCCTGATTCCCTCAGGAAACATCTGACCGCCGTAGGCTATCTACAGCCCTGCGAATTACGCTAGCAGTCGTGCAAAATGGTACCTTATCCAATATAACTATGTCTGATTTACTCCTTTTGATAACTACGTTTGATTAACTCCTTTTGATAACTACGTTTGATTAACTCCTTTTATAATCCTATTTATTTCCTAAATAAATACTCCTTTATTCTATTCTATTCGTTTTATCCACATTTTTCCCTTTTATAAAACTCTATTCGTTTTATAAACATTTTTCCCTTTTATAAAACTCTATTGTTTTATAAACATTTTCCTTTTATTTACTTTCGAAAATATTTCTTTTTTATAAAATCTATTGATTTTATAAAATCCCTTTATTTCAATATACATTGAAATAATTCTTTTTACATCCCAGGGTCTTTTATGATATTTAAAATATCGAATAACAATAATCAACATCATTCTAACACACATAATCAAACAAATTATATATCACATCATGTATTACAATATATGAACAGAACAGTATCATAAATATTGAGGAGTCCAGTTGGACTCCTCCAACCTATTTCCCTGCATCCACAGATGTTACATAATAAAATCAACATCACTTTCAGTTCCATATGATATATTCTGTTAAACAGAATCAATATAGAAATTCAACTAACTGACTAGCAGTTCAATCAAACAGTCAACACACAGTCAATCAGCCAATATTTAACAGTTCTAAAAATACAACATGAAATTATAAACTGTTCAGAGTTAGTGAGATTTACTCACATTGTCCGTAATCGTTAAACAACGAATAACGGTCGTAGATTCGAATCAGTCATTTTATTCTGTTGTGAATCCACATAAGCAATGAATCATCCCCAACAAATTCCATGTTGTAATGTCTGTTCCTATGATCCCAACGAATCTTATTTCACTGAATTTGGATAACGTATGGTGATGTTATATATTATACAAGTTATGATACAACATTAATTTAATTAATCTATTTCTATTGAAATAAAAGGGGCCTTAACCTTTGTATATGGCCCAACAACCAACTCTAAAACCACGACCGCTCAAGAAGGACTTCCTTCTTCTCCGATCCTCGTTTCCAGTATTTCTGTTTGCCATAACCAAACTTTTGATCCTCCTATCTCCTTCTCCAATCTACTAACCCATGGACTCAACAAATATTTCCAATTCCTCATACCCCCATTTTGTGCTTACAGTAACCCACACATATACCCAGAATTCCTCTCTTCAAAAATCACTGCCTCCAAACACATATCAAAACCATCAACCCGATATCCTCTCATCCAACGCAAATCTCCATCTTTTCCCAGGTGATCTGCACAAACCCGGCGATTCCTTCAAGAACAAGGATCGATTTTTCATCTCCAATTTAAGACATATAACTACCATTAATCCCATAACAAAAATTGATTATATACTTACACATGTCTTAACCTTGATCAACAATTTAAAACGTTCAGGAAGGCCGCTCATCATCCTTCCTCTCCCACGCTACAGGTACTGAAGCACTTCATCATTTCCATGGCCTCGTGATATCTGTCTGTAGCATATATCGAGCTGAACTCCGACTCCAGTTCCGTTGCCGACCCTCGAGATCATCAGACCTCAGACCCCGCTATAGTAGTGCTCGTCTTTTGACTGGTGCTCGACTTTCGATGAACTGCGTCAAACTGGGTATCACGCTCCTAGTAAAACCCGCGATAGTTTTCAAATTCAGAAAATCCCACAAAAACATAAATCGATCCATTCGATCTTCTGATTCATAATACGAACTCGAAATCGCTGATCGAAGTTTCCAATTGCTGGAAAACATGAACCCTAATACTTGCTGTGCGACAGAACCATGATTGAACCCATCAAAACCGGTACAGGGATGGAGAGCATCTTGAAACGTACACAGAAAAATGTGTGAATCGATTTAGGGAATTTTATTTGATTTTCTATTGAATTTCAAAGTTGGTATTTTACTATGAGGAATTTTACTTTGGTGGCGGCCTCTTTTTACTTCGCTGAAGAATGAATAATTAGGTCTTAAGGAAAGTAAAAGGCGGGTATTTATAGTAGGTAAGGATGGAGATATTTATCTTAGATATTTGTAGATATTTATTCAATCATTCATTTGAATTCGGCTTCTAAAAATTCCCGTGGTCACATATAATACCTAAAAATCACGAAAATTGACATGCACCTTCAACTCGACATTACGGTCCCAACGAAACTGGTTTCATCGAATTCCTACTCCGTTTGCTCACACAGTGTATTTTTAACTGTCAATTTACTGACTGTTTTTCACTCTAAAAATCCGTACGGCCACACAGTGACTCTAAAAATCACGGAACTTGGATTCTAACAATAATTTGATGTTACGGATCCAACAAAATTAGTTTCGTCGAATTCCGAGGTCGTTTACACAAGTGGCTATTTTTAAAGCTCTAAAATAGCCCTTTTAAATATATAACTATGTTTAAAAATAATGAAATTTAATATTAATAAATTGATATTATCGTATATATTCACATCAGAATAACATACAGCTCTAGAATATTCCTATATGAATTTCTAGCTTGATATTTCAAATCCCGATTAAATCGATATTCGATTTATAAGGAAATTCCCTTTATAAATATAAATAAATTATAAAGGAATTCCACAGCGACTTTTCTAAAATTTGATTTGGACATATATCAAAATCTACACGACGAAATCCCGATTTTTCTCTTCCACTAGAAAAATATACTTCACCAGCTCCGTACGTTTCTTGTTTCACAGAAATCCGATTTAAAACGAATCCTGTACATTCAGTTGAAGTTCGAATTGCCAATTTACGAACTGCAACGCCATTTCGAGCTCGATTATAATTATAATAAAATTATACGTTCAAACTGTTGTTTATATAATATATTCGTTATTATAATTCTACTCTAAACTGAATTATATACTTTGAATTGTCCAGTTCACACAATATTGTAAATTCCACAAATTCTGATTATTCTCTGAATTAAATATATTATTTAATTATTATTTTAATTAAATATTTGCTATTATTTAATTCAACGACCATTTGATTATGTAAATCACTATTTATATAATTAAATTAATTAATTATAATATCACTAAAAATACGGGTCATTACATTCTTCCCCACTTAAAAATAATTTCGCCCTCGAAATTGCTAAGGTAGAAAACAAACCCTATCGACCTGTTAGAACTTATCGGTCCACTTCTTAACTTCAGTTTCAACTGAACCAATTTAATTTCAATTAAATTATTAACTAATTCTTATCAACGAAAATTTTCAAAAATCCTACCAACGCCTTAACTTTTTGAAAAATTTCACCAGCACCTCCTTTGTACTGGTCAATAGGTCAAACTCCAACTCGCCTCTCTTGGCCTTCTCCAACCCAAAAGAAAATCAAATAACCAAGCGGCTTGCCAATTTGGCTCATAAAATCTCATACTGTAACAACCCGTAAAATGCGAGCCAGTTTGAAAATTTTATTTTGGCAATTTTAGCGAATTTTGATTATTTAAAATGAATTATTTTAAATAACATCGACGAGAAATTTATTTTGAATTGAAATTCGAACGTATATATTATATACGTCGTCGTTAGAATATAAAATAATTATATATAATTATAAATAGAATTGAAAATGGCGCGGTAGTTCGATAATTCGATTTCAAACTTCAATTGAATGTACCGGGTGCAAAACAATCCGGATTTTAGTGAAACCAAAAACATTAGGATCTATTCGTGAACATCTTTCCAACGAATCCGAAAAATCAAGATTTCATATCGGGAATCATAAGATATGTCCAGTTGAAAATTAGAAATAGTCGCTGTGGAATTTATATATATTTTTATATATATAAGGCCCTTAAAAATAGCAATTTTGCAAACGACCTCGGATTTCGACGAAACCAGTTTTGTTGGGTCCGTGATGTAAAGTTATTGCTAGGTTTCAAATTTCATAATTTTTCGAATCAATATGTGAGCGTGGCAAAGGAAAACGTGTTTTGACCATTTCAGTTGATTTTAATCGACTGGAAATTGGCCATTTTTCTAACGGTCTCAGAATTCGACGAAACTAGTTTTGTTAAGACCGTATCGTCAATACGAAGCTAGAAAATATTTTTCTGGAATTTTCCGAGTTAATATGTGACCCCGGTAATTAGAAATATACGTTTAAAATTCAATATAGTGATTTAAATGTAAATTTAACGGAAACTGATTGTAACAATCAAATCAGCTTGCGATATATATCCCATTGTGTTCGGAATGGGGGTAAAACGCTATGGACGACAGGCGGTGGGCCTCGTTTCGAGGTCGTATGTGAAAGTCAACTCTTTAGGATAAAATTTATTAATTAATTAATAAAAAAAAAAAATATTATCTTCCCCTTAACTACCCAGGCCCCCCCCCGATTTCCTTTTACAGAAAAAAAAAAAAAAAAAAGAAAAAAAAAGAAAACGAAATCGAAATCGCCCCAGCCCCTTTCCCTCGTCGGAGCCGCCACCCTCGCGTCGGCCTCCTCCCTCCGATCGACTGCACGACCCGCGCCCCCCTGCTGCCATCGACCGCCGCCCTGCCAGAGCTCGAGCTCGACCACGCGAGCCTCTCCGCCCAGAAACGCTGCGCCTCCGTGAGCAGACGTCGCACCGCAGCCCCCAAAGCTCGCCACCCACCTGAACGATTCTGACAACTCCACCTCCGCCTCGAGAAGCCCTCCGACGACCTGCTAAACCCCCCCCCCCCCCCCGTAAGTCCTCTTTTTTTTTTTCTTTAAACTGATTATTTTAATTGTTTTAAAAACTGATTATTTTATTGTTTTAAAAACTGATTTTGTCATAACTTAAAAACTGATTTTATTTTGAGTTATAAAAGACGTAATTTTTGAGAAAGAAAAAGATTTGATTTTTAATTCTAAAAAGATTTGATTTTTAATTCTAAAAAGATTTGATTTTTAATTCTAAAAAGATTTGATTTTTAATTCTAAAAAGATTTGATTTTTAATTCTAAAAAGATTTGATTTTTAATTCTGAAAAAAAATAGGATTTTTATATATTGAACTTCGTTAGAAAAATAGAATTTTTATATATTGAACTTCGATAGAAAAATGGAATTTTTATATATTGAACTTCGATAGGAAAATAGAATTTTTATATATTGAACTTCGTTAGAAAAATAGAATTTTTATATATTGAACTTCGATAGAAAAATAGAATTTTTATATATTGAACTTCGATAGAAAAATGGAATTTTTATATATTGAACTTCGATAGAAAAATGGAATTTTTATATATTGAACTCCGATAGAAAAATATGGAATTTTTATATATTGAACTCCGATAGAAAAATATGGTTTTTATATATTGAACTTCGATAGAAAAATATGATTTTTATATATGGAATAGCGAAGTAAAAATTCGATTTTTACATATGTAGTGAAAGCAGCAACGAAGGTGACAAAAAGGCGAAACGACGAAGACTTCTGCAAATGAAGTGCCGGGGAGCTAGGATAGCTATAGGTGAGAATTTCTCACCTTTCAATTTATTTTTCTAGTTATATATATATACTAGGATACAGACGGTGCTTAGTAGCACCCGACACAACCGTCCACAGACCATGGACTTGTTTGTTTGACTGTTTGGTGATTGATTGCGATATTGGTTTGAATGTGGTTTGTGGTGTGAAAAATCGAATCGATAAATTGGTTAGGATTAGACGTGCGCCGTTATAAGGCGTAGGAGTAAGGCTAGGTTAGACCCTTACTCCAAATTTTGTGGTTTGCAAAATAAAATTGATTTGATTGATGAGTGAATGGCGTGGGCCTTCACTAGATCGGGGATAAGGCTAGGCCTCGTCCCGTTTCTAGTATCGTGCCGTTATGCCGCCGAAATTTTCTAAAATAAGTTAGAAAAATAAAAATAGCATTTTATTTAAAGAATGAACTGAATAGAAATTCATATGTTAAAATAAAATGTGTTATCGTTAAAAATATAATTTTTAACGTGAATGTGAATAAATAAATATTCATTTACAAACCAGACGGTTTGTTTATGTACACCTATTTGAATGACGTTGATTGGGTCGATAAATTTTACACATCGCCTAACTGCACAAATAAAATATGCGTTTGATTGTTTGAAACCCCACACGGGTGTTAGGATGAAATTTGAAGTTCACTCATCCTGATTGATTAAATATGTCGATCGATTGATTGACAGGCTGTTATAAGCGTTGAATATCTATATTTGATGCTTATACAGTGTAGTGCACTTTGGTTGATGGTTGATTATTTTCAATGCTATTATATACATGTGTTGTATGAAAATCCATATAATTAATTTTATATGGTAATTGATTGGGCCTCATTCCAGTTTTGAAAAAGAAATATTTGAAATAGAATATTTGAAAATAAAGGAATATATGAAGCCGTGTTGATTAGATTGACGCCATTTTGACGTGAACGATATTTATATCGATTTTAAAAACGAATTCAAAATGAATTGAAAACGATTTCAAAATGAATTGAATTGAAAACGATTTCGAAATGAATTGAATTGAAAACGATTTCGAAATGAATTGAATTGAAAACGATTTCGAAATGAATTGAATTGAAAACGATTTCGAAATGAATTGAATTGAAAACGATTTCGAAATGAATTGAATTGAAAACGATTTCGAAATGAATTGAATTGAAAACGATTTCGAAATGAATTGAATTGAAAACGATTTCGAAATGAATTGAATTGAAAACGATTTCGAAATGAATTGAATTGAAAACGATTTCGAAATGAATTGAATTGAAAAGGATTTCGAAATGAATTGAATTGAAAACGAATTCAAATTGAATTGTAAACGATTTCGAAATGAATTGAATTGAAAACGATTTCGAAATGAATTGAATTGAAAACGATTTCGAAATGAATTGAATTGAAAACGATTTCGAAATGAATTGAATTGAAAACGAATTCAAATGGAATTGAAAACGAATTGAAATGAATTCAAATTGAATTGAAATTTAAATCGAATAGAAATGAATTTTGAAACGAATTTATAAAGAAGAATTCAATTTTGATTTGAATTGAAAAGAAAGTTGAAATAGCTTTTGAAACGATTTTAAAACTATTTATATAATTCGTTTTAAATAGAAATCGACGATATATATATATTATATATATTATATATATAATATAATGGCCTGAATAGAACGCGCCGCGCCGCGGCAGTTCGTGAATTTCGACCATTTATTTCAAACGGACATTACGGGAGATCCGACCGTCGGATTCTCCTAAAACCGGAACCGTTGGGTTCGTATCGAAAAGAGCTTTCTAACGAATGTGATAAATCAGAAATCTAACGGTTGGATTTGGAATTATGTCCAAATCAAATTGGAAAAAGGTCGCTGTAAGTGCAGTTCGATGGCCGTTGTGGGAAATCGACTGTACGGGCCTTGATAAAATTATTAAAAATAGTAATAATTTGTGTAAAATCATAAGAAATGATTTGTGAAGATTTGGGATGAAAAACTCCATATTTGAAAAGATAAAAATAGATTTTTATCGAAATGAACTAGTTTTGAACTAGAATTATAATTCTTTTTTTTTTAAATAAATAAATTGAATTCGAAAAGGGTTTTGAAAATAACCAAAATTTCCAATGATTGCATTGGAGTGGATTTGAATCGAAATTGTCTTCGGAATATTTCGATGTTGGAATTTGTGATTATACGGATGTTGTTACGGAAATTTGAAAGATATATATTTATATCGTTATTTCCAATACGACATTTGTTAATCGTAGAATTTGATATTGAATATAAGCCGATATATTTTCTATTCAGAGCCTTATATTGAATATCAAATGGGATTTGGGTTTGTCGTGAATGGTGTCTTCACTAACACTGTTCTTGAACCCAGTTGAGAAAAGATTAAATCTTTTTATTTAGATTTAATGAAGTGTACCAATTAAATGATATTTAATTGGAATTGAATGGATATTGATTTTTGGGTTTATCGTGAACAGTGTTTTAAATAACACTTGTTCTTTAACCCGATAATTAATGGGATGTGACTTTGGGTTTATCGTGAACCGTGTTTTAAATGACACTGATTCTTTAACCCAGTCACAGATTAAAACTAAGTGGAGTTTTAATGAATCTTTAATTAGATTGAAAAGATCGAGAATGGAGTATCACCAGTTTTGCTCCAGGCGATAGTTAAATCTTTAATTAGATTTGAACGTGAAATTTAGAAACTAACTGTCGGTTAGCTAAGTAGAATGGTTTTCTGGATATTGATCTGATGTTGGTTTCGGCCTTCGGGGTTAATATTTGGGGAATTATTCTCTTGATTAATTTACGGTTAGTGACTAATGAATTGGAATGAGGCGTATGTTGTGTTTGTGTAACACTTTTATAATATATACGCGAGTTATTCGGAAAGACCGGGTTTATCCCATTCTGAATAACTGATACGACGATAAGTCGAAGATGAAGACGATGGTCGAAGACCGGAGGTCTTCACGTCGTTTGGGTAATTACTGATGATCTTGATTGGGCTGTACACCCAAGAAGATGGAAACAGTTAGTGATCGTCCAGACGTACTTGGAGATCGATGGATATGCGGGGTACTAGGTGCCTCCGGTTTCGTTCAGACCCAGGACGGACTTGTAAATGGACTGTGTGTCTGACATCGGATTTCATTCTGTGTGACTGATATCGGTTGCATAGGATGGTTTGCCTGTGTGGCATGCTAAGATGCAAATGATCAAGGCTTCTGTTGAAAAGCAAAGTCTTGTGGTGATGATCAAAGCACGGCCTTGGTGGCGTAGCTTTGTGTAACGTTTACCTCGCGTGTTTCACACCCGGTATGAACCAAAAACGGGAGACGGACCTCAGGGAGGACTTGCGTTTCTTTCTAGCTAGAAGTGGCGTCAGTGGTTTTACACGCCCTGACGAGTTTGACTTATGTGGTTGTTGCTGTTGCGAGGCGCCTCGGATTGATCGGTCGTTCTCGAACCGATGGAGTCATTCGTTGGCTCGTTTGCGCCCCAAAGGGCGGGGAAACGTAGTGTTCAGGCATTTTAATCCACATCGGTGGACCGGCCCTGTCGCTCCTAGGGTCACTCGAGCTCTGATCCTGAGACATGGTAGGCTAGATTGTCTCGAATCGGTTGAGGACTATCTTTTGCCTCGGTTCATAGATGGAAATCCAATTTCCAAATACGTGACTTTGCGGTTTTATTTGTAAACCTATACATGGCGACATAGTGGCATGGGACGCTCATGCCGCCTATGATTGATACTTATGATTTGAAGTTGTTTTATACACTATGCACTTATAATAGTATCAAATGATTTGTTTTAAACGTATCAAGCATTCTTTGGCTGTTATAAGGGAAAACCCTATCCCCCGGCTTGCGTTGCATTGTGTGATAGGACCTGGGTCTTATAACAGCTTCATTTTTCTTTATTTAGCATTGCGCTGTTTGTTTTATGCACTGGTATTCTTGGGAGGAAACCCGTTCCGTGTTATACGGCGTGGTCCCTTGATTTACCTAATGATTTAAAATAAAGATAACTGTTTTAGTTCTCACACCAGTCACATGACTGACCTGGAGTTTATTGTTTTAACCTAAACTCTGGGTGCCCCTATTTTGACACGGGCAGCTAGTAGTTTTGGTTTTGCAGATTTATATTCACAGGATCCTGGTTTACAGCTGGAACGATATCCGGAAAGCTTTGTATCCGTATATCTCTTCTAGTTGTGTATTGTATTATTTTCCGCTGCGATGTATTTAAATGTAATTTAAATCTCTGATATTTCTGTGTAATATTCATTAATACTCTGTATATTCTTGTAATCTGATGCATTGTTGTGATATACAATGAAATGTTCTTCTGTATGCGTTCTGTTTTGTCCTGTTCTCAACGATAGGGCGTTTCGAACGGCCTGGATCGGTTTAGCGACTGGTTCGGACCGAGCGAGATTCCTTGCCGTCACAGTTGGTATCAGAGCTTTGGTTTACAAAGCTTAGAGAACAAGGCACCTTAGAACCATACGAAAGAATTCACCAGATATTGGATTAGTAATATCCAATGAGAGTGACTCGTTAGAGATGGGATCAGCAGTATCCTAGAACGAGTGTGAAGAGTATATTTTTCAAATGAAAACAATTTTGTTTTGAAATTTAAATCAATTGTTCGTATTTGGTTATTTATTTATATTGAGTTGGACAGTCCAGTATATAAAGATTTTGCGTATACGTCTGATCCGCGTGTATTCAAAGTTTTAATATATTGGATAGATATAGCATCACACTCTAGTCGCCCGAAGATGATATTGATGATAGCGATCGCATCATCAACATTTGTATTCGAGTTTCGAAGGTGTGATATCTATATATTTCCTATTGACTGGTGTGAGAACCAAAATTAGATAGGGCCTATTGTTGTGATTTGGCATCAAAAATTTGATTTTTGTATATGTATCAAAGTTATCAATTTGAAACTCTAATCCACTAATTGATTGATGTTTGTGTTGTTTGTTTATTTGTTTGATAATTTTGAACCATTTAGCCTAATTAAACCAAATATTGAATTATATTGATAATTGGATGCGTTTGCTTGCATATACATATACTTACATTGAACAGGTCATAGCAAGGAGGCTAGAGCCAGAGAATAAAATTTGTTTGCCCGACAAATAGGTACATGTTTACTACATAATTTCCTGTTTTGTTTGGGTGATGATGATTTTGTGAGCCTATTGGCTAGCCGCTTGGCTTTTTCTTTTTCTTTTTGAGATCTGAAGGACCGGGGAAGCTATTTGAAATTCCCCGATGCTCCCGGTGCAGGGGAGGTTATGGCGAAATTTTTCAAAAATTTAGGGTGTTAGCCAAATTTTTGAAATTTTGAAAATTCTCAGAAACTAAAAAGTTGGAGAATGGAAGCCTGATCGATCGTAGAGTTGATTTATCAAACCACTTTCGACTTTGTTCCTTTTCGGGGACGAAAAGTTTTAAGTGGGGGAGATTGTAACAACCCGTAAAATGCGAGCCAGTTTGAAAATTTTATTTTGGCAATTTTAGCGAATTTTGATTATTTAAAATGAATTATTTTAAATAACATCGACGAGAAATTTATTTTGAATTGAAATTCGAACGTATATATTATATACGTCGTCGTTAGAATATAAAATAATTATATATAATTATAAATAGAATTGAAAATGGCGCGGTAGTTCGATAATTCGATTTCAAACTTCAATTGAATGTACCGGGTGCAAAACAATCCGGATTTTAGTGAAACCAAAAACATTAGGATCTATTCGTGAACATCTTTCCAACGAATCCGAAAAATCAAGATTTCATATCGGGAATCATAAGATATGTCCAGTTGAAAATTAGAAATAGTCGCTGTGGAATTTATATATATTTTTATATATATAAGGCCCTTAAAAATAGCAATTTTGCAAACGACCTCGGATTTCGACGAAACCAGTTTTGTTGGGTCCGTGATGTAAAGTTATTGCTAGGTTTCAAATTTCATAATTTTTCGAATCAATATGTGAGCGTGGCAAAGGAAAACGTGTTTTGACCATTTCAGTTGATTTTAATCGACTGGAAATTGGCCATTTTTCTAACGGTCTCAGAATTCGACGAAACTAGTTTTGTTAAGACCGTATCGTCAATACGAAGCTAGAAAATATTTTTCTGGAATTTTCCGAGTTAATATGTGACCCCGGTAATTAGAAATATACGTTTAAAATTCAATATAGTGATTTAAATGTAAATTTAACGGAAACTGATTGTAACAATCAAATCAGCTTGCGATATATATCCCATTGTGTTCGGAATGGGGGTAAAACGCTATGGACGACAGGCGGTGGGCCTCGTTTCGAGGTCGTATGTGAAAGTCAACTCTTTAGGATAAAATTTATTAATTAATTAATAAAAAAAAAAAAAATATTATCTTCCCCTTAACTACCCAGGCCCCCCCCCCCCGATTTCCTTTTACAGAAAATAAAAAAAAAAAAAGAAAAAAAAAGAAAACGAAATCGAAATCGCCCCAGCCCCTTTCCCTCGTCGGAGCCGCCACCCTCGCGTCGGCCTCCTCCCTCCGATCGACTGCACGACCCGCGCCCCCCTGCTGCCATCGACCGTCGCCCTGCCAGAGCTCGAGCTCGACCACGCGAGCCTCTCCGCCCAGAAACGCTGCGCCTCCGTGAGCAGACGTCGCACCGCAGCCCCCAAAGCTCGCCACCCACCTGAACGATTCTGACAACTCCACCTCCGCCTCGAGAAGCCCTCCGACGACCTGCTAAACCCCCCCCCCCCCCCCGTAAGTCCTCTTTTTTTTTTCTTTAAACTGATTATTTTAATTGTTTTAAAAACTGATTATTTTATTGTTTTAAAAACTGATTTTGTCATAACTTAAAAACTGATTTTATTTTGAGTTATAAAAGACGTAATTTTTGAGAAAGAAAAAGATTTGATTTTTAATTCTAAAAAGATTTGATTTTTAATTCTAAAAAGATTTGATTTTTAATTCTAAAAAGATTTGATTTTTAATTCTAAAAAGATTTGATTTTTAATTCTAAAAAGATTTGATTTTTAATTCTGAAAAAAAAATAGGATTTTTATATATTGAACTTCGTTAGAAAAATAGAATTTTTATATATTGAACTTCGATAGAAAAATGGAATTTTTATATATTGAACTTCGATAGGAAAATAGAATTTTTATATATTGAACTTCGTTAGAAAAATAGAATTTGTATATATTGAACTTCGATAGAAAAATAGAATTTTTATATATTGAACTTCGATAGAAAAATGGAATTTTTATATATTGAACTTCGATAGAAAAATGGAATTTTTATATATTGAACTCCGATAGAAAAATATGGAATTTTTATATATTGAACTCCGATAGAAAAATATGGTTTTTATATATTGAACTTCGATAGAAAAATATGATTTTTATATATGGAATAGCGAAGTAAAAATTCGATTTTTACATATGTAGTGAAAGCAGCAACGAAGGTGACAAAAAGGCGAAACGACGAAGACTTCTGCAAATGAAGTGCCGGGGAGCTAGGATAGCTATAGGTGAGAATTTCTCACCTTTCAATTTATTTTTCTAGTTATATATATATACTAGGATGCAGACGGTGCTTAGTAGCACCCGACACAACCGTCCACAGACCATGGACTTGTTTGTTTGACTGTTTGGTGATTGATTGCGATATTGGTTTGAATGTGGTTTGTGGTGTGAAAAATCGAATCGATAAATTGGTTAGGATTAGACGTGCGCCGTTATAAGGCGTAGGAGTAAGGCTAGGTTAGACCCTTACTCCAAATTTTGTGGTTTGCAAAATAAAATTGATTTGATTGATGAGTGAATGGCGTGGGCCTTCACTAGATCGGGGATAAGGCTAGGCCTCGTCCCGTTTCTAGTATCGTGCCGTTATGCCGCCGAAATTTTCTAAAATAAGTTAGAAAAATAAAAATAGCATTTTATTTAAAGAATGAACTGAATAGAAATTCATATGTTAAAATAAAATGTGTTATCGTTAAAAATATAATTTTTAACGTGAATGTGAATAAATAAATATTCATTTACAAACCAGACGGTTTGTTTATGTACACCTATTTGAATGACGTTGATTGGGTCGATAAATTTTACACATCGCCTAACTGCATAAATAAAATATGCGTTTGATTGTTTGAAACCCCACACGGGTGTTAGGATGAAATTTGAAGTTCACTCATCCTGATTGATTAAATATGTCGATCGATTGATTGACAGGCTGTTATAAGCGTTGAATATCTATATTTGATGCTTATACAGTGTAGTGCACTTTGGTTGATGGTTGATTATTTTCAATGCTATTATATACATGTGTTGTATGAAAATCCATATAATTAATTTTATATGGTAATTGATTGGGCCTCATTCCAGTTTTGAAAAAGAAATATTTGAAATAGAATATTTGAAAATAAAGGAATATATGAAGCCGTGTTGATTAGATTGACGCCATTTTGACGTGAACGATATTTATATCGATTTTAAAAACGAATTCAAAATGAATTGAAAACGATTTCAAAATGAATTGAATTGAAAACGATTTCGAAATGAATTGAATTGAAAACGATTTCGAAATGAATTGAATTGAAAACGATTTCGAAATGAATTGAATTGAAAACGATTTCGAAATGAATTGAATTGAAAACGATTTCGAAATGAATTGAAAACGATTTCGAAATGAATTGAATTGAAAACGATTTCGAAATGAATTGAATTGAAAACGATTTCGAAATGAATTGAATTGAAAACGATTTCGAAATGAATTGAATTGAAAAGGATTTCGAAATGAATTGAATTGAAAACGAATTCAAATTGAATTGAAAACGATTTCGAAATGAATTGAATTGAAAACGATTTCGAAATGAATTGAATTGAAAACGATTTCGAAATGAATTGAATTGAAAACGATTTCGAAATGAATTGAATTGAAAACGAATTCAAATGGAATTGAAAACGAATTGAAATGAATTCAAATTGAATTGAAATTTAAATCGAATAGAAATGAATTTTGAAACGAATTTATAAAGAAGAATTCAATTTTGATTTGAATTGAAAAGAAAGTTGAAATAGCTTTTGAAACGATTTTAAAACTATTTATATAATTTGTTTTAAATAGAAATCGACGATATATATATATTATATATATTATATATATAATATAATGGCCTGAATAGAACGCGCCGCGCCGCAGCAGTTCGTGAATTTCGACCATTTATTTCAAACGGACATTACGGGAGATCCGACCGTCGGATTCTCCTAAAACCGGAACCGTTGGGTTCGTATCGAAAAGAGCTTTCTAACGAATGTGATAAATCAGAAATCTAACGGTTGGATTTGGAATTATGTCCAAATCAAATTGGAAAAAGGTCGCTGTAAGTGCAGTTCGATGGCCGTTGTGGGAAATCGACTGTACGGGCCTTGATAAAATTATTAAAAATAGTAATAATTTGTGTAAAATCATAAGAAATGATTTGTGAAGATTTGGGATGAAAAACTCCATATTTGAAAAGATAAAAATAGATTTTTATCGAAATGAACTAGTTTTGAACTAGAATTATAATTCTTTTTTTTTTTAATAAATAAATTGAATTCGAAAAGGGTTTTGAAAATAACCAAAATTTCCAATGATTGCATTGGAGTGGATTTGAATCGAAATTGTCTTCGGAATATTTCGATGTTGGAATTTGTGATTATACGGATGTTGTTACGGAAATTTGAAAGATATATATTTATATCGTTATTTCCAATACGACATTTGTTAATCGTAGAATTTGATATTGAATATAAGCCGATATATTTTCTATTCAGAGCCTTATATTGAATATCAAATGGGATTTGGGTTTGTCGTGAATGGTGTCTTCACTAACACTGTTCTTGAACCCAGTTGAGAAAAGATTAAATCTTTTTATTTAGATTTAATGAAGTGTACCAATTAAATGATATTTAATTGGAATTGAATGGATATTGATTTTTGGGTTTATCCTGAACAGTGTTTTAAATAACACTTGTTCTTTAACCCGATAATTAATGGGATGTGACTTTGGGTTTATCGTGAACCGTGTTTTAAATGACACTGATTCTTTAACCCAGTCACAGATTAAAACTAAGTGGAGTTTTAATGAATCTTTAATTAGATTGAAAAGATCGAGAATGGAGTATCACCAGTTTTGCTCCAGGCGATAGTTAAATCTTTAATTAGATTTGAACGTGAAATTTAGAAACTAACTGTCGGTTAGCTAAGTAGAATGGTTTTCTGGATATTGATCTGATGTTGGTTTCGGCCTTCGGGGTTAATATTTGGGGAATTATTCTCTTGATTAATTTACGGTTAGTGACTAATGAATTGGAATGAGGCGTATGTTGTGTTTGTGTAACACTTTTATAATATATACGCGAGTTATTCGGAAAGACCGGGTTTATCCCATTCTGAATAACTGATACGACGATAAGTCGAAGATGAAGACGATGGTCGAAGACCGGAGGTCTTCACGTCGTTTGGGTAATTACTGATGATCTTGATTGGGCTGTACACCCAAGAAGATGGAAACAGTTAGTGATCGTCCAGACGTACTTGGAGATCGATGGATATGCGGGGTACTAGGTGCCTCCGGTTTCGTTCAGACCCAGGACGGACTTGTAAATGGACTGTGTGTCTGACATCGGATTTCATTCTGTGTGACTGATATCGGTTGCATAGGATGGTTTGCCTGTGTGGCATGCTAAGATGCAAATGATCAAGGCTTCTGTTGAAAAGCAAAGTCTTGTGGTGATGATCAAAGCACGGCCTTGGTGGCGTAGCTTTGTGTAACGTTTACCTCGCGTGTTTCACACCCGGTATGAACCAAAAACGGGAGACGGACCTCAGGGAGGACTTGCGTTTCTTTCTAGCTAGAAGTGGCGTCAGTGGTTTTACACGCCCTGACGAGTTTGACTTATGTGGTTGTTGCTGTTGCGAGGCGCCTCGGATTGATCGGTCGTTCTCGAACCGATGGAGTCATTCGTTGGCTCGTTTGCGCCCCAAAGGGCGGGGAAACGTAGTGTTCAGGCATTTAATCCACATCGGTGGACCGGCCCTGTCGCTCCTAGGGTCACTCGAGCTCTGATCCTGAGACATGGTAGGCTAGATTGTCTCGAATCGGTTGAGGACTATCTTTTGCCTCGGTTCATAGATGGAAATCCAATTTCCAAATACGTGACTTTGCGGTTTTATTTGTAAACCTATACATGGCGACATAGTGGCATGGGACGCTCATGCCGCCTATGATTGATACTTATGATTTGAAGTTGTTTTATACACTATGCACTTATAATAGTATCAAATGATTTGTTTTAAACGTATCAAGCATTCTTTGGCTGTTATAAGGGAAAACCCTATCCCCCGGCTTGCGTTGCATTGTGTGATAGGACCTGGGTCTTATAACAGCTTCATTTTTCTTTATTTAGCATTGCGCTGTTTGTTTTATGCACTGGTATTCTTGGGAGGAAACCCGTTCCGTGTTATACGGCGTGGTCCCTTGATTTACCTAATGATTTAAAATAAAGATAACTGTTTTAGTTCTCACACCAGTCACATGACTGACCTGGAGTTTATTGTTTTAACCTAAACTCTGGGTGCCCCTATTTTGACACGGGCAGCTAGTAGTTTTGGTTTTGCAGATTTATATTCACAGGATCCTGGTTTACAGCTGGAACGATATCCGGAAAGCTTTGTATCCGTATATCTCTTCTAGTTGTGTATTGTATTATTTTCCGCTGCGATGTATTTAAATGTAATTTAAATCTCTGATATTTCTGTGTAATATTCATTAATACTCTGTATATTCTTGTAATCTGATGCATTGTTGTGATATACAATGAAATGTTCTTCTGTATGCGTTCTGTTTTGTCCTGTTCTCAACGATAGGGCGTTTCGAACGGCCTGGATCGGTTTAGCGACTGGTTCGGACCGAGCGAGATTCCTTGCCGTCACACATACCCAATATGAAATATAAACTTGTACCTTTTTGCCGATCATATCATTATACCATTCCCATTGGTTATCAACTCAACATATACCAATGTCATTCCAATCAATCCCTTGTCAGTTTTTATCCTCAAACTCAATCATTTGCTTATACTCAAGTCAAATTCCATTTCAAACTGAAGTACAATTCTTACGTCATCAATCAACTTACTCGATATCATTCCAATATAATTCCATATTATATTTAACCTTGTTTAAGTTTAATTCAAATTTATTTATTCACTTTCAATATTTTAATCCATTTAACTTCGTAAGTTAAATTTTAAATTCCAAAATTTAAATTCTTGGGTTTATTTCAAATCAATTTTAAACCATAACACCAATTCAAAGCCTTTGAATTTCTAACCAACTTGTTTCCTCAAAACAATTTGAAAATAAAACCTTTGGTAGTAATCTGCCACTTAGAAACTCGAAAATCACACCGACGATGTATCGATCCATCCTCAGAATTATTTCCCAGTCATCAAGGTGAGTTCAATACTATATCTATTCCAAATTGAAAAACATTTTTGAAAATCTCCCAGGAACTTAAAATTTCCTTATTTTAATTCCAAATTTTGATTTAAATTCAGATTTAATTCAATTCGATTTCATATATTTCACTTATATGAATTCTGGTTGGTTATTTACATAACCATTTCACTTTTTATAATCTTACTCGATTATAATTATAACCAATATATCCAACGTATATTATAATAATTCCAATATAAATCCTTTATATCAAAATATATTCTTGGGTAAAATTATTTCATTTACCCTCTTTTCAAAACATACCATGACGGTTCATCGTATTCAAGTGTTTACCAATCCCTACCGATACAGTGGATCAAACTGATCGACCAGAACTCATAAACGACTCAACCAATAAATCTCCACAATATAAAACAAATTTTTATATTAATAACAAATACGTTCACTCGTATATATACACTCAACTCAATCTAGGGTATTTCTAACCCCATCTACTGAGTCATGCCACAGAGCCAAGGTAATTCACTTAATCTTATGCTCTGATACCAACTGTAATGTCCCGGAAATTCAAGTAGGCTTTGCAACCATCCTCTACTCCCCAAAGAAGCAAAGTAATACCCCACTGTGGCTTACATTGGTACCCCAGCACCATATTTTACGGCCCGCCTTTCGACTTCACAACCAACCCTCATTTTCGGGACATGTAGGGGTAAGAGTCTCCCGTCCACCACCAAATGAAAAGCGAGAACCCTCTATCATGCGACACATGCCCCAAGCACGCAACATGGACTGGTATGAGTAAAACAGTTTAAAACAGTTCAAACAAGTAAACAATATCTCATAAGACCACGCCGTATAACAGAACGGGTTTTTCCTTTATGAGAATCCAAAATATCTTTATATCAAAAACCTTTTGATATTATAATAATGTATGTCAACCACAACTATAATAATCATCTAGCAGAAACGCTTTCATCTCACGTTCTACATATATACTATACAATCAAAACCGCAAGCACGTATTGGGTAATGGATTTCCAACTATGACAATGTATGGAACAACCTTTCGCTAGTGTACCTCTAGAAAGGAATACACTGGGTTCAACAAGAACATCTTGCAACCCGGCCACACATGACCGACCACTCATTTTGCTTGAGTGTATCGAATGTATATCACCAACGGTTGGGATCAACAACCGTTTCCCAAATGGGACAGTATCGACAATAGATTTTTAGAAGTAAATGAAACTCTAGATCAGGTGATTATACACCCTACTTCGGAGCGACCGACTTAGCCATGCTACTTGCCTGATTTCTATCATTTACCGGATGTGAGGCTAGAAGCTACGCTTTATCATCACACCAGATTCACTTCGAATGTCGCATCGTCAAATCCATCAAATCATCGATTGACGTCCTCAACCATACATTATGTGTTAGCTAAAAGAAGTTTCCTTCTCCGCTTCCACTCTTGGTATGGTTGGAGAAATCAATATACGTGACCTTTCTGGAAATACTCTGTCAGACATTCTTCCATACAAGTCATCCAGGAACAGGATGAACCGAAGGCACTATTCAATACATCCATCTTAGACACTGTTATCTAAGACTTATACAATAGCCCTTGCACTTTACTCCGTCTTCAATTATCTTTGGCATATATGATTCGCAACGCTTATGCCAATACAGAGTGGTTCTTTGGATAAAAATCCAACTGGTCTCTCCATATTAACAACGTTAAAATGGTCAAAACTTTGATAGTCTGTGATTTAACTATCAAAGAAAAACAGGTGTGCAAACAACGATATTATTTCCAGATGGAAATTCTATCAATCAATCATCAATCATATATATATATCTATCTATATATATATATCCTTATTTCCTATGTTTAATAAATATACGTTATTAACACTGGAAAACATTTCCATTGTTATTTACATATAACTATCATTTTACAACTATCAGTCCTTGACTGTAAACTAGTAGGAGAACAATTCTCTAAGTATAAACCCCGAAGGCCGAAACCAACATCAGATCGACACTTAGAAAACCATTCAACTTAACAAATCCCTAGTCAGTTTCTAATCTTGTTTAACTCTATTTCGATTAACTGTAATTCGAAATATTCGATTTAACTCCATTCGCCTAACTCTAGATCGCAGTGATCACAATGGTTACGCCTGATTCCCTCAGGAAACATCCGACCGCCGTAGACTATCTGCAGCCCTGCGAATTACGCTAGCAGTCGTGCAAAATGGTACCTTATCCTATATAACTATGTCTGATTTACTCCTTTTGATAACTACGTTCGATTAACTCCTTTTGATAACTACGTCTGATTAACTCCTTTTATAATCCTATTTATTTCCTAAATAAATATTCCTTTATTCTATTCTATTCGTTTTATCCACATTTTTCCCTTTTATAAAACTCTATTCGTTTTATAAACATTTTCCCCTTTTATAAAACTCTATTCGTTTTATAAACATTTTCCTTTTATTTACTTTCGAAAATATTTCTTTTTTATAAAACTATTGATTTTATAAAATCCCTTTATTTCAATATACATTGAAAAAACTCCTTTTACATCCCAGGGTCTTTTATGATATTTAAAATATCGAATAACAATGATCATCATCATTCTAACACACATAATCAAATAGATTATATATCACATCATATATTACAATATATGAACAGAACAGTATCATAAATATTGAGGAGTCCAGTTGGACTCCTCCAACCTATTTCCCTGCATCCACAGATGTTACACAATAAAATCAACATCACTTTCAGTTCCATATGATATATTCTCTTAAATAGAATCAATATAGAAATTCAACTAACTGACTAGCAGTTCAATCAAACAGTCAACACACAATCAATCAACCAATATTTAACAGTTCTAAAAATACAACATGAAATTATAAACTGTTCAGAGTTAGTGAGATTTACTCACATTGTCCGTAATCGTTAAAAAACGAATAACGGTCGTAGATTCGAATCAGTTGTTTTATTCTATCGTGAATCCACACAAGCTACGAATCATCTCCAACAAATTCCATGTTGTAGTGTCTGTTCCTATGATCCCAACGAATCTTATTTCACTGAATTTGGATAACGTATGGTGATGTTATATATTATACAAGTTATAATACAACATTAATTTAATTAATCTATTTCTATTGAAGTAAAAGGGGCCTTAACCTTTGTATATGGCCCAACAACCAACTCTAAAACCACGGCCGCTCAAGAAGGACTTCCTTCTTCTCCGATCCTCGTTTCCAGTATTTCTGTTTGCCATAACCAAACTTTTGATCCTCCTATCTCCTTCTCCAATCTACTAACCCATGGACACAACAAATATTTCCAATTCCTCATACCCCCATTTTGTGCCTACAGTAACCCACACATATACCCAGAATTCCTCTCTTCAAAAATCACTGCCTCCAAACACATATCAAAACCATCAACCCGATATCCTCTCATCCAACGCAAATCTCCATCTTTTCCCAAGTGATCTCCACAAACCCGGCGGTTCCTTCAACAGCAACGATCGATTTTTCATCTCCAATTTAAGACATATAACTACCATTAATCCCATAACAAAAATTGATTATATACTTACACATGCCTTAACCTTGATCAATAATTTAAAACCTTCAAGAAGGCCGCTTATCATCCTTCCTCTCCCACGCTACATGTATTGAAGCACTTCATCATTTCCATGGCCTCGTGATATCTGTCTATAGCATATATCGAGCTGAACTCGGACTCCAGTTCCGTTGCCGACCCTCGAGATCATCAGACCTCAGACCCCGCTATAGTGGTGCTCGTCTTTTGACTAGTGCTCGACTTTCGATGAACTGCGTCGACTGTGTCGAACTGGGTATCACGCTCCCAGTAAAACCCGCGATAGTTTTCAAATTCAGAAAATCCCAAAAAAACATAAATCGATCCATTCAATCTTCTGATTCATAATACGAACTCGAAATCGCTGATCGAAGTTTCCAATTGCTGGAAAACATGAAACCTAATACTTGCTGTGCGACAGAACCATGATCGAACCCATCAAAACAGGTACAGGGATGGAGAGCATCTTGAAACGTGCACATAAAAATGTGTGAATCGATTTAGGAAATTTTATTTGATTTTCTATTGAATTTCAAAGTTGGTATTTTACTATGAGGAATTTTACTTCGGTAGCAGCCTCTTTTTACTTTAGTGAAGAATGAATAATTAGGTCTTAAGGAAAGAAAAAGGTGGGTATTTATAGTGGGTAAGGATGGAGATATTTATCTTAGATACTTGTAGATATTTATTCAATCATTCATTTGAATTCGGCTTCTAAAAATTCCTGTGGTCACATATAATACCTAAAAATCACGAAAATTGACATGCACCTTCAGTTCGACATTACGGTCCCAACGAAACTGGTTTCGTCGAAATCCGACTACGTTTGCTCACACAGCGTATTTTTAACTGTCAACTTACTGACTGCTTTTCACTCTAAAAATCCGTACAGCCACACAGTGACTCTAAAAATCACGCAATTTGGAATCTAACAATAACTCGATGTTGCGGATCCAACAAAATTAGTTTCATCGAATTCCGAGGTCGTTTTCACAAGTGGCTATTTTTAAAGCTCTAAAATAGCCCTTTTAAATATATAACTATATTTAAAAATAATGAAATTTAATATTAATAAATTGATATTATCGTATATATTCACAACAGAATATCATACAGCTCTAGAATATTCCTATATGAATTTCTAGCTTGATATTTCAAATCCCGATTAAATCGATATTCGATTTATAAGGAAATTCCCTTTATAAATATAAATAAATTATAAAGGAATTCCACAGCGACTTTTCTAAAATTTGATTTGGACATATATCAAAATCTACATGAAGAAATCCCGATTTTTCTCTTCCACTAGAAAAATATACTTCACTAGCTCCGTACGTTTCTTGTTTCACAGAAATCCGATTTAAAACGAACCCTGTACATTCAGTTGAAGTTCGAATTGCCAATTTACAAACTGCAGCGCAATTTCGAGCTCGATTATAATTATAATAAAATTATACATTCAAACTATTGTTCATATAATATATTCGTTATTATAATTCAGCTCTAAACTGAATTATATACTTTGAATTGTCCAGTTCACACAATATTGTAAATTCCACAAATTCTGATTATTCTCTGAATTAAATATATTATTTAATTATTATTTTAATTAAATATTTGCTATTATTTAATTCAATGACCATTTGATTATGTAAATCACAAGTTATATAATTAAATTAATTAATTATAATATCACTAAAAATACGGGTCATTACACATAGCAAGGAATAGTGGCTATGGATCAGTGCAGTGGTGTCGCCATGACTCCATGGGGCAGAGTGATCATAGCAAGGATTTGGGTGATCAAAGCAGTGGATATCGTATACTTTATGCACTGAGTGAGAGATGCGAGGATGGTTGCTATGCTTGATTGTTTGCCATTTCTATGACATGTAAACCTCCTCCCCTGTTATCTTGACACCTTATGTTAGTGTTACCTTAGAGTATTATATATCTTGTTATGCTAACTCTTTGGTTACAGGTCAAGGTTCAGGTATGGTTTATCATACCTGTTATTGTTCTCTTTTTGCTGCTCATCGCTCATACCAGATTTTTGTCTGACCCAAAGTTTTATGTCTCTTCTTATTACTTTGGGTGCTCTTAAACGGGCAGACTAGAGACAGGTTAGCTAGTTGTGCACGAGTAGCTTTCTGGAGACGAGCAGGGGCTTACATGTATTATTCCAATATATTCTCCCTGTGTCGTAGCTGGTCACTACTTTGGGTATTAGTAGTGTACCTTCCTTATTTTCCTTTAGAGACAGTTTTCAAAGGTTGTAATAATGATGATGTGGAACATAAGATCTATTTGGATTTTCCGCTGCTATGATGTTTAGTTTTCAGCTTATGCACTGTCTCGCCTGTTTTATGTCAAAGTATGTCATTATTATATTTTATTCCATGCGCTGTGAGATATACTACATGTTCCTTTGTTGGTTTATAGCTTCATATCCCTTTCTCTTGATAACCATCCTATGCTTGTAACACCCCGTATTTACTATAAATATTAAAATTAACAAATCTAAGAACACTTAATTTTTAGAAGAAGAACTAAGGGAAACGGGCTATGCCATTGCATACGTATCGGAATTCTACTTGAGATAGAGTCCGAGTTTGAGTGAATCGGACTCCGTATGAAGACGTTATGGAGTTTAGAAGATTTCAAGTATAAATAGAAATTAAATTAAAAGTCGGAAAACAGTTTAAAAATCGAAAATCGGCCAAAACAGCTGAGTGGGAAATTTCCCGCTCAGAGGTGTCGAGCCTCCCAGGAGGAGTCAACATAGTTGTCGACCCCCCTGTAGGGAGTCGACCCCTTTTGAGATCCAGACCCAGTGACGAATTTTTATACACCAAAGCTGATAAGGCCTTCCCTGATTGGTCTGATGACCAATTTTGAGGTATTAGGGCTTATGTGTCATGCTATGGTTGGCTGGATGAAACATCTCTTTGGTTTGATGGCTCTGATTTCTCTAGACTAATCTAAAGGCTAGAATTAATCCTAGATTTCTTTCTAAGAACCCCAACCCTCAACCCTAGACCTCACAATGAAGTCGTTATGTTGTCCATCCCTAAGCTAGCCTAGCATCCATCTTCTCCAAATTAGAAATCAAGTTAGAAAGCTCCAAACAATAACCAAACTAGAGAATCAAACGTCTACATCAAAGGATAGCTAAACCAATTCAGAAATCAGATCCCAGAATACAAGATCCGTCCTTTTTCTGTAAGTTCAGTTATTATTTATATTTAAACATCTATTGACTGTAATAATCGGATCTAGAACAATGCCTAATTCTGATTTGTTCCTATCCTTTTGTCAAATCTAAATTACTTATGCCTATGAGACTATCGTGATTGATGTAATGACACCTATCATGCCTATGAGACTATTGGACTGACATAATAGAACCTATCATGCCTATCAGACTATTGTGATTGATGTAATGGCACCTATCATGCCTATAAGACCGTTGGACTGACATAATAGAACCTATCATGCCTAAGAGACTATTGTGATTGATGTAATGGCACCTATCATGCCTATGAGACTGTTGGACTGACATAATAGAATCTATCATGCCTATAAGACCGTTGTGACTGACATAATAAAACCTATCATGCCTATGATTGACATAATGGAACCTATCATGACTATGAGACTGTTGTGATTTATATGTTGGAACCTATAATGTTGTACGTCCTATGCCTATGAGACTATTGTGATTTATATAATGAGACTTTTCATGTTGTACATGAAAATTAGTGATTCTCTTAAGTCCAATTCTATCTAATCTTTATACCTATGGTGTAAATGGCTTAGCTTGTCTACACATATTGTTAATGTACAACATTGAAACATGATTCTTGAATTGGGTACATCTTTACATGCCGATTTTTCCTTATGTTAATTCTTATGCTCCTTCTCTATTTTCCCTTTTTACTTGCTTTTGTGAATACTAAGTTCATTCGGAACTTAGATTGAATCTCGTTGTACGTGCGATTATATCATAGGGAAAATTGGGTATAATTTTATTAAGTAAATTTTCAGCATAACATGTGAATGTGGCATAAACTTGTATTGACTACACTTGGAAAATATTGGCATAAAAAGACATAAACTTTGACACATACGACAAATATGTAAATCGGCTAAACATGTACATGCCTAGCCCGAGGTTAGATTGAGTTGTGGTGTAAGACTGCTCGGAACCGCCCGGCACATCTAGCAACCGCAACAATATAAATCTAATGTGAGAGGTTAGCGCATTAAGCCCCAAAAACCCGAGGTTAGATTGAGTTGTGGTGTAAGACTACCCGGAACCGCCCGGCACATCCAACGACCATAACAATATAGATCTAATGTGAGAGGTTGGAGATTTAATGAATGAATTAAAGCTAAGGAACAGACAGGCTAAGAATGGTAGGGTTAAGTTAATTAAGGCAACACTTAACCAATACAACATGTTAATTAAACAGATGGGTGGGGTTAGGTTAATTTAAGAACACTTAACCATTATAACATGTTGATTAGGAAACCCTAGTAATGGGGACCCATTTCAGCAGTAACCCACATAGATGTATCACGGTACCCTGAACTAGGCAGGATGGGGCACGATTACTGGGCTGATTATAAGCGGTCAAAATAGCGGCGGGTGGTGCAGCATTGTAGGTTTCGGTGGAGTATAGGCATGCACGTACTCTAGAGTGGATAAACCAGGCACTGGGCATCAGTAGTATACACTGTGCATTTTGAATTTGTGTCGGGTTGCCACCATAGGAATTGATACACCCTATGGTTGGACCATCACAGGTATCTACAATCAAGCGGGGCCGAATGACACAAGTAAGAAAATCCATGTGAGTAGAAGCCGTTCGGGAAAGGGACCACTTTGTTATGAACACATGATGGTAGTTGAAACATTTGTTAGTAGGTGCAGAGAAATGGAAATGAGTGTGATACTTATGTTATCTTATTTCTATGGTATTGTCCTATATTCAGTTTATTCATGTCATGATCCTTTTACCTGTTTACATGCTGAATAATCACTGGACTTACCAGGCTTATGTCTGACCAGTTTTCTTTCATCTTCTTTTCTTCCATTCCCTCCCCCCCCCCTCAGGTCCGCAGGGAGGGAATACTTCAACTTAGTGCAGAACTTTTCCAACTTGAAGAGAGTAGATGTATTGCTTGGATTCTCTTTTCTTGTGCTATGGCTGTGGTTACACTTTAATTGGGGATTTATGCTGCTTTACTACTGTTTTATGCTTCTTTATGTACTTAGAGTTTTAAATCAAGACAGATGTTTTGTTGTAATAACTTAGAAATTGGGTTTTGAGACAATGCTTGTAATGTTTTGACTGAACCACGCGATTTATGAAATGATTTCAATTTTCCGCTGTTATATATGTTTGTCTTGTAAATTATCTGTGCCTTTTACCTAAAATGCTTCACCAAAGTTAATGCATTCCATTTGTGAGTGACCTTAATGGAGGTGGAGTGTTTCACTTGGTATCAGGGCGATGGTTTACCAGATCAGATAAAAGTTTTTGAAAACTATTCTTCAAAAAGAAGTTTAAAGAAGCATTTTCAAGAAAAGTGTTGTTTTATTTTAAAGGCATAATCCCCAAAGCCATATGCACTATCTTTCTATCCTTTGTTTTGAACCTTTTCTTTTCGTTTTAGCATGTATGGGGATCTTAATCTTCCCGAGGGCGTACCGAAACCTGGCTTGTTCAGAAGGTATCTGGAAGCTAGGGCTAATTGCACAGGCCCAGTAGATGTTCCTCCTCCCCCAATTGCAGCTGTTCCTCCTCTTCCTCCTCCGCATGTGAATGCTTTCTCGAAGATATGTAAAGACTTCCAAGCTATGGGTGGAAAGAACTTTAATGGGACTGAGTCATTTGTGGAAGCAAGAAACTAGCTCAAGGAAACAGAAGATCTGTTTGTTATCTTCGAAGTGGACGATAAGCAGAAGTACAATTGGCTGTATGGTTACTTAAGGACGAAGCCTCTTACTGGTGGGAAGTTACTAATGCTGAGAGACCAGTTGAAACTTGGGAAGATTTCAGGATGAGATTTGAAATGAAGTTCCTCTCGCAAGCTGAACGAAGCCTACAGATGGAGAAGTTCTTAGCACTCAAACAAGGAAGCCTATAGGTTAAGGAATACGTCAACCAATTCAACCAGCTGGCTAGATTGGACAAGAAAGTTCCTCTCACAAGCTGAACGAAGCCTACAGATGGAGAAGTTCTTAGCACTCAAACAAGGAAGCCTATAGGTTAAGGAATATGTTGGTAAACACACCACATAAAAAGGCTCTCCGTTTCGTGAAAGGGTTGAATGAGCCACTTCATAGCCTAGCTATGTCCCATATACCTATGGGTGCAACTTTTGAGAGGCTGGTGGACATGGCACTGTTACAGGAGGAAGACAAGGATGGCAGGAAAGGGGCAAAGGTGGAAGAACCTCTGGACAAGAAAGTGGAGGGATCACAAAATAAGAAGACGGATTCCAAGAAAGGCGGGAAGAATAACAAACCCCGTGACAAAAGGAAGTGTAAATTTTGTGGCATACCTGGACATCTAACTATAGACTGCAGGAACAAGAAGAGGAAGATGGGTGGTTGCTTTCAATGCAGCGAGATAGGACATACGGCTAAGGATTGCCCAAGAAGGCAAGGGCAAGGGCAGAGGACTGGATCTACTTCTAGAGGGAAGATTCATGCTCTCATTGCACCACCACAAGAAAGAGTTAGAAATATTTCTACTGAGAGTTTAGTTTATCTTTCTGATCATCTTGTTCATACTCTTTTTGATTCTGGCGCATCGTACTCTTTTATATCTACTGCTTCAATTGAATCTTTGCACCTAGATACCAGTATAGTAGAGGATCCCATGGTTGCTTCAAATCCAATTGGGGGCTTGGCTTATTTATCAATGATTTGTTTGGATTTGGAAATTTCTATACTAAGCATTGGGTTTAGATGTAATGCTTATGTTTTGGGCTTCACGGGCTATCGGTTGATTCTAGGAATGGATTGGTTATCCAGTAATGGTGCCATCCTAGATTGTGAAAAGAGAGTGGTTAGACTTATGACTCGCCTCGGTAACACTCTCGAAATCTCTTGTAATCCCATGAATTCTGTTATGCTTGGCTAGAATCTCTTGATGCGTCTATTGAAAACTTACAATCTGTTAGAGTAGTCCGTGAATACTCGGATGTCTTTGAAGAGGTGAAGGGTTTGCCTCCGAAGCAAGAGATAGACTTCTGCATATACCTTGTTGATAATGCAAAACCTGTTGATTTACCCGTTAGACACATGGCTCTAAGGGAAAGAAAAGAGCTCAGCATGCAAGTTAAAGAGTTGCTTGAAAAGGGGTTCATAAGGCGGAGTATTTCTGAATGGGGTGCTCCAGTAGTGTTTGCAACCAAAGCGAATGGTTCACTTCGTCTGTGCGTGGACTATAGGGAGCTAAACAAGCTGACCAAGAAAAATAGGCACCTACATCCTAGAATAGACGACTTGTTCGACCAGCTCGTTGGTGCCTCGGTTTTCTCCCAACTAGATTTGGCTACCGGATTTCATCAGTTGAGAGTTGATGAGGACAGCATAGATAAGACCGCGTTTAGAACCCCGGATGGTTTCTTCGAATGGCTAATAATGACTTTCGGCTTTACAAACGCACCCTCCTACTTCGTAGACTTGATGAGCAGGGTGTTCAGAGAGTTCCTTAATAAATTTATAGTGGTCTTCGTGGACGACATTTTGATTTTCTCAAAAAGTAAGGAAGAACATGCTTTGCATTTAAGGGAAGTCATGGATCCTCTTCGTGCACATCAGCTGAAAGCATAATTCTCCAAATGCCATTTTTGGAGAGATTAAGTAAGTTTTCTTGGACATGTGGTGTCCAAAGAGGGAATAACTGTGGATCCCTCAAAAGTAGTTGCGGTGCAAGATTGGAAGATCCCACGAAATGCAACCGAATTATGAAGTTTTCTCGGGCTAGCAGGCTTTTACAGAAAGTTCATTAAGGACTTTGCAAAGATCTCAGCCCCACTTACTAGGTTGACAAAGAAGAACCTAACTTTTTCTTGGGATTTGTGTTGCGGTGTTGCTTTCCAACGATTGAAAAGGACTCTAACAACAGCCCCAGTTCTGACATTGCCTGATCGGAGTAAGATGTTTACAGTGTACACAGACGCACGCAGTACAGGATTGGGCGTTGTCTTGATGCAAGAGGGTGGAGTAGTTTGTTATGGAGGAAGGCAGTTGAAGGTACATGAGAAAAACTACCCAACTCATGATTTAGATCTAGCTGCCATTGTTTTCGCTCTTAAGTCATGGCGTCATTACCTACTAGGGGAAAGGTTTGAATTCTTTACTGACCATAAATCATTAAAGTACCTTTTCTTACAGAAAGATCTTAACTTAAGACAACAAAGGTGGATGGAATTTCTTGCCTCATACGATTTTGAGATTGCTTATACCCCTGGCAAGGGCAATGTGGTAGAAGACGCCTTAAGTAGGAAAAAGCTGACCTTAAGTCCTCTCTTTGTAGAAAGGAAAAGCTTGAAGTACATAGCAAACTTCAACTATAGACCCTCCTTTGAATTTGTACCTGGTTTGTTAGCATCGCTAGAGGTGCGACCTACTCTTTTGGACTCAATAGGAACCACACAACGTGAAGAAGACCCTCAGCTAGTTGATGTGATGGATAAGCTAATTAGAGGTGAGACTTCTAGTCAACTCAATAGATACTCCATCGATGACAAGGGTTGGTTGAGATGGGATGGAAGACTATGCGTCCCACAAGCAAGGGATTTGGTGAAAACAGTCCTCGAAGGAGCACACCATTCTAAGTTGACCATACACCCAGGTGGGGAAAAGATGTATGAAGACATAAAAAGGGTTTTCTTCTGGAATGGCATAAAGAAGGATGTGGCTGAGTTTATCTCTAAATGCTTGATATGCCAGCAAGTCAAGGCAGAGCAGAATAAGCCTGATGGTCTACATCATCCTCTAGAGGTCCCACATTGGAAATGGGATAGCATTTTGATGGACTTTATTGATGGGTTGCCTAGGTTAAGAAGGGGCAATACCAGTATTTGGGTAATAGTGGACAGGCACACTAAAAGCGCTCACTTTATACCTGTTAAGAGTAGAAGGACTGCCTCAACGTTAGCATCCATTTATCTTAAAGAGGTAGTTCGACTGCATGTGATACCCTCTGGCATAGTAAGTGATCGAGATACTATCTTTACGAGCGAGTTTTGGAAGAGTTTGCAAGAGGCTGTAGGCACACAGCTATGCTTAAGCACTGCATATCTCCCTCAAACCGATGGTCAGATGGAAAGGGTGAACAGAGTATTAGAAGATCTCTTCAGATTGTGCATTCTTGATTTTGGGGGAACATGGGAGGATCACCTTCCTTTGGTGGAGTTCGCCTACAACAATAGCTATCAAGTCACCATTAGCATGGCACCCTTTGAGGCCTTGTATGGAAGACCGTGCCGATCACCAACTTGTTGGTGGGAGTCTATAGACAAGCTCGTACTTGGGCCTGACATGATCAGAGAAACTTTAGAGAAGGTGGACTTGATACAAAGTCGAATGAAGACTGCACAAAATAGACAGAAGTCCTACACTGATAAAAGAAGGACTGACCTTGAGTTTGAGGTTGGAGACAGAGTTTTTCTTAAAGTATCTCCTTTGAAGAATGTTGTTCTCTTTGGGTCCGTAGGAAAATTGGCACCAAGATTTGTAGGGCCATTTCCTATCATTGAGAGGATTGGTAAGATGGCTTATAAAGTAGAGATGCTCAAAAAATTAGCTGGAGTACATAATGTCTTTCATGTCTCTCATCTACGAAAGTGCTTACATGAGTCTGCGGATGTTGTGGAGCCAAGCATACAAGAGGAAATAGAGGTGGAATGAGAGACAACGGTGAGGAGAGTTCCAACTCGTATCTTAGGTACAGAAGTTAAAAAGCTACGCAATCGTGAGGTCAAGCTAGTTAAGGTACAATGGAGTGATGCTGAAGAAGACACGACGTGGGAGACTGAGGACAAGATACGCGCAGCCTACCCTTATCTTTTTTAGGGTACATTCTTAATCTCTTTTTCCATAAGTTTATGCATGCTTGCATATATCTTTTAAGTGTATCTCCTCGGTCATTTTCTTAATCCTTAGGTAGAAACCAATGGATGTAAACATGTATTTGAAACATGTAATGGTTGATGGTTGCAAGTGGTTGCAAGTGGTTGCTCGTGGATGCATATACACACACTAGGTACTAGATCGGCTCTGTCACTTTCATATTGCATATGCATATATGTATTTATATATGGATTGAAACTTGATGTGTTATCATGTGGACGTTGCATTTGTATAAATGATTGTGCACTCATGTAGAAGTTACAAAATACGATTAGGAATAATTGCATACATGATGGACTCATAGCACCGACATGATTCGCATCAAGGAGGTCAACTGAATCAGTAAACCGCCTGATTTTGCATTAGATAAGGACATATGCACACACTATTGTGACGGCAAGGAATTTCGCTCGGTCCGAATCAGTCGCTAAACCGATCTAGACCGCTCGAAACGCCCTATCGTTTGAGAACACGACAAATCAGAACGCACGGAAGAACATTTCATTGTATATTACAACAATGCATCAGATTACAAGAATATACAGGGTATAAATGAATATTACACAGAAATGCCAGAGATTTAAATTACATTTAAATACATCGCAGCGGAAAATAATACAATACACAACTAGAAGAGATATACGGATACAGAGCTTTCCGGATATCGTTCCAGCTGTAAACCAGGATCCTGTGAATATAAATCTGCAAAACCAAAACTACTAGCTGCCCGTGTCAAAATAAGGGCACCCAGAGTTTAGGTTAAAACAATAAACTCCAGGTCAGTCATGGGACTGGTGTGAGAACTAAAACAGTTATTAATCTTTATTTGAAAGTTAGGTAAATCAAGGGACCACGCCGTATAACACGGAACGGGCTTCCTCCCAAGAATACCAGTGCATAAAACAAACAGCGCAATGCTAAATAAAGAAAAATGAAGCTATTATAAGACCCAGTTCCCATCACATAATGCAACGCAAGCCGGAGGATAGGGTTTTTACCTTATAATAGCCAAGAATGCTTGATACGTTTAAAACAAATCATTTGATACTGTTATAAGTACATAGTGTATAAAACAACTTCAAATCATAAGTATCAATCATAGGCGGCATAAGTGCCCCATCCCACTATGTCGCCATACTAGGCTCTACAAATAAAACCGCAGAATCACGTATTTGGAAATTGGGTTTCCATCTATGAACCGAGGCAAAAGATAGTCCTCAACCGATTCGAGACGCTCTAGCCCGCCCCTCAGGAACAGCCGCAACTGCCCCTTGGATCCTCAGGGCCGGTCCACCGATGTGGATTATTATGCCTGAACACTACGTCTCCCCACCCTATGGGGTGTAAGTCTGGTCCGTCAGCCGACCAGAATGCATCGGCCGAAACCGATATAACCGAGGCGCCTCGCAACAGCAACAACCACATAAGTCAAACTCGTCAGGGCGTGTAAAACCACTGACGCCACTTCTAGCTAGAAAGAAACGCATGCCCTCCCTGACGTCCTCTCCCGTTTTTGGTTCATACCGGGTGTGATACTCGCGAAGTAAACGTTACACAAAGCTACGCCACACAAGGCCGTGCTTTGATCATCACCACAAGACTTTGCTTTTCAACAGAAGCCTCGATCAATTGCCACTTAGGCATGCCACACAGGCAATTCACTCCATGCGTTTGATATCCATCAATATATAACCCCTGAGCTCGTACGTCTCAGAGAAGGGCGTTAAGCAAGAGAATAAATTCTCCGCCGCCAAACAGATATATATTTAATAGAGATCAATCACACGGACTAAAATCCAATGTCAGACACACAGTCCATTTACAAGTCCGTTCTGGGTCTGAACGAAACCGGAGGCACCTAGTACCCCGCATATCCATCGATCTCCAAGTACGTCTGGACGATCACCAACTGTTTCCATCTTCTTGGGTGTACAGCCCAATCAAGATCATCAGTAACCACCCAAACGACGTGAAGACCTCCGGTCTTCGACCATCGTCTTCATCTTCGACTTATCGTCGTATCAGTTATCCAGAATGGGATAAACCCGGTCTTTCCGAATAACTCGCGTATATTTTAAATAAGTGTTACACAAACACAACATACGCCTCATTCCAATTCATTAGTCACTAACAGTAAATTAATCAAGAGAATAATTCCCCAAATATTAACCCCGAAGGCCGAAACCAACATCAGATCAATATCCAGAAAACCATTCTACTTGGCTAACCGACAGTTAGTTTCTAAATTTCACATTCATAGGGAAAGGTTCCCATTAATTTTATCCAAGATAAATTCCTTGAATTTATTCTTTATTCTATTTTTGAAACTCAATTCAAACTAGTCGGGATTAGCGAACCTTACCGAAGTAATCATTTATTTTAATTTCCCCATCCCAACCTATTCATCCCATGAAGTAAAACTGGTAATACTTCATATCTAACACCACAGTGTTATCGGTAAATTCAATTACCATTTCACGTTCAAATCTAATTAAAGATTTAACTATCGCCTGGAGCAAAACTGGTGATACTCCATTTTCGATCCTTTCAATCTAATTAAAGATTCATTAAAACTCCTACTTAGTTTTAATCTTCGACTGGGTTAAAGAATCCGTGTCATTTAAAACACGGTTCACGATAAACCCAAAATCACATTCCATTAATTATCGGGTTAAAGAACAAGTGTTATTTAAAACACTGTTCACGATAAACCCAAAAATCAATACCAATTCAATTCCAATTAAATATTATTTAATTGGTAAACTTCATTAAATCTAAATAAAAAGATTTAATCTCTTCTCAACTGGGTTCAAGAACAGTGTTAGTGAAGACACCATTCACGACAAAACCCAAATCACATTTGATATTCAATATAAGGCTCTGAATAGAAAATATATCGGCTTATATTCAATATCAAATTCTACGATTAACAAATGTCGTATTGGAAATAACGATATAAATATATATCTTTCAAATTTCCATAACAACATCCGTATGATCATGAATTCCAACATCGAAATATTCCGAAGACAATTTCGATTCAATTCCACTCCAATGCAATCATTGGAAATTCTGGTTATTTTTAAAACCCTTTTCAAATTCAATTTATTTATTTAAAAATAAATAGAATTATAATTCTAGTTCAAAACTAGTTCATTTCGATAAAAATCTATTTTTATCTTTTCAAACATGAAGTTTTTCATCCCAAATCTTCACAAATCATTTCTTATGATTTCACACAAATTATTACTATTTTTAATAATTTTATCAAGGCCCGTACAGTCGATTTCCATCAATGGCCATCGAACTGCACTTACAGCGACCTTTTTCAAATTTGATTTGGACATAATTCCAAATCCAACCGTTAGATTTCAAATTTCTAACATTCGCTAGAAAGCTCTTTTCGATACGAACCCAACAGTTCCGGTTTTAGGAGAATCCGACGGTCGGATCTCCCGTAATGTCCGTTTGAAACAAATGGTCGAAATTCACGAACTGCCGCGGCGCGGCGCGTTCTATTCAGGCCATTATATTATATATATAATATATATAATATATATTTCGTCGATTTCTATTTAAAACGAATTATATAAATAGTTTTAAATTCGTTTCACAAGCAATTTCAACTTCCTTTCCAATTCAAATCAAAATTGAATTCTCCTATATAAATTCGTTTTAAAATTCATTTCTATTCAATTCAAATTTCAATTCAATTTGAATTCATTTCAATTCGCTTTCAATTCAATTTGAATTCGTTTTCAATTCAATTCATTTCGAAATCGTTTTCAATTCAATGTGAATTCGTTTTCAATTCAATTCATTTCGAAATCGTTTTCAATTCAATGTGAATTCGTTTTCAATTCAATTCATTTCGAAATCGTTTTCAATTCAATTCACTTCGAAATCGTTTTCAATTCAATTCATTTCGAAATCGTTTTCAATTCAATTCACTTCGAAATCGTTTTCAATTCAATTCATTTCGAAATCGTTTTCAATTCAATTCACTTCGAAATCGTTTTCAATTCAATTCACTTCGAAATCGTTTTCAATTCAATTCATTTCAAAATGAATAAAATCGATATAAATATCGTTCACGTCAAAATGGCGTCAATCTAATCAACACGGCTTCATAAATTTCTATTTTCAAATATTCTTACTTCAAATATTTCTTTTTCAAAATAGTTGTTATTATCAAAATATTTCGTTCAACACATGACCAATCTCAATGGATGAGTACTGTCAACACATGAACTTTTATTTTATAATATTCTTTATTTTTCAAATTGGAATGAGGCCCAATCAATTACCATATAAAGTTAATTATATGGATTTTCATGCATTACACACATATAATAGCATTGAAAAATAATCAACCATCAACCACAGTGCACTACACTGTATAAGCATCAAATATAGATATCTAACGCTTATAACAGCTTGTCAATCAATCGATCGACATATTTAATCAATCAGGATGAGTGAACTTCAAATTTCATCCCAACACCCGTGTGGGGTTTCAAACAATCAAACGCATATTTTATTTGTGCAGTTGGGCGATGTGTAAAATTTATCGACCCAATCAATGTCCTTCAAATAGGTGTACATAAACAAACCGTCCAGTTTGTAAATGAATATTTTATTTATTCACATTCACGTTAAAAATTATATTTTTAACGACAAAACATTTTATTCCAACATATGAATTTCTATTCAGTTCATTCTTTAAATAAAATGATATTTTTATTTTTCTAACTTATTTTAGAAAATTTCGGCGGCATAACGGCACGATACTAGAAACGGGACAAGGCCTAGCCTTATCCCCGGTCTAGTGAAGGCCCACGCCATTCACATATCAATCAAATTCACCAAACAATCAAGTCCAAATCAAATCATCAAGCTAATTTATACAACCAAACAAACAAGTCCATGGTCTGTGGACGATTGTGTCGGGTGCTACTAAGCACCGTCTGCATCCTAGTATATATATATAACTAGAATAAAGAATTTGAAGAGTGAGAAGTTCTCACCGAAAGCTATCCCCACTTCACGACACTCCTATTTAGAGATCTTTGTCGTTCTCGCCTTTTTGTCTTCTTCGTTGCCCGTAGCCACTACATATTTAAAAATCACACATTTTTATATTTGCTGATGTCTTTAAAATAAAAATCACATTTTTACTTTGATGTTCAATATATAAAAATCACATTTTTATTATGCTATTATATAGATGTCATGTTTTTGATTCACTACATATATAAAGATCAAATTTTTAACACTTCTATAATGTAAAAATCATATTTTTATCCTTCTGCAATATAAAAGATTATATTTTTATTATCTCTGCTCTATAAAAATTATATTTTTATTATGCTACAAGTATAAAAATCATATCTTTTCTCTTTTAAAAATCTCATCCTTTCTAGTTCAAAAATCAACTCTTTAACATTTCAAAAATTAGTTCTTTTCTAAAGTAAAAATTATATTCTTTTCGTGCTATGTATATTTTAAAAATCCCATTTTTAAATCAAATCTATTTATTTTAAAACTAAAAATGGAATAACGTTAAAAATAAACAGAAAACTCACTGTTGTTTTCCAGAAGGGGGCCGTTCGGTTCGTCGGAGGTGCGGTTTCCGGTCGCTCGGGGCTGTGGGGTTGCGTCGTTCGAGGGTTGGAGAGGGATGGGGGTACTGGCGGGGTCCGTCTATCGAAGGGGAGGAGGCGCAGGCGAGGTCGGGTGGCTTAGGGTTCCACGGCGGCGGGGTCAGGCCATCAGGGGGGTGCGGTGCTGATTTAGGGCAGAGGGGAGGGGCTCGATGTCGCAGGCGAGGGGAGGGGGGTGGCTGCGGTCTTCGATGGAAGGGGGGTGTCGATTCACTGGAGGAACGAGAGGGGGGGCGGCGCCATGCTGGTGGCGGCGTGGATGCTCCGCCGACGGGAAGAGGGCTCGATCGTCGGTTTCTCCCCTTTCTTTTCTATTTTTTTTATTTCCTTTGACTGAATCGATTTGAACATGGGGGGTATGGTTGACCGGTTAAAGGAAGGAAAGGTTTTTTTTTATTTATATTTTATTATTTAATTATTTTATTTACAAAAATGTTGACTTTTATTTCGACCTCGAAACGAGGCCCACCGCCTGTCGCCCATAGCGTTTTACCCCCATTCCGAACACAATGGGATATGTATCGTAAGCTGATTCGATCGTTACAATCAGTTTCCGTTGAGTTTACATTTAAATCACTATATTGATTTTTAAACGTACATTTCAAATTACCGGGGTCACATACTAACTAGAAAAATTCTCGAAAAATATTTCCTAGCTTTGTATTGACGATACGGTCCTAACAAAACTAGTTTCGTCGAATTCTGAGACCGTTGGAAAAATGGCCATTTTCCAGTCGATTAAAATCAACTGAAACTGGTCAAACGCGTTTTCTTCTGCCACGCTCACATATTGATTCGAAAAATTATGAAATTTGAAACCTAGCAATAACTTGACATCATGGACCCAACAAAAGTGGTTTCGTCGAAATCCGAGGCCGTTTGCAAAATGTCCATTTTTAAGGGCCTGAATTCCATAGCGACTATTCAGAATTTTCAACTGGACATATCTTTTGATTCCCACTATGAAATTTCGATTTTTCGGATTCGTTGGAAAGATATTATCAATTAGATTCTATCATTTTTGGTTTCCCTAAAATCCGGATTGTTTTGCACCCGGTACATTCAATTGAAGTTTGAAATCGAATTATTGAACTACCGCGCCATTTTCAATTCTATTTATAATTATATATAAATATTTATATTCTAACGATGACGCGTATAATATATACGATCGATTTATATTCGAAATAAATTTCTCGACAATATTATTTAAAATAATTCATGTTAAATATCAAATTTCGCTAAAATTGCCAAAATAAAAATTTCAAACTGGCTCGCATTTTCCGGGTTGTTACAACTATGCATATAATCATGAAAGCATTAGAAATCTTTTAAGGATAATGGATGCCTGTGACTGATGGTTGAGTAGATGGATGTCGGGTGTTAGGATACATTCTTCGTAACTTAGAGATTTCAGGAACGAAATCCTTTAAGGAGGGGAGAATGTAACATCCCGTATTTTCTGTGAATATTAAAATTAACAAATCTAAGAACACTTAATTTTTAGAAGAAGAATTAAGGGAAACGGGTTATGCCATTGCGTTCATCTCGGAATTCTGCCTGAGATTGTGTCCAAATTTGTATGAATCGGACTCCGTATGAAGAAGTTACGGAGTTTAGAAGATTTCAAGTATATACAAAAATTAAATTAAAAGTCAGAAAACAGTTCAAAATCCGAAAATCGGCCAAAATAGCTAAGCGGGAAATTTCCCGCTCAGAGGTGTCGCCCCCCCAGAGGGAGTCGACATAGGTGTCGACCCCCCTATAGGGAGTCGACCCCTTTTGAGATCCAGACTTAGTGACTAATTTTTATACACCTGAGCTGATGTGGCCTTCCCTGATTGGCCTGATGACCAATTCTGAGGTATTAGGGCTTATGTATCGTGCTATGGTTGTCTGGATGACACATCTCTTTGGTTTGATGGCTCTGATTTCTCCTAGACTAATCTAAAGGCTAGAATTAGTCCTAGACTTCTATATAAGCACCCCAACCCTTAACCCTAGACCTCACAATGAAGCCATCATGATGTCCATCCCTAAGCTAGCCTAGCCGCCAACTTCTCTAAATTAGAAATCAAGTTAGAAAGCTCCAAACAATATCCAAACTAGAGAATGAAACGTCTACATCAAAGGATAGCTAAACAAATTCAGAAATCAGATTCCAGAATACAAGATCTATCCTTTTTTTGTAAGTTCAGTTACTATTTAGATTTAAACGTCTAATAGAAATTATGACTGTAATAATCAGATCAAGAACAAGGCCTAATTCTGATTCGTGCCTATCCTTTTGTCAAATCTAAATTACTTATGCCTATGAGACTATTGTGATTGATGTAATGACACCTATCATGCCTATGAGACTGTTGGACTGACATAATAGAACCTATCATGCCTATGAGACTATTGCTATTGATGTAATGATACCTATCATGCCTATGAGAGTGTTGGACTGACATATTGGAACCTATCACGCCTATGAGGCTATTGTGATTGATGTAATGGCACTTATTATGCCAATGAGACTGTTGGACTGACATAATAGAACCTATCTTGCCTATGAAACTGTTGTGACTAACATAATAAAACCTATCATGCCTATGATTGACATAATGGAACTTATCATGCCTATGAGACTGTTGTGATTTATATGAAGGAACCTATCATGTTGTACATCCTATGCCTATAAAACTATTCTGATTTATATAATGGGACTTATCATGTTGTACATGAAAAATAGTGATTCGTGAAGTTCAATTCTATGTAATCTTTATACCTATAGTGTAAATTGCTTAGCTTGTCTACACATATTGTTAAAGTACAACATTGAAACATGATTCTTGAATTGGGTACATCTTTACATGCTTGTTTTTCCTTATGTCAATTTTTATGCTCCTTCTCTTTTTTTCCCTCTTTACTTCCTTTTGTGAATACTAAGTTCATTCGGAACTTAGATTGAATCTCGTTGTACATGTGATTATAACGCGGGGAAAATTGGGTATAATTTTATTGAGTAAATTTTGGGCATAACACGTGAATGTGGCATAAACTTGTACTGAATACACTTGGAAAATATTGGCATAAAAAGACAAACTTTGACACATATGACAAATATGTAAATCGGCTAAACATGAACATGCCTAGCTCGAGGTTTGATTGAGTTGCGGTGTAAGACTGCCCGGAACCACCCTGTACATCCAGCAACCACAACAATATAAATCTAATGTGAGAGGTTAGCGCATTAAGCCCCAAAAACCCAAGGTTAGATTGAGTTGCGGTGTAAGACTGCCCGGAACCGCCCGACACATCCAGCGACCACAATAATATAGATCTAATGTGAGAGGTTGGAGCTTTAATGAATGAATTAAAGCTAAGGAAAAGACAGGCTAAGAATGGTAGGGTTAAGTTAATTAAGGCAACACTTAACCAATACGACATATTAATTAAACGGATGGGTGGGGTTAGGTTAACTTAAGAACACTTAACCATTATAACATGTTGATTAGGAAACTCAAGTAACGGGGACCCATTTCAGCAGTAACCCACATAGATGTATCACGGTACCCTGAACTAGGCAGGGTGGGGCACGATTACTAGGCTGATTATAAGCGGTCAAAATAGCGGCGGGTGGTGCAACAGTGTAGGTTCCGGCGGAGTATGGGCGTGCATGTACTTCGAAGTGGATAAAGAAGGCACTGGGCATCAGTAGTATACACTGTGCATCTAGAATTTGTGTCGGGTTGCCACCATAGGAATTGATACACCCTATGGCGGCACCAGCACAAGTATCTACAATCAAGCGTGGCCGAATGACACAAGTAAGAAAATCCATGCGAGTAGAAGTCGATCGGGAAAGGGACCACTTTGTTATGAACACATGATGGTAGTTGAAACATTTGTTAGTAGGTGCAGAGAAATGGAAATAAGTGCGATAGTATATCTTGCCTTATCTTATGTTATCTTATTTCTATAGTATTGTCCTATATTTAGTTTATTCATGTCATGATCCTTTTGCCTGTTTACATGCTGAATAATCACTGGACTTACCAGGCTTATGTATGACCCGTTTTCTTTTGCCTTCTTTTCTTCCGTTCCCCCCCCTCGGTCCGTAGGGAGGGAATACTTCAGCTTAGTGCAGACCTTTTCCATCTTGAAGAGAGTAGATTTATTGCTTGGATTCTCTTTTCTTGGGCTACGGCTGTGGTTACACTTTAATTGGGGATTTATGCTGCTTTACTACTGTTTTATGCTTCTTTATGTACTTGGAGTTTTAAATCAAGACAGATGTTTTTTTGTGATAACTTAGTAGTTGGGTTACGAGACAATTCTTGTAATGCTTTGACTGGACCATGCTATTTATGAAATGATTTCAGTTTTCCGCTGTTATATATGTCTGTCTTGTAAATTTTCTGTGCCTTTTACCTAAAATGCTTCACCAAAATTAATGCATTCCCTTTGTAAGTAACCTTAACGGAGATGGGTTGTTTCAGTGCTGGTTGGACATCGGTATAGCGCATTTTAGGGAAATGTCGGCTGGTGCGGGACAGACCGTCACATTTGGTATCAGAGCTCTAGGTTGCGTAGTTAACCTAGGGGAAGACACTAGGGAGAGATAGTGTACGTATATGAGAGAACGTATTTGTTATATTTTTGTTTTCAAAAGCTATATACATATACTATTAGTATATCTAAGGATGAAGTCGCACTGCACTAGCACCACTATGGAGATGGTTAATCATTTTCCCTTCACAGATAAGACGATGAGCCGAAACTTGAGGAACACAGGGCCAAGGGAAAATGATAGGAATGCCCCTAATATGAGGATGATGTTCACTAACTTCATGTGAGAGATGCTTAGGGATGTGCAGAGGGCAGCTCCTAATGTTGCTAATGGTGGTGGTGCAGCGAAGCGAGTGCCTAGGACCGATTTTGCCAAGCTCTGTAAGGATTACACTAGCCTTGGTGGAAAGCCGTTCCATGGAACGGAGTCAGCTACGGATGTTCAAGATTGGTTGGATAGCTGTGAGCGTATCTTCGAAGACTTGGGTATCGAGGATGCGATGAAGAGAAAGCTAGCATCCCATCAGCTGCAAGGATGGGCAATGAATTGGTGGAATGCTATGAAGGCAGCTACTCCCGAGGATCAGATTACTTGGGATCATTTTAAGACTCGCTTTAGCGACAAGTTTATTCCAGCTGCTCAAAAGCCAGTATTGTTTAAGAGGTTCTTGGAGCTAAAGCTGAATAGTAGAGTTGTCTTGGAGTATATTGCTGAGTTCGATACTCTATCGAAATATGGATTATCCTTTATTGATAATGCCGAGAAGAAGAATGAGAAGTTCATAACTGGTTTAGATGGATACTTGGGGAAAGGCTTATTAACCACATCGATGAGACGTTTGAATCGATTGTGGGGAAAGCATTGAGATCATAGAGTCTTTACCCTAGGACAATGACTGAGGTTGCATCTGTAGAGGAGCCAAAACTGCAAGCAAGCGGTGGAGGCAATAATGGTTCTCAGAATAAGAGGAAGCAGAATCAGACTAAGGATGGCCAGAAGAAGAAGAATAAGAAAGATGTAGAGTGCTTTAGGTATGGCAAAAAGGGACATTATGCTAAAGAATGCCGAGCAAAGCCAGCGGACAGGAAGTGCTTCAACTATGGCCAAGCTGGACATCAAAAGGATAAGTGTCCACAACCTTTGAATGAGAAGCAGATAGTGAAAGCATATGCCATCAATGCTATTACTTCTTCGTCGAATGCCCCGACTGCGACGGAGAAAGGAAAGAATATCATTATTCAAGGCATGCTTTCCATTTATGATGTTCCTGTTCGAGTACTGTTTGATACCGGGGCTTCCCATTCCTTCATATCTAGTGACCCGGTAGATAGGTTGGGATTAGAACCCGAGATAGTTGATAGACCTTTAGCTGTGACAAGCCCGATTGGTGGCTCGACTAACCTTATATGATTTGTCATAATTTGATCTTATCGAGTCATGGATGCACGTTTTCTTGTGATTGCTTTGTTTTGGGCTTTATTGGGTATGGCACTATTTTGGGAGTCAATTGGCTCCAAAGTTATGGGGGTGGTGGCGGACTGTGAGGGGTCTTCGGTGACCGTTAGAGCAGACGATGGGCGGGGGTTCTGCTTGGTAGCCTACCTAGTGATGGGGTGATGGCTAGTTTTCTAAATTCCCTCAACATCTCGCATGATGAGTTGACAGAGGTGCTTATTGCTTGCGAGTATTTGGACATCTTCGGGGATGTGACCAGACTTCCACCACACCGAGAGATTGAGTTTCGTATTGATTTAGTGAAAGATGTCAGACCTATAGTGATGCCACTTCGTCGTATGGTGCCAAAGGAGCAGCGAGAGCTCGAGGTGCAAGTAAGCGATCTTTTGAAGAAGGGATTTATTCGAAGAAGTGTTTCCGAGTGGGGAGCACCAGTTGTGTTTTCCACTAAGGCAGATGTTTCCCTTCGATTATGTGTAGACTATCGCGAGTTGAATAAGGTGACGAGGAAGAATAAGTATCCTCTCCCATGGATTGATGATTTGTTTGATCAGTTGAGTGGAGCAAGGTTGTTCTCCCAGTTGGATCTCGCGAAATGATTTCATTAGCTCAGAGTAGCAGCTGAGAGCATAGCTAAAACGGCCTTTCGGACGCCGTCTAGATTCTATGAGTGGTTGGTCATGCCATTCGGGTTGACCCATGCACTAGCATATTTTGTGGATCTCATGAATAGGGTATTTAGGGATCAATTGAATAAGTTTGTTCTTGTGTTCGTGGACGATATCTTGGTTTACTTGAGGATAGAGAAAGAACGCAAGGAACATTTGAGGATAGTGATGGAGGTGTTGAGAAAACACTAATTGAAAGCGAAGTTTTCTAAATGTCACTTCTGGAGGAGGGAAGTGAGATTCTTGGACCATGTTATTTCAGAGAATGGTATTGTCGTGGATCCTGCGAAGGTGGCTACGGTACAGGATTGGTCTACCCCAAGAATGCAACAGACATAAGAAGTTTCTTGGGGTTAGCTGGATATTATCGTAAGCTTATCCAAGACTTCTCCAAGATAGCGACACCGTTGACTCAGTTGACCAAGAAGAATCAAGCTTTCATATGGGACGAAAGGTGCGAGAATGCATTTAAGGTTCTAAAAAAGAAGTTGACGTGTGCGCCAGTGTTAGTCATTCCTAAAGGGAATGAAGAGATGACGATATTCACGGATGCCCGTGGTACCGGACTAGGTGTTGCATTGATGCAAGGAGATAGGGTTGTAGCTTATGCAAGTCGGCAACTGAAACCGCACGAGAGAAGATATCCTACCCATGATTTGGAATTGGCAGCGATCGTATTCGCATTGAACATGTGGAGACATTATCTCTTAGGAGAAATATTCGAGTTATTTACTGATCATAAGTCGCTAAAGTATCTTAGAAGGATTTAAATCTCTATCAGCAGAGGTGGTTAGAATTTTTGTCTTTATACGATTTTGATATTGCGTATAAGCCAGAAAAGGGCAATGCGGCAGCTGAAGCCTTGAGTAGAAGACATGCCAGTTTAGGGGCTATGTTTCTGGAATGGAAGCAACTGGAATATATCACGGGATATGATTTAAGGCCTAAGTGCGAATTGAATCCATAAATGTTAGCAAGTTTGATGATCATACCCACTTTAATTGAGTGGATTGGTTCTAGTCAGTACGATGATCCCAATCTATTAGAAATCATCTCCAAGTTAGAGATGGGAAACGATGATGAACAAGTATGGGCTTGATCGAGAAGGATGGCTTCAAAAGGATGGGAGACTAGTTGTACCCAATGTCAATGGATTGAGAGATGAAATGCTTAGAGAATGTCATCACTCAAAACTGACCATACATCCCGGTGGTAACAAGATGTATCAAGACATGAAGCGGACCTACTATTGGGAAGGGATGAAGAGAGATGTTGGGAAGTTTATATCCAAGTGCATAAATTGCCAGCTAGGTAAAGCCAAGCAAAAGAAGCCAAGTGGTTTGTTACAACCATTAGATATTCCAGAATGGAAATGGGAGCAAGTATCAATGGATTTCATACCAAGGACTAGATCGGGCCACGATAGTATTTGGGTGATTGTAGCCAGATTGACCAAGAGTGCAAGGTTCATACCGATCAAATCGAATAAAATAGCAGCTAAGTTAGCAGAACTATATATGAAGTGGTTAATTAAATTTCATGGAGTACCTAAAAGCATTGTGAGTGACCGAGACCCGTTATTTACTAGTGGGTTTTGGATGAGCTTACAAGAGGCTCTAGGGTCAAAATTATACCTCAGCACCGCGTATCATCCTCAAACTGATGGTCAAACAGAGAGGGTGAATCGTATATTAGAAGATCTCTTGAGAGCTTGCATATTGGATTTTGGTAGATCATGGGATGACCATTTGCATCTAGTAGAGTTTGCATATAATAATAGTTATCAATCCAGTATTGGTATGGCTCCATTTGAAGCTTTGTATGGAAGACCACACAACTCACCGTCATGTTGGTTAGAAACTGGTGAGAAGTTTGTGCTTGGACCAGATGTGATAAGAGAAACTTTAGACAAGATTAAGATCATTCAACAGCGAATGAAGGCTGCCCAAGATAGCAGAAGAGTTATGTTGATAAGACGCGAAAGGATTTGAAATTCTCCGTTGGCGACCTAGTATTTGTCAAGATCTCTCCATTAAAGAATGTTATTCGATTTGGAAGGAGAGGATAGCTGGCACCAAGATTTGTTGGTCCATTCCCAATCCTCGAGCAAGTTGGGAATTTGGCATATAAAGTTGAATTACTAGAGAAGATGGAAGAAGTTCATAACGTATTTCATGTTTCCCAGTTAAGGAAATTCGTGCACAACCCCAATATGACTATTTCACCTGATCAGTTGGATGATATCGAAGTAAAACCCGAGGTGGTTGGGAACCGCAAGCCGATTCGTATTGTCGAGCAAGATACGAAGCAACTTCGAAGGAAAGCGGTGAATCTAGTCAAAGTTCAGTGCAGCGAGAATGAGAATGACTGTACTCGGGAAATAGAGGAGAGCAATAGGAAGATATATCCAGAACTCTTTGCCTGGTAGATTTTAATTGCAACTTAGTTTTCCGCATGCTAGGATAGACTTGTTTGTTTGTTTTTTGTATGTTTGGTTGTTGTGAATGGTTGATAGGCATGCGGGGTCCTTTGCTTGTTTCTTAGTTAAGGAATTTCGGGGGCGAAATTTCTTAAGGGGGAGAATGTAATGACCCGCATTCTACGCATCGAAGGATCATAGAATATTTATTTCTTTCTCATTCGAAGTCGTGTGGTCATGTAACTTTGAGGAACGACTATTGGTGTCATTCCCCATGTTCATGATTTTTGTCGATTTTTATATGACCGTTTTGCCCTTAGCTGATCTTGTTTCGATCATAACTTTTGATTGGTAAGGAATTTTGACTGAAACCACTTTCATTGGATTCGAATTATGGTTTACCTTTCCGTAGATGGTCACATTAGCCAAACGGACTTACCGTTTGGGAGATATGGCTGAAATAAGGTTTAGAAGGTGAAAAACAGCTTAACCGGGCCTAATTAGGGTGATTAACAAGAGTGTCCATAACCCATTTCGGGATTATGGTTATGGGGAGGTTGAGAACAGTTAGGAAATGCATTTTATTTCATTTTTCAACCACCTAAAACATTTCTCTAACCCTAGTCATGGCCTCCACCTTCTAATTTCATCCCAAATCGCTCATAATCGCTTTCTAATTGTTGATTAAGCCAAGCTACGTCAAATCAAGGGGAAATAACACCAAATCAGAGTTGGAGCTGCTGTGTGTCATTAGAATTCGACCAAAAACAGATAATATTTCAGATCTATAGTTTGTTTGTGGCCAAGGTGAGTGATTTGCATCGTTTTTTCACTAATTATGGCTAATTAGGGGTGATTAGTGGTAATTAGCGAAATTATACGTAATTAAATTCTAGAAAAAATTTTAAAATTTTAAAATATTATTTTAGGGCTCTGTTAGAAATTTGGATTAATTTGGATAAGTTTTGCTAATCCTATCATTAGTTTTGCTTAAACATGATTAAGGGGAAGAACATGGGTATTGGGTATGTTTGATCCATATTGACATGATTATTTCTTGTTTTTTTGTTTATGGTTGATTATACATGTTGCTATGACTGTTTGGAATGTTTTGTGGTTGTTTAGAACAGTTAGGTCGAAAATGCTGTCGTATGGCGCAAATGGCTGGCTGGAAAGAGTTACAGGAAATTGGCCACACCCCGATCGTGAGGATGATCACGAAACCCCACACCCCGATCGTGAGGATGATCATGAACCACACACCCCGACCGTGAAGATGATTACGAACCCCACACCCTGACCGTGAGGATGATCATGAATCCCACACCCCGATTGTGAGGAATGGGACGAACCACCTAGATGTTGCACGAACCGAATCGGTCACCACGACCAGGAGGATGCAAACCACGAGCCGCGAACCGATGTTGGAGCATGATGTCATGAGCCACAAGCTGGAGGAGGGACCACGAGCTGATGGCCAGGAGGAAATCACGATCCAATCTTTGAGTGTGGACAGCGAACGAATCAAATTGAAGAATCACGAACGGAGATGATGGCCAAAACCCGAGATGCAAAGGTAGTTCAAAAGGGAAGTTTGTACTCAGAATCCAAATGGCAACCAACGAGTTAACTTCATGGTTGGGCTTTGCTGCTGGACGTGTGCTAAGGAGTTGTCGACGTCCACAACTTTGATTCACCAACGATTGTTAAGCTATAGCTCAGTGCAGTGGGGTAGTCATTACTCCATGGGGCAGAGTGATCGTAGTACGGCTATGAGCCAGTGCAGTGGAGTCGTCATGACTTCATGGGGCAGAGTGAACATAGCAAGGAATAGTGGCTATGGATCAGTGCAGTAGAGTCGCCATGACTCCATGGGGCAGAGTGATCATAGCAAGGATTTGGGTGATCAAAGCAGTGGATATCGTATGCTTTACGCATTGAGTGAGAGATGTGAGGATGGTTGCTATGCTTGATTGTTTTCCATCTCTATGACATGCACACCCCCTCCCCCATTATCTTGACACCTTATGTTAGTGTTAACTTATAGTATTGTACATCTTGTTATGCTGACTCTTTGGTTATAGGTCCAGGTTCAGGTATGGTTTAGTATACCTGTTATTATTCTGTTTTTGTTGCTCATCGCTCATACTAGACTTTTGTCTGACCCTGAGTTTTATGTCTCTTCTTATTACTCTGGGTGCTCTTAAACAGCAGACTAGAGACAGGTTAGCTGGTTGTGCACAAGTAGTTGTCCGTAGACGAGCAGGAGGCTTACACGTATTATTCCTATATATTCTCCCTATGTTGCAACTGGTTACTACTTTGGGAATTAGTAGTGTACCTTCATTATTTTGCTTTAGAGACAATTTTCAAAAGTTGTAATAATAATGATGTGGAACATAAGCTATATTTAGACTTTCCGCTGCTATGATGTTTAATTTTCAGCTTATGCACTGTCTCGCCTGTTTTATGTCAAAGTATGTTATTATTATATTTTATTCCATGCGCTGTGAGATATACTACCTTTATTGGTTAATAGCTTCATATCCCTTTTCTCTTGATAACTGTCCCGTGCTGGTTGGAAATTGGTATAGCGCATTTCAGGGAAATGTCGGTTGGTGCGGGACGGGCCGTCATAGTCTTTTTGTAATATTTGGAACCTTATGGCAAGATTGAATGCAAAAAGGAAATATTTGGTTACTAGTTGAACCAAATTTTTAAACTTAATTATAAAAATAATAAAGGAAGATAACTATGTTAACCACACAAAAGTATAAATATAAAAATACATATACGTTATTCGTCCGAATCTACATAAACAACTGAATATACATTATATTGAATGTTTGAATGTTTGAACAGTGTTCATTTTTTGGAAACATACACGTAATCCCTATTAAATGAATATATTTGTGGTGACCATTGTAGCGATTAATATAATTGACTACTACAAATAGGGCCACAAATAGATAAATACATAAATAAATAACCGTTGTAATCGACAGTGATTTAGGGAAAGTAAATTTAATTTGGTAACTAAACCTAATGATTAAAATTCCTAGATTGGTTAAGATTAATGCCGCAAATCCTAATTAGGAAATTTAATTTATAACCACATTTAGACATGAGGTCAAGCTCAATTTGTGGTGGAAGTCTGCCCAGAACCGACTGGCTTATCTAGGATCGACAAGTGGTCAGCCTAATGTGAGAGGCCTGGTGCGCACACACGCGCACACACACACACACACACACACACACACACACATATATATATATATATATAACAGAAAATAAATAGATAAATAAAATTAGTAATGTCTGTGGGGGTACAACAAATAAATATTTCGGGACTGATAAGCTAAGGATAATCCACTGTTAATTAATGTCTTAGGAAAACTATGGCCGTTAGGCACATAAATGACATATATCAATGGTAATAAAAGGAAATTAAAGATTTCATTGGTTCCCTAGGAAAATATGACCGTTATGGTTATAAATGGCATTAAACATATGATCAGTAATAGATGAACTAAAAAGGGGATTTGTGGGTGTTGACTGTCGTTTAAATTACTAAGTCCAATAAGGAAAAATGGTTAATCAAATATCCTAGATAAGGAGGATATAACTTTTCTTATTTATACAAGTTAATATAAAAATTATAATTAAAAGTTAGAATTGGACTTAGTTGGTTAATGATGTGAAGTATTATTAAACATAGGAACCCATGTAATATTTAACTGTGTGCATATGGTATTTCCATAAAGAGGAACTAAACAAGAATAACTTAATATCGAAGCCCACTTTATTCTCATAAGAAAAAACATTAAAGGCTAATTGGGTACGAACTTAATAATCTTCACGTATAGTCCGCTTCCCTAGGTCTTAAGTGGCATGGGTCGAGTAGTTCACCTGGGTGTAGGTCTTCCAGTCTAGGGGTCTTAAATGGTGCGTGTGAGAGGCCAACCCAAACCTGAAATTTTAAAAATATCTAGTATGGTCATTCCATAGGACAACCTATCCTATGGGAAGAAGTAAGCAACTAAGGAGATTATCAAATTTGGTCAGCTAGATGGTAGAGAAAAACACCCTCTCTTACCTCACACGAGGTATGCGTTTATATGAGGGATTGACGGAAGCCTCAATTAGTTAGGGCCATGTAGCTAGCACCCTTTAGTTTATGTCAACGTTGAATAAATAATCGAAAATTATTGAGTGACCAATAGATCCACTTAGGGTCTTAAGTGATCGGGAGAATCCACCATATTTATCATTCGATAGTGATGTATTAAATGACTAAGGATGTGCATGTGAATAAATAAACTCTGTAATTACGAGTTCACTTCTCAGTTTAATAATCAGTTAGTTCTGGTTTAAAGGCTTTTAAAGGCTTCATAAACATATACGTAAACATTCTATCTCGGTTTGATATTTGGGAATACTACCTGGGGAAATGTAGTTAGAGTTGTGCGTAATTGTTTACAAGGTTAGGCTAGAATTACTAACCTTGGTAGGCAAACATCTTGGGTTGAACCAAACAGGATACATCTATGTATTATAATTTCTGTTGTGCATTTCCTGTTCACTAGAATCTTGTTGTTCCAATCCCCTCTTCCTTACAACCTCCCAGGTCTCTAAAGAAGGTTGGTTCTTACAATTGTTTGGGTTTGGCTTTCAGTTCTCGTTCTCTCCCATCCTCAGTATTGGCAAAATGACTTACTTTAAAAAGGTTGATGCTTGAGTTAATAATAGTTTGTCCTATCTTGTTTCTACTGTGAGTTATTTTATCATACTCAGGTTATGCTCACGCTCATTTATTTGTAGGTACTAGATTTATAGCTCCATGCTTAGATGTGTTCGAGTTTTGATTATGTCAATATTTAGGTATAGAAAAGTGTAGGGTGTTACATTTGGTATCAGAGCGTAGGTTAAACGATCAGAGGAATTTGTTAAATTAGGACTCATGAGAGAATGTAATTTTATTTTATTTTTTGTTTTTCTTCGTCTTTTGTACATGACTTTAATTTATTTCAATGGTGAATTAGTCGTGGACATATAGAACAGTCTTAAGCCGCTAAGAGTTGAAATATGTTGAGTTCGGGTTTTTAGCTGATTTTGTCTTGCCCCACAGTTTGTTGGCAATTTCGTTGTGAAGAGCATAAGGATGGCATATGGTGGATTCCATTGACTCGAGTTAGGAGACTGGACAAAAATCGAGCTACAACCAAGATATACGCAACTTCTAGTTTTTGGTTTCGTTTTTTAGTCCCAGTCAAAGAACTTTCCTTGGTCTAAACTGGGAAATCCGTGCTAATATATTGTATCCATTCAGAAATATAATTAAGAGGTATGACCATTCGATACTTCGCTCAATTTTCGGATATTCCTTTGTTGAAAACATTCATTTGGGTTCTTAGACTTGTTTTCGAGGTATTTAAAAAAAACTGTATGGAAAATAAAATGGATTTCGGAAAATTTTGAAATTGCGGTTTTGAAAAAAAATTATAAAAATATATTTTTCATGAAGGTGTGGTTTTAAAATTTTGATCTATTTATGTTCTATAATTGTTGGGCTTTGTGTAATTTAAAAAAATATAATCCGATTGGTAAAAAGAAGGGAATTGGAAATGACAAGAAATATGCCACTAAACTTGAAAATAGTTAATACCCATTCCTTGTGATTTTTAGTATCCCTCTTTTTATATATATTGGACGATTTATCGATGTTAGCCTACTATGTGGATTAGGCTACACAAAGCTAAAAGATTAATCGATGGAAAGCGTTGATTAGAAGGAATCACTGCAGAAGCTCAGATCGGTTCAGAGACCCCCGAACCGAACCCCTTCATTGTAAAGAAAACAGGCTTAGAGATGAGAAGAAGGTGGGAGATCTGGATCGGTTCGGTGCTATCCGATCTGCACCCTCTTTTTTTCTTTCGATCCGAACCAGAGATTAGCACCATAGCAACCATGACCCACATTCTCCTGAAGAACCGGAGCGGTTGTACTCCACTACCCATGATCCTAATGTGCTGCCATCATCCTAAAACAAACCTACCTCGACTCGAGCGGGATGATTGCCACGTGGCACCGATTTGGATCGAATTTCTACCTATAAATACCCCAAAATACCTCATTTGAAGTATCTTTTGGCACGATCTTCACTCTAACTCTCATAACCACTGAATCCCATTGCTTCATTCAGATCACCATCAACATTTAGAACACATTTTATTAAATATTAAGTGAAATTACCAATTGTAAAAAGGAGATTGAGTGATAACCAGTGTTGTACTTGTATCTGAATCATCAATCAACAGTATAAAGTGGACGTAGGATCTTTAACACCAAACCACCATAAATTTGGTGTTCTTACTGGATTTTTGTCTATTTTGTTCAAAATTATCGTTTGTTTGGGTGTTAGAACCATTTTTTGGTCTAACATTTTGGTGCTTTCATTGAGAGGTTTGAATTCTGAATGTTTTGGATTATCATTCTACTATTTGGACCCTTATGTTCAAAGAAGGTTAATCCTCTTTCTTCATTTCTCTTAGAAGTTATCTGACTGATTTCAAGAAAATTGGATTGCAAGACGAAAGGAAAAGAAGTGCAAAATGCTTGGGAAAACGAGGTGAGCGGAGAACAACAAGCTATGGTTGTCACTAGATCGAGGGGAAAAAGTTCAGGTCCGAGTAGCTCAGGGAGAGCATCTTCGATCCAATCCGCGGTCGAAGCTCCGAGCCGAATAGAGAATACCGACCCGAACCAGATCGAGACCTAGAGAATTGTTGGTCATTATCCTCCGACCCGACCCGAGGACATGGTTGCAACCTGATCCGAACCGAATATGCCAGAGGTTGGTACTTCTACTTGAGCCCCTAAAGCTACTCCGATACCAGCTAAGACAACTAGTGATCAGCCCACTCCCAATGCACCTATTAAGCACATGAATCTCTCACACTTACTTGATATGCTAGACAACACCAGAGATACTTTGGAGGCTCATAAACGTGATAACGTTCTTATGCGGGAAAACATGATAGTTATGAGCAGGGAGATAAGTGAACTTCGAAGGCAAAGAACATGATCCCTAACTCATCAACTTGTTATGGATCATTCATCATCTTTAGATAAAGAATATCAGCATCAGAGAAGGCCATATGAAAGGCCCGAGAATCTGGACCAATTGAGATTTGGATTATTGGGATCCCGAGAATATGCGGCCCGTGTTTTGGGACCTATTGACCCGAGTTTGAGAGAATCAATGTTGTTGTCAATGCAAGGATCTCACGTCCTTCTCAGAGATCCAAACATCGCAAATCCAACCAAAGGACAACTTCTCCAACCCACTTGTCCTGTGAATGGACGGGATCGTAGAGGGCAAGGAAGTTCAGCTGCAGTCCGAAATCAAAGAACGTCGCCTGACGTAGATACTGGACGTGCTAAAAGAAATAAAAGCGCAGACCCTGAACCGGATTTGACCAATGTTGGGGTAGAAGCGATGGTGCGTCGGATCATGGCTGATAATCGACGTTACACTAATGAGGACTGGGGTTTTGAGCGTAGCCACACCCCATTCACCGATGACATCTTGGATTTCCAATTTCCACAATGATTCGATTTGCCACAAATGGACCGATATGCCAGATGAACAAACCCGGGAGAACATTTGATGAGGTATGCATGGTATATGAATGCTGCAGCAGCATCTGACACTGCGAAATGCAATGCCTTCGCGATATTTCTAGAAGATGTTACATTAATATTGTTTACTCGACTTCCTCTACGATAGATACTGAGCTTTAAAGAACTAAGCGAACGTTTTATGAACGAGTTCTGACTCCATGCCCAGAAATCTAAAAGCGTCATTGAGCTATCCAGAATCAAACAGGCCTCTGGCAAATCTTTGAAGTCATACGTAGACTTCTTCAACTTAGCAGTTACTGAAATAAGCGACCCTCATAAACCAACCATAATGGCATTAATAGATGGGGTCGATCCAGACATGGAATTCGGAGGATATCTAGCTGGAAAACCGCCATTGACAAGGAAAGCATTCTATGAAAAGGAAAATGTTCGCCTGCGGCAAGAGGAAATATATGCTAAACGAAAAAGAAAATCCGATGGAGCTTCCATAGAAGATATTCAAAGTAATGTTATTGTGAAACAGTTTGATGATAGTTCGAGGAAGGTCGAAATAAACATTGGTAATAAAAATGGAGGAAATGGCAACAGGAACGGAAACAATAGCAAAAGGAACAGGAATCGAGGAAACAATTTTGGAAAAAGGCCTCGATTTCAAACTTTCAAGAACTACACACCATTAGGTGACACGCTTGAAAACATCTGTTTGGATACTTATAACATCTTACAATACAAGAAACCACCACCCAGGGAATCCACTGAGAAAGAGACTGCAACTAGGAAATTCTTTTTATTTCATGGAACTCACGGTCACTCTACTAACGAGTGTCATCATCTAAGAGATGTTGTTGAAAAGCTACTATGGGAAGGAAAGTTAGATGAATACAAGGTCGCCCCAAGAGATAGGGGGTAAGGAGGGCAAGCCCTGAATCAAAACCAACCTACTTCTAAGCCCACAGCTCAACCAAAGGGAAAAGGTATTATTATAAACACCATAGTTAGGGGACCACACCCAGCTAGGTACAGTAACATGGCGACGGAATAGTATGTTAATGCAGCCAAGAATCATGAGATAGGAGAATGTAGTAACCTCAAAGAAGCCGCACCAGTAAAACAGCAGAAGACAGCCACTGATGATATCGTCTTCCGAGATAGAGAAAGTATTGGGGTTGAAGCACTAAGCACTGATCCATTAGTAATAACTACCGTTGTTGGACCTGCAATAGTAAAAAAAGTTCTTGTGGACAATGGGAGTTCTGTAAACATCCTATTTAAAAAGGTTTTCAATTAGATGAAACTAGAAATGAAAGACTTAAAGCTATGTGAAGGTTGGATTTGTGGCTTTAACAGAACCTCAACCGCCCCGATCGGAGTAACAAACTTACTCGTAGAATTAGGCGAGGGTGAGCATAGAAGAGTGAGGATCCTCCAGTTCATGTATATGGACATCGACTCACCTTATAATGCTTTCTTCGGACCGGCAACACTTTTGGAGTTCATGACTTGCATTGCTCCATGGTGCCTGCTAATGAAATTTCTAACAGACGCTGGAGTGGGAATGATTCGGGGTGATCAAGTGATAGAAGGGCCTTCTATATGGCTGAGTTAAAGATGTTGCATAATGGAAAGAGTTCAGAACCTAAAAACACTTCCTCTCCTATTGAGGAAAACTCAGCCTAGCAACTAAAGACAATACCGCCTAAGGAATCGCCTGACGAAATTCCTGAAGATATCGATCCCAGAGAGGATAAGAACTAGGAACTAGAAATGCGACACCCAACGACGAAACACCCGACGAGGCGACACCCAACGAGCCAATGTTGATATCCTAATCGATAACAACGACTCGATGAAGGTCTTGAAGATTGGATTTCATTTGGTTTCTTTCTGGATGAAAGAATTAACTGATTTTTTGAAAGTGAACCTTGATGTGTTTGCTTAGAGTCATGCGGACATGTGTGGAATTTCTCCCGCGATTATGAGCCATTCACTAAGCCTAAACCCAAAACATCCTCCGGTAAAGCAAAAAAGGTGTATGTTGGGCCTAGAAAGGTCAGCAACCTTAAAGGAAGAAGTAGAGAAGCTAAGGAATAACGGGTTCATCCAAGACTCGGCATACCCCGATTGGATATCGAATCCTGTCCTGGTAAAGAAATCAATTGGGAAGTGTCGCACGTGCATTGACTTTTCTGATTTGAACAAATCATGCTCAAAGGATAGGTTTCCACTCCCCAAGATTGATTAGCTGGTAGACTCAACAGCAGGACACGAACTTCTCTCCTTCATGGATGCATACTCAAGGTACAACCAGATCCCCATGCATGAGTCAGATCAGGAGCACACTAGTTTTATTACAAACTTGGGATTGTACTATTATGTGGTGATGCCATTTGGACTAAAGAATGCTGGAGCCACGTATCAGTGTTTGGTAAATAGAATATTCTATAATCAAATCGGGAAAACAATGGAAGTATATGTAGATGACATGCTTGTGAAGTCCAGGCAGTCCTCCGATCATACAAAAGATTTGGCGGAAATGTTTGATGTTTTACGGAGGTACAAGATGAAGTTGAACCCCTTAAAATGCTCTTTTGGGGTTGCATCAGGAAAATTCCTTGGTTTCATTGTCAGTTCTCAAGGGATCAAGATTAATTCTGAATAAATTGCGGCGATCAGGAACATAGAAGAGCCATGAAAGATCAGAGATGTACAGAGCCTGGTAAGACAAGTTACAGCATTAAGCAAGTTCATATCCAAAGCCACAGATAAGTGTGTTCCTTTCTTTAACTTAATTAAAAGGGTGAAATGAAACTTCGAGTGGACTCCCAACCATGTAAAGGCTTTTCATAACTTATTGGATCTGCTGGAGAAACCACCAATTTTATCTAAACTAGTAGACCATGAAGACCTGTTTATATATTTGGCAGTATCATCTCAAGACGTCAGCTCAGCTCTGGTACGCGAGGAAGACAAAGTCCAGAGGTCAGTGTATTACGTAAGCAAGAAGTTAGCAGTGGTAGAATGCAATTATCTGAAAATAGAAAAACTTGCTTGTAGTCTCTTGATCGCATCTTGAAAGCTCCGTCATTATTTCCAAGCTCATCTGGTAGTCACATACACTGATCAGCCACTCCAACAGGTATTGCAACGACTTGAGGCAACGGGACGACTGCTTAAGTGGAACATCGAGTTGAGCCAGTTCGATTTAAATTTCTAGCCAAGGAGATCGATAAGGGGACAAGCTCTAGCTGACTTTATAGCAGAATTCGCAATCCCTGAGGAAGATACGTTTAATGATAAGGCTAACCCTTCGGAACAAAATTTAGAACTTAGTCCCTGGAAATTGTATATAGATGGGGCTAAGAATGATCGAAGGTCCGGTGCCGGAGTTATTTTAACAACTCCTAAAGGAAGATCGATTAATTATGCCTTACAACTTGAATTTTCAGCCACCAATAATGATTCCAAGTATAATGCCCTGATTATCGGACTAAAACTCGCTAAAGAACTGGGGTGACCACACTAGACATATTCTGTGATTCCAAAATAGTTGTTGCCAGGTTCAAAAGGAATTTTAAACCAGGGGACCCCGACTTGTCACTTACCTTGAAAAGGTGAAGGAGCTACTAGGTAACTTGGAGCATTATAGCATAACTCATATCCCAAGAATAGAGAACCAAAAAGCAGACAGACTGGCTAAGTTAGCAAGCTCTGACAATCCAGAAGATACTGAAATTATTCCGATAGAAGTGCTGAAGTCACCAAGCTTCGATCAGATGGAAGTTGACCCAGTACTGGAAGCAGAACCAGAAATCCAATCATGGATGATACCAATCAAGAACATCCTTAAAAACAGAGCACTTCCCACAAGGAGAAGCGAGAGGCGAGCTGTGATTCGTAAAGCCGCAAGATATGTCTTACAAGACAGAACACTATACCACCAGGGATTTTCCATGCCTTTACTTCGGCATATAGCACATGATGACATCAAACGTGTACTAACAGAAGTGCACGGAGGTGAATGTGGAGACCATACCGGAGGCCATACATTGGCGAAGAAAGTACAAAGGTATGGCTATTTCTGGCCTACCGTAAACAAAGACGCAATTGATCATTCACGACGTTGTGACAAGTGCTAGAAATTTGCCATAATTCCCAAAGCACCTCCACATTAACTTAAGTCAATGGTGATCCCATGGCCATTCGCTACATGGGGAATCGACATCATTGGAACCCTTCTGATTACTAAAGATGGAGCTAAGTATGCAATTATATCCGTAGAATATTTTAAGAAATGGGCGAAATCCGAACCTTTAACTACAATCACAACGAATAGGGTGATCCATTTTGTACTCAAAAACATCATTTGTCAATTTGGGATACCTAAAACTATCATAACTGATAACGGAACCCAATTTGATAACATAGTATTTAGGAACTTCTGCCAAAAATACAAAATTGATAAGAGATACACTACGGTAGTTTACCCACAATCAAACGGACAAGTTGAACCGATAAATAAATTCATTAAGTCCATTCTTAAAAAGCGATTGGAATGAGCAAAAGCCATGTGGGTTGACAAATTACCACTAGCATTGTGGTCCTACCGGACAACCTACAAGATGGCAACGAGTCAGACCCCTTTTTCACTCTCCTTTGGATTAGAAATGGTAATTCCAGTGGAGCTTAAAGTTCCATCTTATTGGGTGACGTATTACGATCTGATGACAAAAAAAGCGCTCCTCCTTGAATCCATGGATATGGTCGAAGAGAAGAGAGATGACGCAGACTTGCGTGCCTCGAGACACCAGCGTCAACTGGCATGTTACTTTGACAGGAAGGTCCATCCTCGGACCTTCGTACCTGGAGACTTTGTATTGAAGTGTGTCGTCCTGCCCCCGATTTATTTAGGTCCAAAGTGGGAAGGACCATATGCCATCCAGCAGAAGCTTGATACAGGAGCTTTCAAGTTAATGACCATGGATGGAGAAGAGATTCCCAGAGCTTGGAATGCCCAACACTTGCGGCAATATTTGACTTAGATTAGTATTATTTTTTCTTTTGTTTTATGAACCATGTAAAAGGCACGACTTGCCTACAAAACTTTGGTTAACAAAAGCAAAAGATTATAAGTAGACGTAGGCCACGACTTGGCCAAACCACTATAAAATATCGTGTGTGATTTACTTTTCATGCATAAGCCTTTTTATATACTTTGTGATTATTGTGATCTGAGTATGAGACACTAGAAATTTTAATAGAAACCAGAGAAAACAAGACAACCGTTTGCATAACAAGGTAGGAAGGATGGAAAGACGATGTCCCAAACTCTAACTCTCATGAATCGAGGGAGAGTATAAAGGCAGGAAGACGACGTCTTACACTCTAGCTCTTATGAATTGAGAGAGAGTATAAAGGACAAGAAGACGACGTCCCTAAGGTATGGAGGTGCACCGTGATAAGAAACCGCCTTGAATGCACTCTAACCTGACAAATTGACAGGAGAGTATAAAGGTGCTAAGAATAAGCGCTAGTGAGAAATTACCCCTGTCCTACTGAAGGGAAGAGGGCAATCTGATGTTGAACCTAATTAATCTCGAACAAGTTCTGGCCAGGCACTTTATTCAAGATTGATTGGGGGAATACACACCACATCCCCTATTACTGATTGCTTCAGTTATTGATTGCTCCTGTTATTAATTGGCTAATTAATCAGTGATTTTTGCCCATTACATTTTGACATTTATACACTTGCAAGGATGCTCAACCATGAAACGGATTGTTATTAACTATTTGTGTTTTTAACACTTTGATCATTACTGAATTCAACTGAAATAAATGACAAACTTGCAAACATTTCACATAGTGGGAAAAAAACCATTTCATTTACGTGAGTGCAGGTTTTCATAAGAAGATCAAACAAAAGGATGCGATGGCTGAACTCGCTACAATAACAACGGTCCAATGGAAAGTCAAAACAAAAGACGAGGCCGAGCATTATTTGGACTTTAGGATAGACTAAGCTTACTTGGCAGTCTTGAGTTTATCCCTTTCTTCCTTTTCAGTCTCAGAAAAGATACGCTTCGGCTACTTTTTCTCGGAAACTAGAGCGATGGGATCGATGGAAGATTTTTTAACAAGCTCCTCGGTGATTGACCTGGTTGAGAGTTCGACAACTAGCTTCGACCCTAAAGGAACTACCGCGAGGGGTTTAAGACTTTCGGGATTTTCCTTCTCAACTTTGGATTTTAAAAGCATGTCTTGCTTAGCCTTTATGTCAGCTAAAGTCATGCCATCGGCATCACCCGAACCTCCAGTCATAACAACATCATCCTCCTCCTCATGTACATTGTTATCGCCATCATCTTTCAAAGCATCTATCATATCCCCATCTTTGGGGGTTCCATTGCTGGATGGCTGGAAAGTCTTGTCAGTGACTTCTCCCTTCTTGACCTCAACCTTCTTCCCAGGTTTAGAGCCAGTAGCCTCATCCTTTTCCTCCTGCACTGTCTTAACAGACTTTGCTTCAGTAACTTCTTTTGGTTGCGCATCACTCTTCTCATCTGTCTTCGCACCTATATGGAGAGAAGTAATAGTTATTAGTTCAGGAGATAAAGGATATTTTTCTATTGATTGCCTGATGATACGAAGGAAGGTTGAGATAGCCCTAACGAACTGTGGTGAAATGGTGGAAATACCTTTGGACGATTTCTCAACATTTGTGGTTGGAGTCTCTAGAGTCTTTTTACAAATAGGAGACAAGAAAGATGCCTCGGGAATTCCTGGGTCATATCCTTCCGTTTCGGTAGCTCCGAGGGCTGCAGAAAAGGAATCGACGTCGATAGAATCTTTCCCTTTGGCCTGACGCCTCTCCTCCTCCATAGCGGCAGCAATAAGCTTACACCCATCGGTTAAGCATGTCGTCTCCTCACCTTTCGAGTACTTCTTTATGAGTTTATCCTCGTTGATTGAATCCACCTTGAGCTCTTGTTTTTCCCATTCGACCACCTGGTCCCATACATATAATAGAGTTGTAGGGTAATCCTTGATCCATTCAATGCCTTGATGTCAGATCACATAAGCAAAAAATCCCTTCATGATCTCAACACTATAATTCAACTCTTTTTAGGGACATGCAAGCTGATCATTAATCTTCTCGATTTATTATAAGGCTGCGTTTGCATTTCCCTCATAAAGTGTTACCCGTGTCTCAACCTCTATCAATTTGGCTTCTAACTCTACATTCTTCTTCGCCAAATCCTCTTTCTCCTGTTCAAGACGAGTACAAGCCAACTTCGTCGTGGTGCTTTCAGACTTAGCATCCTCAGCTTGCTTCTTTAAGTCTATATGCTCTTGGCTATGGGAATCAAGTTCGGTTTGATAACGCTTTTGTAATTCTTCAAATTGCTTCTTGTAAGGGTCTGCATCGCGTTGTACAAGAGCAAGCTTGGCTTGAGCATCCTCGAGGTCTTTCACGGAGTTTTCTATAGCTTTTGCATCATATTCGGCAGCATCTTTCATGGTTTTTACATCGGTTATCAAGTCTTGAATAATCTTGGATAAAGTCCATGCGAACCTTTTCATCTCTTTGTATTGAGTATCCGCTTCATCAGCCTTGGCCTTAACCACTATCGCCCGTCAGAGTCTAGTGGCTTAAGAGCAAAACAAAATGCATGTTCCTAAAGTGGTGATTAGGAAACTATTTCTTCAGAAGCTCTAATTTGCCCTTATTCCCATCATCAAGTATGACCGACCTTGTGGTAGTATTGTCAATGTTGCAACGCCTAGATGGCACGATGATGTTCTGTTTCTCTCAGACCCCTTTCTTGGTTCATTTTGCCTCTCTTTTGGGTTGGAACTTTTCTTTGATGGCTTTTCCTGAGGAGTTTTATCCTATGAAGGAATTATAGTTTTAGAAGTGCGTTTGTCCCCTTCATGATGAGTAGGGTGGCTTTTATGTTTTTCTAAGTCCGGACGATGAGGAGATCGAGAATGAGAAGATCGATTGAGGATGAGGGGGTCGATTCCTCCTATCATCGCTATCCCGAATTTCATGTTGATCATGTCCTGCACCAGACTCCATCGGGGGCATACTCGAGCAAACATCTCTCATGTAGTAGCGGTGATGGGCCATTTGTCCTGCAAGGTGATTTGAGTGAAAGTTAGTATCAACATTGAAATAAAACACAAGTGTTGTGACGTGCAGTGCTAGGGTGTTGTGTATATCCTAAGTGACAGCCCCACAACAGACCAGAGCCTGGAGTTAGGCCAATGTGCACTGTTTCCCTGGCTTTCACGGAGGTTACTTCTTCTTCGGATGTGAAAGTAAGGGGAATTTTCCTAAAATCTTATGGAGTATAAATGGCCTCAGGTAAGGAAAGTTTCCCCAGACACCGGTATAAAGAATCATCCACAGCGAAATCGTCTCCTCGGGGAGTGATTGACGGTAGCTCTCTTGGAGAAATCGATTTTTGACAGGTAGCCGCATCTTCGGGGGTGATGTATTTGTCTCTATCCATGTCAGCTATGTTTGCTAATATATCGTCTTGAGTTCAAGTGGGAGAAGGACTTTTTTGAGGTATCATTGGATCTCTCAATCTCTCTCCCATCTCAGGTAAGATTTTAGTTGGTCCCTCGACTGGGGTATATATACATAGGGACCATCTCCGTGGCCTATGCTACGAGAGATAACAACTAAGCGATGGCGGTGAAGGTATTCATCTATTAGATAGTCTCTAATTGTCAAGATATTCTGGTCACCATTAAGTAGTCGGTTCAGACGATCGAAGTACATATGATGCGTTTCCTATTTCGGGTTAGGGACTGCATGTGAAAATAAACGACATTCAATACATTTACAGCCATGATTGAAATTAGAAATTGAAGGCTGATATCTTTACTTGATTTAAGCCATCTCCTGGCACATCCTGGTTGTTATTTGATATAGAACCATTCGAGCCTTGGATCACCAACTTTGATGCTGAACGACACGCTAATGATTTTCCTTTTTGGCATTGACTCAAAATATATAAAAACGAGGTGTACTTAGTCCGATGCTTGAAATTGTTGAAGAAATAAACATCCTTGAAGGTAAGCTCTATACCCAGAATTTCCCTATAAGCTATGTATAAGGTATACAGGTAGGCATAGGAATTGGGTTGGAGCTGCATTGGAGCGATACACATTTGTCTTAGAAAATAAACGGCGAAAGGTGAGAATGGAGGTATCACCCCCAACGAGGCACATTAGTCTACTGATCGCAATGTACCCTTCGGGAGGACTATGGGGATGATTCGTTCCAGTGGGCAGTTTGGTGTCCTTTTGGAGAATTCCATGCTTCAAACATATACATGCAAGTTTGTCATTATCAACTGTTGATGCGATAGAATCACCGGGATTTTCCAAAACAATGACATTCTCAAACTCGTCGCGAGCACGATTATCTCCAACTCCTCCTTCCTCTTCCTCATCCATATAGACATTACTCTCGAACGATACTTCACTCTCATGGATCTCCATTTCGTAGTCCGGACCATTGCTATCCCATTTCGGATTTGTTGGAGGATATGTCTTCGGTGATAGGATTTTCAGATATTCCTATGGCTTGTCTTTTCTCTGCTAATCTAGATGAGCGTCTCTCAGCCATAGTTATTGTACTATCTAAGAGATAACAGAGTTAGTGTATAATTGCCCATACCCCCGTGTGTGCGCGCGCTAAACTATGCAAATGTGAACAGTGCTGAAATCAGAGAAGTAAAGCAATATGGAAAAGTAGCGGTATATTCATAAAATCTAGACAGACCAGTTCTGGAGGCTCTATCCTAATTTTTCGTAAAGTCACAAGCCATATTTATTTTTGGATTAGTTAAGGCATGCTTGCATTTCACATTGAATCTAAGCGGATCGGTTCGATTGTAAATGCATGAGCGGATCAGTTTGGGTATCAATGCTATAAGTGGGTCAGTTCGGGTGTCAATGCTATAAACAGATCAGTTCGAGTGTTTGTCTCATGCTGGTCAGATTGGAATTCAGAGACAGAAGGGATCGGATCGGATAGAACTACAAAGAGATGGCTTCATTCGAATCGGTTAGCACCAAACTGAACCGGTCTAATGCTTTGAAACCCAAGTCTCTCCACTTAGGTGAATTTGAGGCTCCAGATGATATTGTCTTATCCAAGCCGAACCGAGATCGCATGCTTCATCCCAAATATTCGTAGATCATCCACTCCGTCCCAAGCTGATTCCACTCTTCTCTTCCTTCATCTTTTCCACTTCTCCAAGAACACCAAACCCGCTCACTTTCAAATGCCCGCTTGTGACAAAGTAGTCATGAACCAATATCTTCAACGCAAGCCCAAACCATCCCCGCCACTACCTCGAAATGACGGTGACACCAGCAACAGCGATGAGGAATTGGTTAACCCAGGCCGCGTCTCGAACATCGAATCGAGTGAAATTATCCAGTTCAGTCCCAGTTTTAGGTTAAGATTAAAAGAGATCAAATAAAGCTAGAATTGAAGACATACCTATGGATCTAATTCGAAGATTAAAGGACTAGCGAAAATCCGAAAACTAGGGTTTTTACTTTTGATTTTTGGGAAAACAGAAATGAAAGAGAGAGATAAGAAATGAGGAATATGTGAATTTATATGCGGATAAGAGGGCTCTTCGTATTACATTGGATTAGATGATCCAATCCGACCGAAACAGAGAAAGAAGCCAAGTGAGCTTGCAGCCCTTTCGGCCCAAAGATGCGATAAAGAGCCAAGTACGGTGCAGATCGGAATGTACTAGTCTAAACTCAAGTATGGATGTCAATTCGAAAATGACACTCAACACATGGAAAAGAAATTCAAAGAAATATGTCGAAATCTCAGCATAAGCATTAGAAATTACCTGAAAGAACTGCTCGGATGTTTAGTAAAGTCTTGAAGTTATTAAAACAACAGGACTGATTCATGCATTCCATGGTGTATTTATAAACTCTTCTAATGTCAAAAGGTGCGACTTTATGAAATGTCACCACTCTGCAGACGAATGGAAGGAACTATTCAATGACGCCAATTTAGAAGCAAATAGGTGGATCATTTCAAAGCACACTTTATCTTAAATAAATGTGTACTTCGAGGGGGCAAAATGTTAGCCTACTTTGTGGACTAGGCTACACAATGCTAAAAGATTAATCAAAGGAAAGTGTTGATTAGAAGGACTCACAATAGAAGCCCGGATCAGTTCGGAGACCCCCGAATCGAACCCCTTCGTTGTGAAGCAAACAGACCCAGAGATGAGAAGAAGGTGGCAGATCCGGATCGGTTCGGTGCTATCTGATCCGCACACTCTTTTTTTTCTTCTAATATGAACCGCAGATCAGCACCACAACAACCATGACCCACGTTCTCCTGAAGATCCGTTGCAGTTGTACTCCACTACCCATGATCCTAATGCGCTGTCATCATCCTGAAACAAGCCTACCCCGACTCGAGCGGGATGATCGCCACGTGGCATCGATCCGAATTGAATTTCTGCCTATAAATACCCCCAAAATACCTCATTTGAAGGATCTTTTGGCACAATCTTTACTCTAACTTTCATAACCACTGAATCCCATTGCTTCATTCAGATCACCATCACCATTTAGAACACATTTTATCAAACATTGTTTGAAACTGCTAACTGTAAAAGGGAGATTGAGTGATAATCGGTGTTGTACCTATATCTGAATCATCAATCAAAAAATTATAAAGTGGACGTAGGCTCTTTAACGCCGAAATTGTCGTTTTCTTGGGTGTTAGAACCATTTTTTGGTCTAACAATCGAAATCATTACAATTAAAACTTGAGATTTTAAAACTCCAACATTTTTTAACATGAAAAGCTTTTTAGTTTGTAATACGAATTGGAATATAAATAATAATAGTAATAATAATAAATTGGAATAATAAATATGAAACTGTTAGTTTATAATTATTCCGCTTTTGAGAAGGTTTTAATTTTCCTTCAAAAAGGCTATGTAAAATCCATCGTCTTGATTTTTAAGGTATTTAATTTTGAATCGTTTTGTTTGTTTTATAGCTAGGCAAGGGGAAATCCTTTTAGTTTTCATTTCGGACTTTTAGCTGTTCTTCGGTTCTAAATTCGTTCGTTGTATGGTCGCAGCCTTTTGTTGAGACTACTTGGAATATATGAAGATGGTTCGGAGTTTGACAGCGGTTTATGATGCCGCTGTGATAAGGATAATTGTTTTTTCGGATCGCGTCAAATATTAAAAGATGAGAGGGACGATAAATATTTTAATCCGGCCTAATAAGGTCAGGGTTCAACCTTTGTCCAGAACCCATTTAATAATTGACTATTTGGCTTTATGCTAAAATGGTAAACTAATTGATATTTTTTGTACAACTTAGACCTAAGACTCAACCGTAAAAGTTGCATCTAAACCACCCCTATAACTTCTTTCTTTCATCCTTCCTTCCTCATCTAGTTGAACCATATCTCTATTCTCCTTTTCTTTCTTTGTTGTCGCCTCGCCTCCTCTTTTTCGTGCTTGTTTGCACATTATATCTTACCCTACTAGTACTTTAAGATCTAATTTCTTCTCTCTGATCATTTCTTAGCCCGTAATACCTACTTGTACTACCTAACCTTTTTAGTACCATTTAAGTTTTGTCCTTAGGGAGAGATCATTTGGTCGGATCGAAATAAGAAAAAAGGTCTTAGAGCTTTGGGGCTAAGAAAATTTGTCGTTGCAGTTGGACTTGCACCAGTCCTTTTGCTTCGAGTTCTTAGAACAGGATTGTTGTTTTTGTTGCATCCACCTTCACTATACCTTGTTGGATTAGGTTCTTTCGATGGTGATCATCGTTTCAGAGATAAAGAATAAGTCATCTTTGGATGGTTTTTCTAAGGAGGATCTCAATGAGATTTTAGAGTAGTCCATGTTTTACGCGGGGTTGAATGGTCTTTTGACTGGCTTTGGAGATTTTGCAGCTAATTTCTTTTTCTTAATGTCTGCTTTGAGTTTCGGAATCTATGTTCAAACTGCCCATGTTGACGTGTGACCCATTTAGCACCTCGTTCTATAGATGGGAAATTATGACTAGATTTGTCTCATGATGCAGAAATCAATTTTTTTAATCGATGATGTAACCATTAATTTGTACCACATCATATTTAATTCATCCTGTTGTTCTTGTGTATTGTCTCATAGAGTTACTTTCTATAATTTCACATATCCATTTTTTTATATAGGCAATATTAGGTGGATTTCCACGAGAAGCAGTTTGGTGGTAGGTTTCTTTTTTCATTAGAAAATTCTCTCTTAAAAGAGTTGATGATATAGAAACCTCTAACAAACATCACCAGCAATGTTTTTAACACGAGATTGAGCAATTTGCTAACATCGTATGATTAATCAAAGGTTATAAAAATGGTTTGAGCTCCAGCCGTGGAGCAAGACATCTCGTTGTTTATTGGCATTATTTTGGGAGTTTCGGTGTTGTTGTTTTATTGTTGTCTTTGTTGTTTTCCTTTTCCAGCATTTGGTTCTTAGCTTTGTGGTAATTTGTGCTTGTAGTGTTTGTTGTCTTTGAAATCACACAATCTATGTTAATCAGACTTCTATGTTTAAAAATATTCATGTCATTTGCACATGTTCGTTTGAATGAAATCTCGTTTTCTTGTCTAACTAATAGTTGTTCTAGAGCTGGAAAGAGTAGAGTTCTATCTTGGATAAATTTTAGAAAATAACCAGTTTTACGTTGTTTTTCGTCATGGGTATAAAAAAATCATTGTTCCTTGTTAAATTAAAATTTATTATGTCTGGTTTCAGTTTTCGCATTTTTGCTTGACTGACTTCCTTTTATGCCAGCATGTGACTTGAATCATTTAACTATCTCCTATTTCGGTTCGAGCGAAAACACAAAATTTGGACACGGTAATTTGTGCATATTTAAACGTATGTTTTTCATTAAAATGGATGATTAAAATGGTGCAAAGCGCACATTATCGGAATTTCGGTTTTCATACGACTCTCATATAGAAAGTGAAGCGGTATTGAAAAGAAATTTTCAAAATAAATAAAAGAGGTTTTAAAGTGGAAATTTATTTTTTATGAAAAATTTCAATGTTTAGTCACATGAAAGGCATAAGGAAGATGTTTGTATTGTTTATGTGCGCGTTATTGCGGTGCAAAAGGACCGAAAATATTATAAAAACAATAACGACGACAAGGAAAGGTTGTTTTAGCCACTACAAGAAAATATGTTATTAATAACGCCATTTAATAACGCGTTATTCTAAAGTGTTATTGTTTATGGTTAATCATTTGTTTTTTTTTAACTCATTTTGTTCTATCGTGTACTATAACGTTCTTCCCTCCACAATTTTCGTCTTCCCTCCCAAATAACAATTATCCCTCATCACCCTCTCTGGAATACAATCATATACCCTTCCAATTTTATTTCCAACTAAGGAACCCTAATCAAAACTATCCACTCCATTTCTTCGCAGTCGTTCTCCTAATTTACTCCAAGTCAACTCAACGATGTTTGAACCCTAATCTCAAATCTTTAATGTCGCCTTTCATCAGTATTTGGTCTTTTCAACAACCTGGGATCAAATAAAGAAAAGCATTCGGGTTCGAAATCCATGTTCAAAAGCTCCTAGTCAACTCAACGGATGTGTGGCTTACGAATTCTCTTAGCAATTAACCAAACTTTGTCCCTTCCATTCTATAATCCTTCATTCTTTATCGTTTACTGCCATTTCTTTGTCCAAATTTTTTATACACTAACTGACTTTGCTTAATATCCTCCCCTAATCTATCTGCATGAATTCATGTATAACCTATTTATCTGAATTTAAATATTCTTTTTTTACTGGTACACATTGTCTGAATTGCTTCAAATTATGGTCTTGCACGTTCTTTTCCTGCGCTATGGATATGCATTGTTATTTAGTACGCTGCCAAAGTGCACGCTCTGCTCTTGCTTAATTATTTGCATCAAAGACATCAAGTGAAAAACCGAAGTGGAGACTGAGAAATAAGGCCATGTTTTATCAGGTAAGACTTCATAATCTCAATCAGATGTCACGCATGCACAATAATTTGATCAATAATATTTCTAGTAAAATAAATTGGTTTTTTTTCGTTATGGAAGTGAAAATTTTCTAGTGAGTGTGAATTCTGATATCATACAATGGCAACAACTTTATATACGAAAATAGTTCCAACTTTCGCCGAAGATGATTTGGGCATAATTCATTTTATATATGATATAATTGTTTCGATGCCATATTACTGTACATTTGACTATGGAGTTGTAATCTTTGTCTATAATTTCGTATTTATTTGAAAAGAAGATTGTTTTGTTGTTTAAGAATCATCATTTGTACAACGGATTATTTACATATTTGTACTGAAATCTTCCGCAAGTCTCAGTGGATGGTACCAATACTAAAACTAGCTTAAAATGGAATGACAGTTCGTATTTTCCAGTAATGCAGATGACCATTGCTCAAGTTGTATGCCACTTTCGTTCTAAAGCTTACTTTAAACGAATAGTAGTGAAATAACTATAAATTACAGAAATACTATTATAAGCGAATGCTAGAGTTCTTAGCACACCGTGAGTTTAATCTCAAAATGTCTATAGTTCTATAAACTAAAACAAGCAAATGTTATCCACCTTAGCTTGAAATTAAAATTCGGTTGAGATTCGTCGTAGGGACATCCACTCATTTAAAGTAGCTGCAACCAACAAACAATTATAAAATCCGAATAATGAATCGGAAGAGAAATAATTCATGATCATAGAGACTATAATTTTGTTAATGTCATCGATTTGTGGCATATGGGATGTAACATCCAAATAGGGTGGATGTTTGGTTAAAGATACTGCCATGATGATACAGAAAAGAAATAAACCATATAAACAATATTGTTTTTAGAACATAGCCTTATCATTAAGTATATATTCAAAATTTTGTAAAACTAACTCATATGCATATAAAATAGTCTGAAGTATTTGAATCTTTATACTTGCAGTTTCCTGGCAATCTGATCACATCAGCTCATTAAGGGGAACATTCATTTGACCCTTCACAGTTGAATATTTCTCATTTTTCATTTGGTAAACAACTTTCAATGAAAATGATGTCAGAAGTGAAGCGCTTAAAGTCTTATCTTGGTGCAAGTCGTGATCGTTTGACTGGTCAATCATTTATTTTTGGACATGATGAGAATGCAAATGTTACGGTAAGGTTTATGTCAAACCTTAATTTTTTTAAGATTTTTATTACTGGTACACAATGACTATAGTGCCATGATTATTTCTCAGGACAATAAACACGCTATTTTATATTGCACTGTGGTGCTGGTTACACATAGACTATGATAACTATATATTGTAGATTATAACTAGATACAAAGCCGAAGCTCATAAAACATGCACCAAGTTTGTACTTGAATTAGGAAACTTCCAATTAATTGCCATAAATATTTAAGGCATTAGATGAAAATAAATAAAAAACTAGTGTTGTAAATGCACTTAACAAAGTTACATGGAAAATAAATTAATATTTCGATATTGGTGGATTTTAATTAAATGGAGCAAAATGCTAAAGACTCAAAATCCCTGCTGTAGGAAACTAAATTTATAAGCCAAATTCATGCATGACTGTGTCTAAGGTATGTTTTCAATAATCCGATGTGACCTGCATGCAGATTGATCACTACCTTCAAGTTGTGAAAACTGAGCTAATAACAAGAAGATACCACACAGAACTTAAAGTACTGGAGAAATATGAATATACAGCTCACAGCAGTTTAGTTAACAGTTTAGAATACTACAGTAATCTGATCGACAAACTTGATAGCTATGGTAAAATATGATGCTATTTATGGTATGTTGTGATTTTATGACCCGTGTAAGTAACAAATTTCAATACTTATATGGTATTCAGCCTTATGTAACATTGTATCACTTCGATCTTCCACTTGCATTCCAAGATGAGTATGAAGGTCTCTTAAGCACAAGAATCATGTAAATTTTCAATCCTTAAAAATATTATGTGTGTGATGATCAAATAGATAACTATTGTGAAATAAAATAAGTGCTTGTTATGTGTATATGAAATGAAAAATAGACACTACAACAAAAACACCATATTACAATGGTGTAAAAACGTTGTAAAAGATTTTTACAATGGTGGAGCCACCGTCATGTATTAAGAAGTTGTAATATACTTATATCTTTTACAACTTTTCTGCACCGTTGCAACACCATTGTGAAATATACCATATTACAACAGTGGAAAAATGTTGTAAAAGGTTTTTACAACGGTGGAGTCACCGTCCTGTATTAAGATGTTGTAATATACTTATATCTTTTACAACTTTTCTGCATCGTTGCAGCACCGTTGTGAAATAGGGTTGTAATAAATTTTATTACAACTCTTTCACACCGTTGTAAAATGATTTATTACAACTTTTTTACACTGTTGTAACTTATATACACCTTACTTATATAAAGAATTCATATATATTAATACTAATATGATTCATATTTCAATGCAACAAATATAACTATACGGAATCATTCATATATATTAATTAACATAATATTCGATCAACATACGCATAGTACATCACCAACTAAACCCATCACAAAAAACATAACCGTTTCAAATACATACATCGATCTAACACATAAGAAAGATAGAAGCTTTGTCCACAAAATACACATAAGCATACCCTATGAAAGCACTCTAACTGAAGGCAATGTAATTTTTATATCTTCTCCAATGGTAATCATTACGGAATTCGGCTTCCACAAGAAAGCATCAGGATCCACCGCCTCATCAATCCAAACTTTCCAACCTTGCGGTCCACGGTGGGACTGCAAAAAATAATAATAATAATAATAAATAAATCATTCAAAAGTTAATGGCTAAATATTACTATAGAACTATAACTAGATATTTTGAGAACATTTTTCTTACAGAACATTGAGAGGAAGACTAACAAGAATGTTTATAGAACCTGTAAATGATTGTTCCCTATATGCCTGCATAACCGTGAATGCTATAAAGATGTAATATGACGTAAATTGTTCATGAAGTGGTGTAAACATTCTTACAGCGCAGTTAAACTTGACAGATTGTTGAAACTATATGGAAGATGACCAGTAAAAGAATTGAAGGACAGATCCCTGATATGTACAAAAAAAATATACATAAAGCTTGATTTTTTTTCTTTTTCTATTGGTTTGATCAACATTGTATTTTGATGTGCAGTGGCATATGATAATAGAAGATGTTAGCTTACATAGTTTTAAGTTTGGTAAGCTGCCGGAACATATACTGTAAGTTGCCTTAGAGTTTATTGTGAGAAAATTTTATAAATGAATAACTCACAATTACTAATCCATATGAAACTTAAAATAAAATGAGCAACTTTGGAAAGAATAACACTCACAAATATTCAAGAGACCTCATTAGAGAGATGGAATATGGAATGTCCAGAGAGAATTGATTAGAAGCAAGATTTCTGCAAATGACATACTATAGATAATTATCTACAAGTGATTAATCAAAGACCAAACCATGAATTAATATATATTAACTTACAGATGTGTGAGATTTGGAGGAAGATTATATGTAATTTGACCTCCATTTCCAAGTTTATTATTGCTCATATCACTGCATCACAAGCATGTGATCATAGATTCATGACCTCAAAATAATAATGAAAAAAATATGAAAATCGGTTTACAAAGGAATTTGAAAACACTCACAGCACAACCAATGATTTCAAAAGCATCCTGTTGTAGCCCAATGTACCACTAAGTCCCAAACTGGACAATTCGCTATGGAAAAGAAGACATGAATAAGTTTTTCAAAGAAGAATAAATTTAATATAAATGGTTAGATAATGACATTGAAATTGAGGACAGTGGATTTGCTTTCTAATATAACAAACTTTAACATACTTTACAATTTTTTTTTTGGTCATGAATTGTAGTAAAAATGTACATTTTCGTAACTGATGATCCGGAACATGTAATGCCTCTCCACATCTGAATTGTAGTAAAAACGTGCATTTGAAAATGATTTTGGATGTGGATATAAATATGGAACTAACCACATCTGAATTTTCCGCTGATAGCTTATTCATAAGTAGTACACTATCCACATCTATATATACATATGTGCGTAAATCAATCCTAGCTCATATCAAAGTGAAAAACTGGCATTTTCGACTGAAAATAAAAATATCGGTTTTATCAGAAACTTATTTTTGAGACAGGACTACCGTGTATTGTAAAATTTATGGGGTATTTTACAAATTCCCCTAACACATGGGTGTAAATCACCGAAAACACAGATGTGCCTGTATAGATAAAATAAGGTGGCTAGTTCTTATTTGTGTTGTTGTTTTCATTGCATTCTTTTGTTCAGATCATCAGTACAGTAGACCACTCATAGACAAATGCGAAGCCTATTATCTCAAGTTATGGGCCAGTTTTTTTTGCAAATAATTCTTTTTGGGCATACTTCTCTCTTCCAAGCACCGATTATCAGCAAATCAAACTTTTTCATACTCTATTGAAACATGAAAATGTATGCAAAAGAGTAACATTCAATTTTGATGATATCATTCACTTCCATCATGATAATCAATGGCTAAATGGATATTTTAAAATCAAAGACACAGTTTCTTTTTTCATTCAGTTGAAACCAATGCAATCTACCTAAAATATTCATTTAGGTGTGAATTTTTTTCGTGATAGCCTCCCATTGGATGACGATATTCAAAATTAAACAGTATCATACTATCTAAGTGCATATGTTGCTGCATAAGTAGCATCGAGCCTGGACTTTGCTTTTGTTGGTCATAGCAACGCTGCAAATTCCATATTGACTCATACTAAAAGAGTTTTGATGAATTAGATAGTCTTTTTAGCACACACATACTTTTCAAGTGGTCAAAAGCCAGGGGAAACACTTCATCGGTTAATATCCTGGATCATACCAAGCTACCTATGCTGGCACAGTTGGTGCATTAGACGTAAGTGCGTCTTTGTAGCTAACCCATCCCCTGCCAAGACATAATCTCAAGGATTCAAAAGGAATCATTTTCACATTCAATGCAAACTCTATCACGGTGCAAAGAAATGGATATTTCCAATTATTAAAACATGATATAAGTATTAGTCATAATTTAAGAAATACAAACTAGATATGCATATTAGTTTTATCACAGATTCGTTAGGAAAGGAACCAAAATGGATATAAATCCAGTATAGGGATTCATTTCTTTCAGATGTAGTGGACCCTAGAATAAGAAAAAGCTCCACCAAGACAGAATTTTATAGGGACGTCGATAAAATGGCTCAAAGGTTACAAATTATTTTAAAATGTGATTTCATTGAAAGTTTTCTTTTCTTTCAATGGATAATTAAAAACTGAGGTGTAGCTCTTCTAGTAGAAATAAAGGATAGAAATTTATCAGTTTCAACGTAAGATCTGCTAGTGATGCTTGCCTGTTGGATCAGTCCAATTTTGCATAAGCTAGCCATATACAATTCAGATAATACTCAAGGGTGCCAAGTGGAAAAAAATACATTCATATCCAAGTGCACCACCAACAAAAAACTCGGCCACAATTTAGCATGAAGCAAACATTTTTATTGAAATAATTTGTTATATGGAGAATTGAAAAAACTGGTTATAAACCGTACCAAGAAATTGGTCATCCCATTTAGAAAGATTTATCTCCAATTATATCAGCCTTCGTCTAACCGTATTTCTCCATATACTTATTGTAATATTCGACTATTTAGACAGCATGGATAGGAAGCGGTATTGCCTTAATAACAGTAACGTCTTCTTTAATCATATTACCGATTGTTCTACGGAAATTTGCTGTCGGTTCTTCAATTTAAAACGGTTTATTATCTGAACCGACCAAAATAATAATGGTTTTGACAGTTTTGATGATCAGAGAGTATCAACCAAACCCTAGAGGCAGCGAACATTACGAAGAGAAAAAATGCAACAGAAAACAAAAAATCAATTGATTCTTTAACATAGAACCGTAGTAATTGGAAAAGAAGATACCTGAAAATTCAATTTTGCTAACGAAACACACCGGAACAGCTGACGATTTTGCCCAACGAAAACCATGGTGTTGGTGAAGGCGATTCCGTAGGCGCGAGTATCGAAAACGATGTCTAGGGTTCGAAGCAGCGGTGGAGGAGCGGGCTTCGCCTGGAGCGGAGGAAGAGCAAGAACGCGGTGCGCCTTCTCTAGCGGTGGTTGAGGGACGCTGTTCCGATCGAAGGAGGAAGGTTTTCTTGGAGGCCATTATTGATTATTTGGGAAAAAAGGACTTTGGGGAAAAGTTATTATGGTGGCAATAAAATGTAATGGGGATGGATTGTGAAGCCTCAAGAGAAAGACACGGTACAACGGGTATAAGGGCCAGACGCGTAGGAAAAGAACAGGTGTGGATATATATCAGAACAAATGGCAAAATTATCAAACAAATTTTTTTTTCCAAGAATGGATACCAATAATTTGTCCAATGTACATACATGAAATTATACCCATTCAAATACAAGTTTTAACGCAATACAAATAAATTTCCAAATAAATAAATTAGATTAAAATTCTCAAAATTAATTTATATTTCAAAATTTAAAATTTCTCAACAATATATCAATTTGTTTTTTTGGAAATATTAATGACATTTAATTTGAACCAAATTTAACAAAACAAAATTATTTAAATTAAATTATACTTCTCAAGATTTTTTTTATAATTTCATTAATAATATATGTCAATTTGATTTAAAACATTAGTAATAATTGACAAATATTAACTATTTGAGAAAATTAACTATTATTAAATATTAATTTTTTTTATTTAATTACTACTTATTAGTTATTAATTATTTAATAATAATTGACAAATATCATTGATTTCCAAGTTTATTATTAATTATTATTATTAAATATTATTATTATCAATATAATTAGTTATTAAATATAAATATTATAAACATGAAGTTTGTACTAGGCATCTCTATTACAACGAATGAAATGAAAAGTTGTGATATATAAGTTTATTACAACAGTGATTTTTTCACAGTTGTAAAAAACATTTATTACTACAGTGCGTTTTGCACAGTTGTAATAAAACATTTATTACAACAGTGCGTTTTGCACAGTTGTAAAAAAATATTTATTACAATTGTGCAAAACGCACTGCTGTAAAATTAAAGTTGTAATATTGTGTTTTTGTTGTAGTGAGATGGTATAAGAATCATATTAAACACGATAGCTTGGACTTTTAAAGATTTAGCCGTCGGGTTGATGTTTATAAATAGCCATGGAATTGCTTTTAAAGATTTAAACTCCCAAAAAGTATTACTAGATAGGCAAGGAAATGCTTGAACTGGATAGGCATGTTATATGCAGCAGTAAGTTGTACAATAAATTTGCTGGGAACTCATTTCTTTGCATGAAAAGACTAATAAATGCCAGCATGCTATTCGTTAGTAAGACCATTACTTTCCTATAATATGTCTATGCTAACGGCTAACATGTGTGTTGCCGTATTACAACTTCTTTACGTCTGTTTTTTCTTCACATCTTTCTTAGTTCACTATGTAAAAGTTCCATGTCCATGCGGTTGGTAGTCGTTTACTACAGTATGTAATTGTCTATGTGCAATTTTTTTCTATCATTGTTCTGCACGTAAATTTCGTCACTGACTGGTTATTTACACTGAATAATAAGTGCTTATGTTAATAAAATGTTTATAGGTATCTCCGCCTATCAAAAAAAATGCAAGTTTCTCTAATTCATCCGTTAGCAGTAGTCAGGAAGCATCATCTATAGCGCACTTGACAGGAAAATCAGTTATGTGCTAGGTAAAATTTTTCGATTCAATGGTATAGCTAATAAACTGTTTCATAAAGTAGTTTTGCCTTACTAAATTATGTGTTCTTTTTAGGACGATGGTGACTATATGACTGTCAACAAAACTGATTACCACAACATTTTTATGACTACTTGAATAGCAAAACTGAGAGGAGTCATCATTAACCTAAGTTTACATAGCCTAGTCTCTTGCATAGGAACTAGCGTGTGAGTTGTTGAATTATGCTGAGAATTATACACTTCGAGTAATTTTGGAGTAATGGCATTGCTTAATGTTCATAGGGATGTGACACCTGATGGATTTAAACTTTGGGCATGGATATTATCATGTGTGTTGCCTTGGCTAAGGCCCTAAAGCATAGGAAGGTCACTGTATTTAATATTCTTATAGGGTGTGCATTTGAATAAGAGTCTAGGTTTTACAATAATTTTATTTTGGTGCCTACACCACCAAAACCCTAAGATTGCAAAATAACGTAAGTTTGCTCGCCTATGGAAATTGGCGCCTCTCGTTTACTGATGTTGAACAAGGGAAAGTCTATCGCTATAGCACCCGATGGAATTTCGGCTCCTTGGGTCGAAAAGTACCGACCGAAGTCTCTGGTCGATGTTGCCCCATATCACGACATTGTCGACACAATTGACAGGTTGACTAATGAAAATAGGCTGCCACATGTGCTTCTATATGGGCCTCCAGGAACTGGGAAGACTTCAACTATATTAGCATTGGCAAGAAAATTGTATGGTAATCAGTATCATAATATGATTTTGGAGTTGAATGCTTCAGATGATAAGGGAATTGATGTTGTTCGGCAACAAATTCAGGATTTTGCGAGTGCTCGAAGCCTCTCCTTTGGCACACCTACTTCAGTAAAATTGGTTATACTTGATGAAGTTGATGCCATTACTAAGGATGCACAATTTGCTCTTCGCAGAGCGATTGAAAAATATACAAAGAGCACAAGGTTTGCGCTTATCTGTAACAATGTCAACAAAATCATTTCAGCATTACAATCAAGATGCACTTAGTTTCGGTTTGCTCCACTAGTCCTAGACACTAGAAATATCATAGAGCGCGTGCAATATGTGATAAATTCTGAAGGATTGGATGTGTCACAAAATGCCCTGGAAGCGCTAGTAAGGCTAAGCAGTGGTGACATAAGGAAAGCTCTTAACATATTGCAGTCAACACATATGGCTTCTCAGCATATAACAGAAGTAGTCTACCTTTGTACTGGAAACCCCTTGCCAGGAGACATTGAGCAGATAGCAAAATGGCTTCTAAATGAGCCTTTCATGGATAGTCTGAGATATATATATCTAATACTAAAACGAAGAAAGGGCTGGCATTAATAGACATTGTGCGGGAGATAACTTTGTTTGTATTCAAGATCATGATGCCATCAAATGTTCGAGTGAATGTAATCAATCACTTGGCTGATATCGAGTATAGGTTAACCTTTGGGTGCAACGACAAACTGCAGCTTGGATAACTTATTTCAACTTTCACTAGAGTCGGGTGTGCTATAATTGCTGCTGCAAAGTGAATGCACATCATTAGTTATTTTTTTCTTATTTCTAACCTAATTTAACTCTTAAGAATTGTCTCAAATTTAACTGAGCGCGATATTATACTGAATGAATGGTGATTTGATGGGAGTAGTTATTTAGTTAATTAAACCAACGTTTATTAATATATTTTTGATCTGGATAATGATTGTTCATATTTCAAAGAAAAAAAGAGTTTGGGTTTTGGGGTAGGTGATTTTAGTTTGGGCCTGGTTCTATATGGTCTTGTGGCATGGAAAGGTGGAGCATTCTAGTTGAGGGATGAGGGATCTCATAGCAACTTACCACTATGAAAATTTGTTAACATCGAATTAGAATATTGGCGTGATGGGTTCATGGGCCAAGTAAACCTATGTCCGTTTCCCTTATGTATTTATTCCATTATTTAGGTGCGTGTTTATTTTATCGTTTTATAACTGAACTTGCCTAAGATACTTCTATTTTTTTGCTGGCATTTGCTTTGTAGTGTTGTAAAACCATATGAGAACATTATAAAGTTAGTGATGAGTTAAGTGTATTTGTATAATTTGATTTGTTCTAAGTCCACAAGACACTTTAAAATACTGTACGATAAACTGAGTTCATGTACATTTCAGGTTAATAGAAATTCAACTATTTTGTAGAATGGTACAAGGGAGTGATTGCAGCTATAAATCATATTGATAAAGAAAGTTTGTATGAGAATAGTATAGAGCACATTTCCGATCTGAAAGGTTGAAAGGGCATTTTAACGAGCAGAATAAACCGCTATCCAACATCGATCATCTTCATAAAAAGGTTAGCTTTTATTTCGAAGTGGTTGCATGTTCGAATACACATTAGCAGTAATCTCTTGCATAAGTGCGTTATATTAAGTGTTGGAATAATCGCCTTTCATTGCGCCCTACTTTTTCATACATCATCTTTAGTCAACAAAAGCAAAGCATTCGCTACATGACATACATAGAAGAAGATATTAGCTAATATTAAACATATTTGTGTGTTGGGACTTATTAAAGTGATGTCTCGGATATAAGCTAGAGAGCTAGGCAAGGGCATTTGAGGTTTGGCCTATGCTCTTTGTCAATATATCTTTAATTAGCAATAGATCGTTATCTTGGACTCTTATTTAGTTATTTACTGAGATGGGCTCTTTAACTTTCCAAATAAATTTGATGTGCAGGAAGTGTTGGAGGGGTGCAACTAAATTGTTTGTTTCTTTTTTTTTTAAGTAAGAAGGCATAAATTTTTTTGCACTGATTTTAATTTGTTTCCATTGGTTTGAATTTTCAGAAAGCTTTACCAATCATCGAAGACGTGCATGAAGAAAGGCTATAAACAATTGAAGTTCTTAATGATGCATTTGGTACTTGTAGTTTTAAATATGAAATATGTTTTGTCTTTTGTTAACTCAAATTGACATCCATATGGAATTGAAAATATATGTATTGAATTTGGTAACTCAGTATTGAACTTATTTTTCATTAGTTGATGCTTTATTTTATAATCATGAATATGCATTACGTTTGTTGATTTATTATATTTTGTCCGTTTATACGTTGCTCTTCATATTGTTATGCAGATCTATTTTGATTGTTATAATTGAAATGTATTATATATGAGATGGAAAAGGGTTTAGCAATATTATAACATGTTAACTTAATACCATCATATAGCCGTTATAGAATAATTTTTTTATAGCGGCAATACTATGTTATAAAAATTCTCACTTTCGTTGAGATTTAGATTTATTATAGCGGTTAGAATGAGCTATTGTCTTTAAACAACATAACGGTAAATTTGTGCTATAAAACCATGCTCTTTTATAGCAGTTGGCTTAGTGTTATTAATATTCAACAGTTTTTTTTTATAACATGTCGATATACAACGTTTATCGAACCGTTATAGTAGTGATTAAAAGCGGCTATATGCCGCTATAAAAGTCAATTTCTGTTGTAGTGAGCCTTGAAAACGCGGTTTTCATACCTTGTTAATGATGGGCGGAGCTATTAACTAACTCTCTTTACATTTTGGAGCTTTTTTTAAGCCTCCTTTACAGTTTACAGATGGAAATTTTTGGAGTATTTTGGATAACTAAGGTGAAATTCCAATGTAGGATGGAAAATGGAATATTTATAAGCAAAGGAAACGTGAAAATTCTTCGCTTAGAATTCCCTTTTCCAGTTTAGCATAAATTAAATAGAAAGCAATCAGATACATTGACATTTTTGATGGTAGGATGTGGATGCAAAAATTGGTTGCTTCACACTTCTATTCGTAGTCATTTGAGGGTAACAGATGAAAATGGATTTTCGGAATTTGCATTTATATAGAACAAATATTATATTTTGGACATTTTGCATCATGTTTCAAAAATGTTTTACTGATTCAATCATACATGTAGAGGGTCTGATTTAGAATCATCTTGCATACTTATTTTATGGTAGAAATGCATTATGTACACTGTGCACATATGCACATGGATGCAAAGTGGATGTGCACAAATTGATTGTGTAGGATAGGATAGTAGGTGTCAGAATTTCGGAATGAAATTCCTTTTAAGGAGGGAAGAATGTAACAACCCAAAATTTTAACAACAAAAATTAGTTATTTAATTAGAATCTCAAAAGTAGGAATTTGTTCAAGTTTGACCACAAAATTTTAAATGTTGCATTCATCTCGGAATTCTAATCAACTTTCATGTTTGGAGTTTCGCAAACGGAGCCTGTATGAAAAAGTTACAGATGAAATACGGTAACAGACGGAAAATAAATAAACCAGAATATATAGTATTTTATACGATATTTAACCGCCTTCGCTGGGCGAATGTTAATCCAGATGTTAACATCGAAAATGGCATTAACAACTGATATACTAAGAAAGCAATTCCCATTTGCGGGAAAAACAAAACAAAAAACAATAAGTAATAGATGTTAACAAGAGAAAGCAAGAATTATAGTGGTTCAGCTATTGTTTTGGCCTACGTCCATTTGGAATGTGTATTTTATTGATTTCTCCGCATCCAGTTACAATATTGATCTTCAATTACAAAAATTTCAATGATTTACAAACGATCCTCTAATTTCACTATAGAAAAACACTCGAATCCCACAAATAGCGATGATTATCGGACTTGATCTCGATAATTGAACTCGGTGAAGAACTTCGGCAGTTTATGGAGAAGAGTGATGCTTGATAAGCTTGAGATCAATAATGGCAGAGCTTCGGCGAGAGAAAATCCAACCCCCTTTATATGGGTAGTGGCCTTGTATTTATAGGTGGAGGTACGAGTCTTCGGAAGTTTGCATTGAGATATACACGGTCCTATTATAGTGACCTACGATCCGTAAACCTTGGCAATCCATGGAAGCCCACGCTCCATGTCTTATCGAACAAGGTCCAAGTATCTTGATCTTCGAAGCATGTAAATTGCATACATTTTGCAATTCGATTGAAAAATGACGATCCATACATAGTAATAGGTCGTAGGTCTGAATATATGAATAATACATGCATACGGAAGAACTGTGAATGATCCATACATACTGAAATATGAAATATGAACGGTACATACATTCTGGTACATGTTGCAATTCGGGGATGATCAACTTTCCATATACACGATCCATTTTCCATATACACGATCCATACCAATATGTGTTTCATGCATGTTTGTTTTCTGCGATCGAACTATCCATAACTGGTCCATATTGCACATGTTCCACGAAATGGTGTTCCAAGTTTACACGTCTTCATGTATACAGGTTGTGAGCGATCCATTCATGCCAGATGCGTACACGACCCATACAATCAGCATGCATACATGATACAAGCATATGCAAAACTGATCCATCCATACATGGCTTGCACTACATGGCGGTGATCCATAGTTATTGCAACCAACCCGATCCATCGCCTTCAATGATCAGATCCATGATTGTCTTACAACGCTCCAACCTTAAGGGACGATCCATACATGTACACAACCAATCCACTTCCTCTGCAATCGATCCATCAGATGTATAATTACTCTCGCGGCCAATCCATATGATCGATGATCCTGAGCGGCCCATGTCTTGTCATCTGACCAACGCTTTCACGACATAGGACCGGAGGCGATCTATTGTTTCGATCCATGCCTGTGGATCAGAGGCTATCCATTGGTCCATAGCTTGGTTAAGCTGGTGTTTTCACTTTCTTGTGTCGGTTCGAGGTTCTAAGAAATCTCATACGCAGCTGAGCGGATCCACTTGTGCTTATAGTGTTTGACATAACATCTGAGTGGGCTTTGGGAAGCTTTCTCACTTCTTTAAATTGCACGCTTTGTTATGTTTTGGTCAGAGATATTCAACCAGGTTAACATTTGCCCCTCGAAGCATATGTTATCGAAGAGAAGGTGTGCTTCGAAAAGAACGGTTCATACGATTGCTGATGGATCGTGATCAACCCGCTTTGAATGGATCGAAGCACGTGACATATGATCGATCGATCATGTTATTCTTTTCATTTGCTAGAGACAGATTTTCATGGTACATATATTTTGATAAAATCATTTTGTCCCAGAATCACCGCTTCATCGCCGACCAACTCGTTTCTTTGTCACCGTTTAGTATTGTAGGTGTCGGTCTCTTTCAAATTTCATGTTGAATTGGTTTGTTGGCACGCCGGTTGCTTATGGTTTTTAGACCAATGTTTAAAATTCCCAATTGCTTGCGTGTCTTAAGAGATTGTGTTTTGAATCGAACTTGATGATTTGATGTTTGGAGCGAAAGAAATTGGCCATGACTTTTGTGAGTCATTCTCTTTGGTCAACTGTTGGATCGGGACTAAGAATCTTCGGTCGTTCAGCTTGCTCTAGTCATAGACTGTTAAGCCCAAATCTATGTGCATCATTTGGCTTTACTTTGCAAACGACTGATGGAGTGTTGGTTTCCAAGTTGTTTATTGGAGTTGTGGGAGTTGATCTAATTTTTTGAAAAGTGATTGAACAATCTGAGATTGCCCCTTGTGAACTGGACTTGCTTTTCTTCGCTAGTTTCCATATAACAAAAAAAATCTACACCAATTTGGGCAAATATTTCATTGTCGATTGCCCGCATCAACAACGGATTAGCTCATTTATTGAAAATAAAGTACAATTTTTTTTATCTTGAATGGAGTGTTTATGCAAAACTGTTTCGTTCAAGCACTTATGACTTGTTGAACGTTGTTTGTATGAACACAACTTTTTAATTCGAATTTGCGATGATGATTGAGATTTGCTAATCGACATATGCCAATTATAGATTTCAAGCTTTGCCTTCAATAATTCTAATAATTTTGCATGTCGGTTCATATTTTGTGAAATGTGTACCTATAAGTTGTTTAAAAACGAGATTCCATGTGTTGAATGAATAACAAATAGAAATCACTTCTTCTCAAATTGAAGCTTCAGTTCATGTTTCCAAGATTAGAGCGAACTTCAGGGTTGAAAGTAGGTCAGTCCTTTCTTGTTCCTCGTCCTCTTGACAATCCGTCGGAAAGATGTCCTTCTGTGCTAACTCAATGTGTTTTTAATCAAGCATGCATTCAAATTGACATTCCCGAATCTGGTGCAAAACTTTTGGGGAAAGAAGAATTTGTTGATTGTCCGCCTTTCAGGTTGTTGCAGTAGCTTCAAGGTTTGGTGCAATATGATATTTGTTGGACTTGGAAATTTGAACTTAAATTTGCACACGACTTTTGAATTTTGGATTTAATGGATGTCATACTATCGACGCTTTTTGGTCATCAATCGTTCGCGCTCCAATGAATTGAGATGCTACTAATTCACATCTATCATGCTCTCTAGGGTATATATATTCTATTTTAGGCCCAATCAGGAGAACTGAATTTCGTGTTCGATATTAAAAAGTCTCTTTTGGCAAGTATGTTCATCCATAGAACATGTAATGAAGAGCTTCTGCACCCATATGGTGGTGAAGTCATTGTCAACTTCTTATGATGACAGTGGGTTAGTCCAAAAAAGGAAAATAGATTATATGAAGCATTCATACATTCAAATGTGTTATCGATGTGAAGTTGCTTCATCTAAGTGGTTATAACTTGCTAGAAGCAGTTCACGTCGGTAAAATACTTGGTTTACTTGCAGCCGACATTTGAAATTTGTCAGTCTATATTTTGACTGTGAGTTCTAAACGTCATCTTTTTGAACTGTTACTATATAACATTCAACAATTATGAAAGTTTCATACCTGACAATTTTTCTGATGAAAATTTTAGGTCTAGTCGGACTTATATAATACTTAATGATGCCCTAATTAGCATTACCCATATTTTCCGTCGATCCTTTTGGGTGACGATAACTGCAAGATTTTGAGAAATTGAGTAGCTTATATGCAGTGCTTACTAAATTGTCCTAAGGTAGCATTTTACATTCAGCTTTTACAGCATCTATCCTGAGAACTATGAGCCTGGGAGTTAGGCCTTGCAATTAATATGCTTGTGCAGAGATGGACCGCTTCTTGCATTATTCATTTCTTAGCACATACTGACTTTCTCCATACTCTGGGAGTGTCTTTTATTCTATTATGGCATTCTTGCTTATGGTGGGATGCCTTTTGCATATTTTAGCCTCGTGGTATGTTATCTCTTCCAACGCTGTTTGATACCATTTTAGGTGTGTTATCTGCATACCATGGATCATCCTGGGCTATGTAAAATTTGGATGTCAACTTCATGACAGCTTGCCCTTAGTGCACGACCATTGCTTAATGTCACCGAATTTCTTTTCATTCCTCATGTTGACACCATTGATGGATATCAACTTCAATTCCTCGGGAAGCAATATTGCTCTATTGGATTCATGTTATGCCATGTTCGCATAGTCATCTTTTGAGCATCGCTTGTCATGGTTTTTTCTTTTCTTTTTAAAGCAGAATGCTATCAGGTTCTTTGAGTTATTTACGGTTGGAGGTTTGCATCTTTCGGGGGGGGGGGGGGACGACATCGCCCAAATTGAAGACGAATGGTCATAACTACTTGTGTGGGTTTATCTTGGAATCGAAAACGAGGAAGCCTTTGCATTGACATAATCTAGGTTTGCTCAATGAAGGAATTCATTCTCGTAGAGATCGCTTTTAATTCGACTTGACCGATGTTTCCACCTCTCCTCCTTTTTGAGGCTTGCAACCAGTCAGTGTTCACTAGTTGGACTGGTTGAATTTTATCGGCGCAATGATTTTTATTGACGTATTGAGCATATCGACTTTATCAAATTATCTGATGCCCCACTTTTGAAGGCGAGGCCTTTTTGCCAAGTGTAACACCCCGCCTCCGCTAGGGTCACTCGCAAAGGAATGCACTAGCTTTAGAGGGGCATTATTGGTAAACATGCACAGAAATATCACAAGACAGAACATATAAAATAGCGGAAGTAAAATCGAACTTTCATAAACATCAATAATTAAGGTCTAAAGCCTTTTACATCAGAGTACATCAAAACCTGTCTTGTAATAGTAAGGAAGCATAAAGACTTTTTCATAAATTATTCCCCAAGTAAAAACAGTAAAGTAGCCATAGCCAAGAAAAGTCCAAGCCATCCATGATGACCTTCAAGCAGAAGAAGTCCGAACTAAACAACAGTATTTCCTCCCTGTAACCTGGGGGGAAACGGAAGGAAAGAGGCGAAACAAAACGGGTCAGTCAAAAAGACTGAGTAAGCCCTATCTACTATCAGCATAAAAACTAGTAAAGTTAACTGACATGAGAAACTGAGATGAACATAAGCATGATGACAAGATAGATAAGCTAAATCAAAATAACAGGATGAACTACTGAACTCAGATAAACTAAGGTGTCATGATAAATTACGGTGTCAAGATAAAACAAGGTATCCCATCGTCAAGTTCCTGTCAAGTATAATATCCCCAAGATATCTATCACGTATAACATCCCATGGTATCTATCCTGTCTTTTAGCTCTGCACCTACCGTACTAGTATCCCCACCGTATCATGTGTTAACCATGAATGACCCTTACTCAAAAGTCGTGTAATGGTCTATGTCAACCTAATATATCGCATATATAGGTTACTCAACTCGTATGTTTTATTCCATGTAAATGTTCAGTCCCTTGCCGTAGACCATACGGGCTTTCCCATGAGATTCCATACTACTTTAACATAGTTCCATGATCCTTAAGATCGTTTTGGATTGTCACCCTATATCTAACTAGGGTCTTTCAACATGAATCATTGTTTGTACAACTAGGACTTATGCTACCTAGGACTACTAGGGATTATGCTTACCTATTGCACGTTTTCGTATCTCGGTTTTGGTTCAACCACCCAGGGCCACTAGGATTTACGCTAACCGTCAACCGCGCCCTTTTTCCCACGCATTCATCGTGAATCGTTTTTCCATGACTGTATGCACATGTATCACATCGTGCCATCCGAGTCCTGTCACAGGGCAGACCAGGAAATACAGGACTCGGTCGGGAGCTTTCGATTTATCTACCGATGCAGATGCTAAGGTCTGTTTTTTTCTATACGTGGCTATGGTCCCACGAGACCACTCCCTCAACTAGTGAAAGACAAGACAGGATAAATCCTGTATGAGAACACACTACTGGCCAATCCACAATCCTAGCCTTACCGCAACCATAATTAGATAGCAATTATGGTCTTTTGGGTGTTCTCTGCCTTTCCGTACGTACACGCTTGACCAAAGATGGTAGGTAGCCTGACGAAATGCTATCTAGGGTACGACCGTGTATCGTCGACTATCCTCTATCCATCCCCGTCTTTAGGTCGCTCGTATAGCAACCAAGGCATACTCTTGGTTCTTCTAACGCAGACCTTAACCTCTCATGAGTCTAGTATGATCACCTGGCAGCTCACAGAGGGATACCAAGAATATCCTCACGTTCCCCGAAGCCGCTGCTTCGTTACCCAGTTCGCTGGAGCCTTTATCTAAATCAGATACTTGCTCCTACTCGTATACTTAAACGATGACCTACCGTATCAGGTTACTCATCTATCTATGCACTGGTCTAAATTTCCTTGACTAAGAATCATTACTTAGTTATTCTTCAACTAAGGTTTACCACTTAGCCTTATTCCCGTTATCCTTGTTAACTACGGTTATCCACCTAATCCTCAGAACTAGGGTTTACATAATGGATTAAGTGTCACTTAAGTTCATGACTTAACCCGTCTACAAATCATGTCAAAATTGGCTAAGTATCCAAGTTCAAGACTTAACCCTACAAACCATGCTCAAGTTGGTTAAGTATATATTAACTTGACCCTATCAAATTACTGAGTCAAATCGGTCAAGCGTATTTAAGCGATTCGTGACTTAGCCTTATCATGTTTTCACGTTAGATTGGTTAAGTATAGGTTAACTTAACCTCAATAAATTCACGAGTTAGATTGGTTAAGTATAGGTCACTTAACCACCTCAAATCATCATGTTAGATTAGTTAAGTGTTTAACTTAACCCCATTAAACTGCCAAGTGGGATTAATTAAGTCTAGGCTAACTTAACCCCATCCGATTTCCATGTTTAGACTAGTTGAGTCTAATCTTAACCCCATCCATTAACTGTATTTTTCGGTTAAGTGTCATTAAGAAAACTTACTTAACCTTACCAAATTATCATGTTGGATTGATTAAGTGTTGGTTAACTTAACCCCGTCCACTAGTCGTATAAAAATGGTTAAGTGTCATTAGGCAAATCAAGTTACTTAACCTACCCAACCTCGTCATGTTTTGTTAAGTATCATTGGCCTAATCAATTTACTTAACCCATTGTCCATGTCATATTTGGTTAAGAGTCATTAATCAAATTAACTTAACCCTATCATGTGGCATTAATTACTTAATGCACCTCAACCTCTCACATTAGACTTTGTTGTGGTTACTAGTTAAGCCGGTCGGTTCCGGGTAGCTTTACACCACAACTTGGTCTAACCTCGGGTTCAAGCACAACATGACCAACTTCTCACATTGGGTCCTATTGTTTGCAACTACTAGTTAGGCCGGTCGATTCCGGGTAGTTTTACGTTGCAAACTCAACCCAACCTCGAGTTGGTCACTTTCATGTTTAGTCTAGTGTCATGTTCATATTCAAGTTTTTAAGAATATGGGTAAACCTAACTTAATAGGTAAATTCCCAATTCCATAGTATGGGTAGACCTAACTTAATAGGTAAATTCCCAATTTCATATTTTCAAACATACTCACATGTCAACTTCCATGTTATATTTCAAGTCATGTTTTCAAGTTGTATTTTCATGTCATTAGAAATTACCCATAACATAACCCAACGCTTTTAAACCCGCATATACGTTCGCAACAACGTAATGGATTAAAAGAAGAGACTTGGCAAAGGCATGACAAAAATGGATATTAAGCCACAAGTTAATCATGGTGGCAAATGAGGCACAAATGTGTTCATTAACTTGCATGTTACATTCTTAAGCCTCAAAAACATGCATAAACCCAAACTTGGCACATAAGCGAATCATGGTGACAAAAGACATGGAATGATGACTAGTAACTCGCATATATCATCATATAAGGGTTATGACTTCATATGCAAGTTGACATAAAGGTTATGAGGGTTCTCATGTTGCATAATGCAACATTTCAACATAAAGGTTGTAGCTTTTAGCCCACAAGATCAAGATAATGACTTCATAAACTTGCATGACATGATAGCATGTAACATACTCAATGATCAAACCCAAACTTGCAACATGAACATTTAACTTCATAGTTAATATCTAAGAGTAGGGAAAGGGCTTACATTGCTATGAAGGCACAAATCGATTAAGTTAAAGATTGAGACAACGCCTATGCATGCCATCATCCAAAAACCCAAAGATGAAAGCTCCAAATCAATAAAAAAAACCATCTTGATGAACAAAGGTCAAAGCTTTAGCCTTGAAATCAACTTGAGAAGCTCTCATACTAACATAGGGACTCTCTAACACTCACATGATCATGAAACCTCTCATAGAAATGAAGTGGAGGCTAGGATTTTGAGTGGAGGCCATGAGAGGAGCAATTTTGCCATAGTTTAGTTGCATGAATGAATAATAAGGATTTAGGAGAGGGTTAGGGGCTTATTTATAGAGATTAGGATTAGTTAGGACCCTTAGATTAACCCTAGGACCAACCTGAACCATCAGATTTCAAACCAGGCCCAAAAACCTAGCCAAGACAGGAAATAGGTGCACCAGGCAAAACTGCCCGGCCACCATAAGTCGACCCCCAAGTCGACAGGGCTGTCGACTTGGGTCAAGCCATGTCGACTCCCAAGTCGACAGGGCTGTCGGCTTGGGGTGCCTGGCGGGAATTTTTCCCGCCTAGCCTTCCACCCCTAATTTTCGAAATTAGAACTCGTTTTTGAACTAGAATTTTCTGAAAACTTCGTCAGATCATAACTTGGTCATACGGACTCCGATTCTCGAAAACTCAGACTCTATTTCGCGTATTTTTCCGAGACGAACGCAATGGCATAGCCCGTTTTACTTGATTCAGAATTTAAAATTAAATTCTTCCTTGATTCTCGTTTTAACATGTTATCGAAATACGGGTTGTTACACCAAGTTTCTTAAGGCAGGGTTCTTCGTTTGTTGTACACTTTAGCTTATGTGTTCACTTCTTTGTTGAGTTCAAGTCTTTTTATTTATTGCGATGTCGTGATGATCCTGTGGTATGTTTTCTAAACATTGTTCCATCCCAATGTGGTTGTGTTTCCCTCATACTATAAGTCGTAACGAACTGCAAAAGCTAGATGTGTGATAAAGTTTCTTTGATTGGGGCACTAAAGTTTCGGCTTTGTTAGCAAAATCTTTTTTTGTGTGTTAGCATGTTCAAACCTTCTGAGCTTGTCATTGTATTAGAGAACCTGATTTTGTTAGCTGATCAAGTGCCTTCTCTTGGGGAGGTCTTTAGTTTCTTTGCCCCCGCTCGGGGAGGTCTTATACTTTTTGCCCTCACATGAGAGGTCTTATATTTTTGTGCCCCTACTTGGGGAAGTCTAATACTTTTGTCCAACATTTGTCGCAATCAGGCTGAGTAAATTAGGCACTTGCGATCTTATTATGGGCCCTCGGAGAGGTCCTTGTCTTATCCCGACTTCATCGACGTATCGAGCGAATCATTTTTATTGACTTATCGGGTCCCCTTGGAGAGGTCTTTTGTTTAGACCAATGTTCGTCTATAACCGACTAAGTAAATCTGTGACGACCCCAAATCCCGTACTGACGGAGACAAGGGTTATCTTTGGAATATAACACAGAGACAGATAATAGCAGAACAACACTAAATAAATACACCAGATAATGAACAATAGAATATACTGGATAAAAGTAATCATCAGAGTTGCACAATATATAGGATCTTACTTAGTACAAATACAGTTCAGCTATACATAAATGTCTACAGCGGAAATAAACAAAATATGTACAATAGGAGCTGAACAGCATAAAAAGAGATAAATAATAGAATCCATCTTCAGCTCCAGCTATCCAGAAAGAACCAGCTAAACCTGAATACAAGGCAGCCCGTGTAGAAAAAGGGGCACCCGAGTTTGAAAGTGAAACAAACTACGAGTCAGTCATGGGACTGGTATGAGAAATCCACTCAACACATATATAATTGGCTAATCACAGGACCACGCCAATTTCGTGGAACGGGTTTACTCCATTGGATTGCCAGTGCTTTAAACACATCTTTCTTTTAAACATCGCAATGTTTTTTATAAAAATGAAGCCATTATAAGACTCAGTTCCCATCACACAATGCAACGCAAACCGGAGGATAGAGTTTTACCATATAATGGCCAAAATATGATTGATACGAATAAAACAGAAGCATTTGATATTACTACTAGTGTTTATATGTTTCAAAAACAATTTCAAATCATAACTATCAATCATAGACGATATGAGCGTCCCATGCCACTATGTCGCCAAATATATATACAATCGAAACCGCACAGTCACGTAATTGGAAATTGGATTTCCGTCATGAACCAAGGCAAAAGATAGTCCTTACCGAATTCGATACTACCTAGCCCGAGCCTCAGGAACAGCCGCAACTGCCCCTTGGAGCGACAGGGTCGGTCCACCAATGTGGATTATTATGCCTGAACAATACGTTTCCCCGCCCTTTGGGGCGTAAACGAGCCAACGAATGACTCCATCGGACCCGGATCGCCCGATCAAACCGAGGCGCCTCGCAGCAGCAACAACCACATAGGTGAAAAGTATATAAATGTCAGGGCTGGTAGGTCACTGACACCACCCTAGCTAGGAAGAAACGCATGCCCTCCCTGAGGTCCTTCTCTCGTTTCTGGTTCATACCGGGGTGTGAGGCTCGCGATTTCACGTTATACACAAAGCTACGCCACACAGGCGGTGCTTTGATCATCACCACAAGACTTTGCTTTTCAACAGAAGCCTTGATCATTGCATCTTAGCATGCCACACAGGCAATTCATGCCATGCGACTGATGTCCATCGATATACAACCTCTAAGCTCGTGTGTCTCAGAGAAGGGCGTTAAGAAAAAGAATAAATTCTCCGCCGCCAAACAGATGTATATTTAATAGAGATCAATCAACACAGAATAAAATCCAATATCAGACACACAGTCCATTTACAAGTCCGTTCCGGGTCTGAACGAAACCGGAGGCACTAAATACCTCGCAAACCCTTCGATCACCACGTACGTCTGGACGATCACCACTCATTATCCATATTTCGGGATGCCTCCTAATCAGGACCTCGGTTACCATCCAAAAGAGGTGAAGATCTCCGGTCTTCGACCATCGTCTTCATCTTCGAATTTCAATCGTCGGTCAATTATTTGAAATGAGAATTAACTCGGCCTTTTCAAATAATTCACGTATATTTAGAATTTCAAATCAATTTATTTCAATGGTTAAATTATTCAACAACACCAATTTTGTTCTTTAATGTAATTTTCACACCAAACACATACAACCATCAAATACCACATAAATCGAGCAAATTCAGTTTATTTCCATTCCATATCGTTTATGATATTTTAAAATGATTTATCGCTATTTTTATTTATTTTAAAATAGCCAATTTATTCAAAACGACGCTTCGGGCCATAACGCGGCCGTGGCGCTGTTTTTCTTCAGATTTGATTTACACATATCTAAAAATCTAACCGTTGGATCTTCACAAAATTTTCATCATTAGAAAGGTCTTTTCAAAACGAATCCAACGGTCCCAGTTTCGGGAAAATCCGACGGTCGGATCTCCTGGTACAATTGTTTGAATTTTCGATTTCAAAATACGAACTGCAGCGTCGTTATTCAATTAAATATAATTATATTTATATATATATATATAAATATAATCGTTTCTGGCGCTGTTTTTCTCCAGATTTGAATTAAACATTCCAGACAATCCAACCGTTGGATTTTTACAAAGTTGGTGCCGTTGGAAAGATGTTCTCAAGGCGAACCCAACGGTTGTGATTTCGGGAAAATCCCATGTTTGGATCTCCCATACTAATCGTTTGAAATCACGGTTTCAAAATACGAACTGCAGCGTCGTTATTCAATATATTTTAATTCTATATATATATATATATCGATTCTTCGATTTCAAAGGTACATTCTTTTCATACATTTGATAAAAATGATATTTTTATCTAACTGTCTTCTATTTCAACACTTCACTATTTTTAACAATTCGTTTATATAATAAAAATGTGATTTTTATTGTAAAACAATTCATTTCAAAACACTATTATTTTATATAGTTTATATAGGTAATAAAAATAGGATTTTTACTATAAAACAATTTCTTTCAAAACGAGATTATTTTACATAGTCCATATAGTTGATAAAAGTTGATTTTTATTATGAAACAATTTATTTCAAAATATGAATACCATTCAACACATGAATTTCAATTCAACGAATGAATATCAATTCAACACATGAAGGTTTTCTATAGTTTCTATATATAGATAAAAATGTGATTTTTATATTTAAAACACGAATACCATTCAACACATGAATTTCTAATCAACGAATGAATATCAATTCAACACATGAAGGTTTTCTATAGTTTCTATATATAGATAAAAATGTGATTTTTATATTTAAAACACGAATACCATTCAACACATGAATTTCTAATCAACGAATAAATATAGTTTCGACAAATGAAAATAATTCAAACACATGAATATTATTCAAAATTTCGGCAGCATAACGGCAGGGTAGTTAAAACCGGGACCGTCCCTAGTACGGCTCCTCACTCTACCTTAAAACCTCGCGGTTTTTGACAATGGGGATCATGCATCTAGTTCGCACGCAGGCGGCATGTGTATATTTATTTCATTTCCACAAATTAATCCTATGTGGTTTCAACCAAATATTTCTCAACCACAAACGGGTATTTTTCAACCACAGTCAATCAATATCAACCACAAACAATCCCAAACAACCATTCGCTATCAATCAATTTTTCACACCAATCACAACCAATAAATATCGTCCATGGTTTGTGGACGAGGGGCGTATATATATTTATATTTATATATAGCAATTCACTTCTATTTCAACACATATATAATTTTTACAACGCATATATAACTTATACATCGAACATACAACTTATACAACGCTTATACAAGAGGTGTACAACGCTTATATAACCCATACATCGACTATATAATTTATACATCGTCGTTTTCCATATCATTTACAAATTAGAAATCTCACCTTGGGTTCCACTCAACCAAAAATAGCAGAAGACTCAGAAAAATATGCGGTCTCTTCTAAAATGTAGAAGACGTCCACATGGTCACGATGTTTCCCGTTTCATCGAATTTCGTTAACATAGCAAAAAGATACGGTTTTTCAAAGTTTGCAACGGTTTTAAACTGTTAAAATTAGTTTTCCATTTAAACAGCCGTTACCTTTCTGAAATCTTCAAAACTAGGTTTGAAGTTTTCGTGCAATCCGTGAATCGATAGCTCGATCGGGCTACGCCGTGTCGAAGAGGGAGGAGAGAGCTTCCAGCGCGGGGGGTGCAGTGGCGTTCGATCGCCTGAGGTGGCGACGGCGGCGACTTGAACGTCGCGACTTCTCGACGTCCGTTCTCCCCCAATACTCCACGAAAAAATCCAAACCAGTGATGGATTTGAAGATTGTCTCGAGCTCTTCAAAATCTTCAACTTGAGCTCTTAAAATTATTGAGTGGATTGATCAGAAAATGGACGGGAAGGTTATGAACGTTTTCCGCCTTCGATCGGGGAGAGAGAAAAGGAATTTTCTTTTTATTTTTTTTTATAAAAATTCTGATTGGTCGGGGAAGTTTTAAAGGGGTTTTCTGACGCGACCACCAATCTACACCCAACGACTGTAGTCCCTAGCATTTTACCCCCATTCCAAACACAATGGGATATGTTTCGAAGGCCCATTCGAATGTTTCAGTCAGTTTCCATTCAAATTAAAATATAAAACATTCAATATTCAATTTGAACGTGCATTTCAATTTGCCAGGGCCACAAACTGATTCGAAAAATTCCAGAAAAATAAATCTAGCTATGTTTTGACGATACGGTCCCAACAAAACTAGTTTCGTTGAATTCTGAGACTGTTTGCAAAAAAGCCCATTTTTGGTCGATCCAATTTAACTATAATTGACCAAAACACACTTTCCTTTGCCCCGCTCACATATTAGCTTTAAAAATTATGAAATTTGAAACCTAGCAATAACTTCCCATCCCGGATCCAACAAAAGTGGTTTCGTCGAATTCCGAGGTCGTATGCAAAATATCCAATTTCACGAGCTATATAAATTCCATAGCGACTTTTCTGAAATTTCATTTGGCCATAACTTTTGCTTTCCGCTATGAAAATTCGATTTTTCAGATTCGTTAGAAAGGTATTCCCTAACAGATTTATATATTTTTGGTTTCACTAAAATCCGTTTTGTTTTGCACCCGGTACAGTCCGGCAAAATTTGAATTCAATTTTTGAAACTGCAGCGCCATTTCAGGCCTTGTTTATAATTATAATTAATTATATTCGTTTTCAATTGTCGATTCAACTCACTTTTCACCTCTATTATTTAAAATATTTATTTTAAATATTTAAAATTCATTATTTTTGCCAATTTAAAATTTTTAAATTGGTTCAGATTTTCTGGGTCGTTACAATCTCCCCCACTTAAAACTTTTCGTCCCCGAAAAGGAACAAAGTCGAAAGTGGTTTGATTAATCAACTCTACGTTCGATCTGGTTTCCATTCTCCAACTTTTCAGTTTTTGAGAAATTTCAAATTCTTCAAAAATTTGGCTAACACCCGGAATTTTCGAAAAATTTCACCATAACCTCCTTTGTACGGAGGGAGGTTTGGAAATTTATTGGGCCGTATTAGGTACCCAATAAATCCTAATAAGCATACACATATTTATAGTGATATATTCTGGTGTTTACAGGGGAGCATGTACTGATAATAACTCCAGAGAATAAATTCTCGTCACCCTGCCCCGTGTGGGAAATAAATAGTCCATGTGCTGTATCTAATAACTAGAGAGACGTGGTTATTGTCAACTCCAGACCCGTGTGGGTTTTTTATTATTCTGGCAATTTAATCATTACAATTTGAATAGTCCATATCAGTCATCACTTCAACCTATAAAATATAGTCATCGCCATACAAGCCTCTCGCTCGTATGGTAAATCTTCCACCTCGTCACACAAGCTCCAAATGCTTATGTGGTATATGATGAAGTATGCTTATCTTCTGAAGTATGCCATGTAATGTAGTTCAAAATTAATTGTTACTATCCTATGGCGATGTTTATTATTTCACACAGAAAAACCAGTACTCCGCATCCAATGGCATTCACAGGAGTTGATATAATAATATTTCGCATCCAACTCATTAAGGTTTACCTATTTGTCGGGCATGCAAATAAAATCTTTACTCAACAGCTAATCCATTTACCTGTTCAAATATATAAAATGTACATGTATATATATTTCTATTTATTTTCTAATCCGTTCCATGTGTGATACAATCGAATAAATTCTACCATTATTCTATTGTTGATTAGGTTAACCATCGTTTCAATAATTTAATAAATCAAATCTACTATCACACAACGCAAATAACAAGCAATTTGTTTTTAACTTTTCAAAAATATACTAATTAATTCCTATACTCTTTTAAAATCATTCGGACTATAGAATTAAAAGTGCACATCCATGGAAAGAAAATAACAATAGAATAGAGAATTAAATGGCAATGCAAAGTACGGTAAATATACCTTGCACAGGAGTCAAATAGAGATATCCACTCGGCATCTAGGATAAGCTTTCTGAATGCTCTCCTCAGTTTCCCAAGTACAATCTCGCGGATCTCCACTCCATTGCACTTTGACTAAGTGAACCTTCTTGTTCCTCAGCTCTTTGGTTTCTTTGCCGATAATCTTTAGCGGCTCTCTTCTCACAGCTAATTCTGGAGTAATTTCAACATCCTGCTGAGCTGCTTCTTCCACGATCAAGTCTGGATCATGAACGTGTTTTCGAAGTTGAGATATGTGAAATACATCATGTACTCCAGGCAACCAGTCAGGCAATTTGACCCTATAAGCGAGAGTTCCGATCCGTTCCAGAATAGGAAACAGACCAATGAATTTGGGCGCCAACTTTCCAGTTTTACCGAACCGGATTACTCCCCTCATCGGCGATACTTTCAAATATACATAGTCGCCAACAGCAAAAGATATATCTCTTCTTCTCCTATCGGCATAGCTCTTTTGTCGGCTTTGAGCGGCGAGTAATCGCTTCTTAATAAAATCGACTTTGTCGGCGACTTCTCGAATCATATCAGGATCCAACACAAGTCTATTACCTGGTTCGACCCAACTAGCAGGGGATCGGAACGGTCTACCATACAATGCTTCGAATGGCGACATTGTCAGACTCGCCTGGTAGTTGTTGTTATAAGAGAATTCAGCCAAATGCAGATGGTCTTCCCATGATCCACCGAAATCTATAACACAAGCCCGCAATAGATCTTCTAAAATACGATTTACCCTCTCAGTATGACCGTCTGTCTGAGGATGATAAGCGGTGCTTAAGTTCAACTTCGTTCCCAGTTCGACTTGAAATGCTTCCCAGAATAAGATCGAATTCATTAAAATTCATGACGATAGATATAATAGGGAATTTATAGCAAGAAAAAGAGACAGGTACTGCACAAATCCAACTGAGATTGATGGAACCTCCAACTGGATTTTGGACCGTCATTGGTTCTTTGAGCCTTTTCAATTTCAGATCCAACTTCTTGACTGCACTCTTTGCAATAAAGCTTCGTGATGCGCCTGTGTCAAACAGTACTTTAACCGGAATGTTTTTGACCTTGAGCGTGCCTTCTAAAACATCAGACCTTTCCTGAGCAGACGAAGATGTAGGCACTTCTGCCACCTCATTTACTTGAGCCTCATTGGTCTTTTTCGACAGCCAGCAGTCTTGCTTTACGTGACCAGCTTGATGACAAAGATTACACTTTCTATTTTCTTTAACCTTGTTCTTTGATTTATATCCCTCCTTCTTTTGCCATTTAGGACTTACATTTCCTGGACAAATGACCTTTTTGATTGCAGTTTGAGCATGTGGCAGTCGTTGCCGGCTCTTTTTCAGATTCAGCCCTTTTTCTCTTGGCATTAGGCTTCTTACTGACATCAGACTTTGCACTGGCCTCAGGACGATCAGTTTCAGATTCAACCTTATCGCTAGAGCTGACTTCCACTTCGTCGCACAACATGCCTTTCGTATGGAGGTCTTCATACTGATAAGCCATATATATCATTTCAGAAAAGGGGAGCTTCACGTTCCTCATTACACTGTTCTGATATTTTCTTTGAAGTCCGTGAATAAATCTAAGATTCTTCCTCTTTGGGTCCTTGATCAGATGAGGAGCAAAGTGAGAAAGTTCGTTGAATTTCTTATGATATTCTGGGATGGTCATATCACCTTATATCAGATAAGAAAATTCGTCGCATAATCTCTTCTGGAGGAGTAAATTTTGCTAGGAAAATCACTTTGAATCCGTCCCAGGTGATATCACCTTCTGGATTATTCTCTATAACCGAATCCCACCAGAACAAAGCTTCGTCTTTGAGTGCCCAGGAGGCCAGTAATCTTTTCTGGTCATCCCTCAGCTTTAAACCATCAAAGATCTTTTCAGCCGAACGAATCCAAGTCTGTGTCTTCATAATAGATTCTTCACCAGAGAACGGTATTCCACCCATATTTCGATATTTGATTAATAGGGCCTCAATATCCGGTTCTGTATTCCTTCTGTTTCTGACACTCATTTTCTAGTACTTCTGCAAATAGCAGATCAAGTGTCAGGTCACAGAAAAGATAATTTAAAATATAGAAACATATACTTCAATGTAAATGTGTCTATCGAGGTGCTTTTTCATTCTGCTTTACTCATACTAGGATATTACTGATCCTATCTGTAATGAGTTGCTCGTCCTAGAACACTTCTGGTTCTATTTTTGACGAGTTCGTTCGAATGTTATATTCCAGAACTAAGCTTAACCAAAGCTCTGATACCACGTTGTGACGACCCCAAATCCCGTACTGACGGAGACAAGGGTTATCTTTGGAATATAACACAGAGACAGATAATAGCAGAACAACACTAAATAAATACACCAGATAATGAACAATAGAATATACTGGATAAAAGTAATCATCAGAGTTGCACAGTATATAGGATCTTACTTAGTACAAATACAGTTCAGCTATACATAAATGTCTACAGCGGAAATAAACAAAATATGTACAATAGGAGCTGAACAGCATAAAAAGAGACAAATAATAGAATCCATCTTCAGCTCCAGCTATCCAGAAAGAACCAGCTAAACCTGAATACAAGGCTGCCCGTGTAGAAAAAGGGACACCCGAGTTTGAAAGTGAAACAAACTACGAGTCAATCATGGGACTGGTATGAGAAATCCACTCAACACATATATAATTGGCTAATCACAGGACCACGCCACTTTCGTGGAACGGGTTTACTCCATTGGATTGCCAGTGCTTTAAACACATCTTTCTTTTAAACATCGCAATGTTTTTTATAAAAATGAAGCCATTATAAGACTCAGTTCCCATCACACAATGCAACGCAAACCGGAGGATAGAGTTTTACCTTATAATGGCCAAAATATGATTGATACGAATAAAACAGAAGCATTTGATATTACTACTAGTGTTTATATGTTTCAAAAACAATTTCAAATCATAACTATCAATCATAGACGACATGAGTGTCCTATGCCACTATGTCGCCAAATATATATACAATCGAAACCGAACAGTCACGTAATTGGAAATTGGATTTCCGTCATGAACCAAGGCAAAAGATAGTCTTTACCGAATTCGAGACTGCCTAGCCCGAGCCTCAGGAACAGCCGCAACTGCCCCTTGGAGCGACAGGGCCGGTCCACCGATGTGGATTATTATGCCTGAACAATACGTTTCCCCGCCCTTTGGGGCGTAAACGAGCCAACGAATGACTCCATCGGACCCGGATCGTCCGATCAAACCGAGGCGCCTCGCAACAGCAACAACCACATAGGTGAAAAGTATATAAATGTCAGGGCTGGTAGGTCACTGACACCACCCTAGCTAGGAAGAAACGCATGCCCTCCCTGAGGTCCTTCTCCCGTTTCTGGTTCATACCGGGGTGTGAGGCTCGCGATTTCACGTTATACACAAAGCTACGCCACACAGGCGGTGCTTTGATCATCACCACAAGACTTTGCTTTTCAACAGAAGCCTTGATCATTGCATCTTAACATGCCACACAGGCAATTCATGCCATGCGACTGATGTCCATCGATATACAACCTCTGAGCTCGTGCGTCTCAGAGAAGGGCGTTAAGCAAAAGAATAAATTCTCCGCCGCCAAACAGATGTATATTTAATAGAGATCAATCAACACAGAATAAAATCCAATGTCAGACACACAGTCCATTTACAAGTCCGTTCTGGGTCTGAACGAAACCGGAGGCACTAAATACCTCGCAAACCCTTCGATCACCACGTACGTCTGGACGATCACCACTCATTATCCATATTTCGAGATGCCTCCCAATCAGGACCTCGGTTACCATCAGGTGAAGATCTCCGGTCTTCGACCATCGTCTTCATCTTCGAATTTCAATCGTCGGTCAATTATTTGAAATGAGAATTAACTCGGCCTTTTCAAATAATTCATGTATATTTAGAATTTCAAATCAATTTATTTCAATGGTTAAATTATTCGACAACACCAATTTTGTTCTTTAATGTAATTTTCACACCAAACACATACAACCATCAAATACCACGTAAATCGAGCAAATTCAGTTTATTTCCATTCCATATCGTTTATGATATTTTAAAATGATTTATCGCTATTTTTATTTATTTTAAAATAGCCAATTTATTCAAAACGACGCTTCGGGCCATAACGCGGCCGTGGCGCTGTTTTTCTTCAGATTTGATTTACACATATCTAAAAATCTAACCGTTGGATCTTCACAAAATTTTCATCATTAGAAAGGTCTTTTCAAAACGAATCCAACGGTCCCAGTTTCGGGAAAATCCGACGGTCGGATCTCCCGGTACAATCGTTTGAATTTTCGATTTCAAAATACGAACTACAGCGTCGTTATTCGATTAAATATAATTATATTTATATATATATAAATATAATCGTTTCTGGCGCTGTTTTTCTCCAGATTTGAATTAAACATTCCAGACAATCCAACCGTTGGATTTTTACAAAGTTGGTGCCATTGGAAAGATGTTCTCAAGGCGAACCCAATGGTTGTGATTTCGGGAAAATCCCATGGTTGGATCTCCTGTACTAATCGTTTGAAATCACGGTTTCAAAATACGAACTACAGCGTCGTTATTCGATATATTTTAATTCTATTTATATATATATCGATTCTTCGATTTCAAAGCTACATTATTTTCATACATTTGATAAAAATGATATTTTTATCTAACTGTCTTCTATTTCAACACTTCACTATTTTTAACAATTCGTTTATATAATAAAAATGTGATTTTTATTGTAAAACAATTCATTTCAAAACACTATTATTTTATATAGTTTATATAGGTAATAAAAATAGGATTTTTACTATAAAACAATTTCTTTCAAAACGAGATTATTTTACATAGTCCATATAGTTGATAAAAGGTGATTTTTATTATGAAACAATTTATTTCAAAATATGAATACCATTCAACACATGAATTTCAATTCAACGAATGAATATCAATTCAATACATGAAGGTTTTCTATAGTTTCTATATATAGATAAAAATGTGATTTTTATATTTAAAACACGAATACCATTCAACACATGAATTTCTAATCAACGAATGAATATCAATTCAACACATGAAGGTTTTCTAAAGTTTTTATATATAGATAAAAATGTGATTTTTATATTTAAAACACGAATACCATTCAACACATGAATTTCTAATCAACGAATAAATATAGTTTCGACAAATGAAAATAATTCAAACACATAAATATTATTCAAAATTTCGGCAGCATAACGGCAGGGTAGTTAAAACCGGGACCGTCCCTAGTACGGCTCCTCGCTCTACCTTAAAACCTCGCAGTTTTTGACAATGGGGATCATGCATCTAGTTCGCACGCAGGCGGCATGTATATATTTATTTCATTTCCACAAACTAATCCTATGTGGTTTCAACCAAATATTTCTCAACCACAAACGAGTATTTTTCAACCACAATCAATCAATATCAACCACAAACAATCCCAAACAACCATTCGCTATCAATTAATTTTTCACATCAATCACAACCAATAAATATCGTCCATGGTTTGTGGACGAGGGGCGTATATATATATATTTATATATAGCAATTCACTTCTATTTCAACACATATATAATTTTTACAACGCATATATAACTTATACATCGAACATACAACTTATACAACGCTTATACAAGAGGTGTACAACGCTTATATAACCCATACATCGACTATATAATTTATACATCGTCGTTTTCCATATCATTTACAAATTAGAAATCTCACCTTGGGTTCCACTCCACCAAAAATAGCAGAAGGCTCAGAAAAATATGCGGTCTCTTCTAAAATGTAGAAGACGTCCACACGGTCACGATGTTTCCTGTTTCATCGAATTTCGTTAACATAGCAAAAAGTTATGATTTTTCAAAGTTTGCAACGGTTTTAAACTGTTAAAATCAGTTTTCCATTTAAACAGCCGTTACCTTTCTGAAATCTTCAAAACTAGGTTTGAAGTTTTCGTGGAATCCGTGAATCGATAGCTCGATCGGGCTACGCCGTGTCGAAGAGGGAGGAGAGAGCTTCCAGCGCAGGGGGGTGCGGTGGCGTTCGATCGCCTGAGATGGCGGCGGCGGCGACTTGAACGTCGCGACTTCTCGACGTCCGTTCTCCCCCAATACTCCACGAAAAAATCCAAACCAGTGATGGATTTGAAGCTTGTCTCGAGCTCTTCAAAATCTTCAACTGGAGCTCTTGAAATTATGGAGTGGATTGATCAGAAAATGGACGGGAAGGTTATGAACGTTTTCCGCCTTCGATCGGGGAGAGAGAAAAGGAATTTTCTTTTTATTTTTTTTATAAAAATTCTGATTGGTCGGGGAAGTTTTAAAAGGGTTTTCTGACGCGACCACCAATCTAAACCCAACGACTGTCGTCCCTACCGTTTTACCCCCATTCCGAACACAATGGGATATGTTTCGAAGGCCCATTCGAATGTTTCAGTCAGTTTCCATTCAAATTAAAATATAAAACATTCAATATTCAATTTGAACGTGCATTTCAATTTGCCAGGGCCACAAACTGATTCGAAAAATTACAGAAAAATAAATCTAGCTATGTTTTGACGATACGGTCCCAACAAAACTAGTTTCATTGAATTCTGAGACTGTTTGCAAAAAAGCCCATTTTTGGTCGATCCAATTTAACTATAATTGACCAAAACACACTTTCCTTTTCCCCGCTCACATATTAGCTTTAAAAATTATGAAATTTGAAACCTAGCAATAACTTCCCATCCCGGATCCAACAAAAGTGGTTTCGTCGAATTCCGAGGTCGTATGCAAAATATCCAATTTCACGGGCTATATAAATTCCATAGCGACTTTTCTGAAATTTCATTTGGCCATAACTTGTGCTTTCCGCTATGAAAATTCGATATTTCAGATTCGTTAGAAAGGTATTCCCTAATAGATTTATATATTTTTGGTTTCACTAAAATCCGTTTTGTTTTGCACCCGGTACAGTCCGACAATGTTTGAATTCAATTTTTGAAACTGCAGCGCCATTTCAGGCCTTGTTTATAATTGTAATTAATTATATTCGTTTTCAATTGTCGATTCAACTCACTTTTCACCTCTATTATTTAAAATATTTATTTAAATATTTTAAATATATTATTTTTTCCAATTTAAAATTTTTTAATTGGTTCAGATTTTCTGGGTCGTTACAAAATCAGGCATCAAAAACTTCATTGGGTGCCTCCATAGAGGTCTTTGGTGTGGCCCAACGTTTTACAATACGGCTGAGTAAATCAGGCATCGGAGACTTCATTGGGTGCCCCCAGAGATATCTTCGGTTTAGCACAACGTTCGTCTACAATCCTGTCGAATAAATTAGGCGTTGGAGACTTCATTGGGTGCCCCTAGAGAGATCTTTGGGTTAGCCCAACATTCATCTACAATCCAGCCAAATAAATCAGGCGTCGAAGGCTCATTGGGTGCCCCGGGAGAGAACTTTGTTTTAGCCCAACATTCATCTACAATCTGGCTAAATAAATCAGGCATTTGAGACTTCGTTGGGTTCCCCGGAGAGGTCTTTGGTTTAGCCCAACATTCGCCTATAATCCAGGCAAGTAAATCAGTCGACGAAGGCTTCATTGGTGCCCCCGGGGAAGTCTTTAGTTTAGCCCAACATTAGCCTACAATGTGACCGAATAAATCAGGTGTCAGATACTTCTTTATGTGCTCCCGGAGAGGTCTTTGGTTTTGCCTAATGTTCGTCTACGATCCGACCGAGTAAATCAGGCGTCAGAGACTTCATTGGGTGCTCCCCGAGAGGTCCTTTGCTTAGCCCAATTTTCGTCTACAATCCATCCGAATAAATCAAGAGTCGGGGACATCACCGGGTGCCCCAGAGAGGTCTTTGGTTTAGCCCAACATTCGTCTACAATCCGGCAAAGTAAATCGGCATCAGAGAGGTTTAGCCCAACATTCCTATGCAATCCGGCAAAGTAAATCATGCATCGGAGACTTCATTGGGTACCCTCGGAGAGGTCTTTGGCTTAGCTCAACGTTTGTCTATAATCCGTCCAAGTAAATTAGGCGTCAGAGACTTCATTGGGTGCCCTTGGAGAGGTCTTTGGCTTATGCTCAACGTTCATCGCAATCGGGCCAAGTCAATCTGGCTTTGGCGATCTTGTTGAGAGCCTTGCTTAGGGAGGTCTTTTGTTCTTTGTGTTTGCTTGCTCCGCTTTTTGTTGTTTGACTCTTAGTGACCCCCTTTTTCGATCCATTGGGCGATGCTCTTCATCCTTATATATGTGCAAAATGATGTGTATGGCACTCGACTCTAGGGTTTTCTTTGTCGAACTGACATGTAGGGATCATTAAGTCTTGTCGGGTCGCGAATAAGCAAGCGTTCTTCGAATAGCCTGCTATATTAAATCTATTTTTAGCAACTTTTGAATTATTTAACAAAAAACTGCAAATATATCATCGAGATAAGAAGATGCAAACTTTTATTAGTAGAGATAATGTAGCAACTTTTTAGTTACAATATTCCTCTTAGGCATGGGTAGCTTATATTTAAGAGGAAGAATTACAACAATAAAAGAATTAAATAATGCTTTAAGTAAAGTATTGAGGCAAATGGTCATTATTCTATGCTCTGGGGATTTGAACTAAATAACCTGTTGTTAGCTTGAACTTACCCTTGAACACTTGGAGATGTATCCGTTGCTTGTGATTTTCAAGCTTACTGTTGCAACTTATTTTGCATGATCAAATCTTCGATCAGGTTCTTCAAATGTCGACACTCATTAGTGCTATGACCAGGCCGGTTTTGCATGTGGCAGAACCTTCCAGAATTCATTGCCTTATCTCCTACCCTAAACAGTGGTTGTTTTCGATAACATCCTGCATCTTTGGTGGCAAACAAAATGTTGTCCAGGGTATCACTTAATGAGTTCAACTCCTCAGGTCTGAAATAACGAAGCTTTTTGTTATTATTTTCCTCTTTTCTTGTGTCTTCGTTTTCCCTTTTCAGGCCTCCGACATTCTTCTTAACTTCCATAGCATTGCTTCCAACCACACCTTGGGTAGTGAAAGGAAAATATTCCAACCTCATGAACTCATCTGTAACAACCCAGATTTTCAGAACCAATTTAATTTTTTTATTTTTAGCTACTTTAATGGATTTTGAATATTTAAAATGATTTATTTTAAATAATAACGATTTAAAATTTATTTAAATCGAAGTTAGAATGTATAATTTTATTTTAATTATAAAATGAACTAGAAATAGCACGGTAGTTTGAAAATTCGATTTCAAATTTCAAATGAATGTACAAGATTCAAAATAAATTGGATTTCGCTAAAACCAAAAATATTTGAATCTATTTAACAATATCTTTCTAACTAATGTGAAAAGTCCAGATTTCATAACGGGAATAATAATTTATGTCCCGTTTAAAATTTGAAATAGTCACTATGGAATTATATATATTCTATATAATATATAGCCCTTTAAAATAGCCATTTTGCAAATGACCTCCGTTTTCAATGACACCACTTTTGTTGGATCCGAAATTTCAAATTATTGCTAGATTCCAATTTTCATGTTTTTTGGAATTAATGTGTGAGCGTGGTGAATTTAAACGTGTTTGGTCAATTCATTTTGAATTTAACCGACAAGAAAATGACCATTTTTCAAATGGTCTCTAAATTTGACGAAATTAGTTTTTAGGACCGTATCATCAAAACATAGCTAGATTTATTTTTCTGGAATTTTTGGAGTCAGTATATGATCCTAGTAAATTAATATGTACGTTGAAATCAATTTTGAACGTTATATTAATTTATATTTTAATTTAAAAGAAAACTGATCTAAACAGTCAAATTGGCTTACGAGACATATCCCGTTGTGTCCGGAATGGGGGTAATTAGCTAAGGGAGACGGTCGTTGGGTTTGATTTCGGGTTCGAACGGAAAAAGTAACTTTTTGGAATTTAATTTATTTAAATATATATATTATTAAAACTTGGTCACCCCCTTTATCTTCTCTTTCTCCCCAGTCGTTATTTTCAAAAGAACAAAAAGAAAAAAATCGCGAAACCCTCCACCGAGCAGCCGGGCGCGCCGTCGCACCCAAGGCCGCCACCGCTGCCATCGATCCCTCCCCTCCTCCTCCTACCCATCGCCCCCTCCTTTTCCCTCCTATCTCCTCTCATCCAACTCGAGAAACCCACCCCCAAACCGCCGCGCCAGACCCCATAGCCCAAGGCCACCGCCACCTGAACCACCGCAGTCACCTCCAACCCCCTACACCCTCCTCCGACCACCTCCGCCAGCCGAAACCCCTAAAATATGTGAGTTTTCTATTCTAATTCTTTGATTAAAGATTTTTATTTACATAAAGATACGATTTTTATTTACATAATGATACGATTTTTATTTATATAAAGTTACGGTTTTTAAATTACATAAAGTTATGATTTTTTAGTTTTATGTAAAAATATCATTTTTAGTCAGTTAAAGATAGGATTTTTATCAAAGAAGAAAATATTTTTGGCAAGTTAAAAATATGATTTTTAACTAGTGTATGGCATGGAAATATTTTTAGAAATATAAAAATATGATTTATATTTGTATAGTAGCATAATAAAAATATGATTTTTATATATATAGTAAACTTTATAAATATGCGATTTTTATATATCTTAGCATAAAATAAAAACAGGATTTTTAATATATGTAAAGCGATTTAAAAACGAAATTTTTAATATATATATATATATATAGCATTGAATAAAAATCTGATTTTTTATAAATATAGCATTGTATTAAAAATGTGATTTTTAAACATATGAAGCGTTATTAAAAATGTGATTTTTAATATAAACTACGTGAAACATATTGCGTTGGAATCACGGTAAACAACACTACACTCTGGAACAAATCCAAATCCAAACTGTTAAATTAAAGACTGACGGAGTGGAAACCAAAGGTGAGAACTCCTTCTCATTCTATTTATTTTACAATTAAAAATATTCTAGGATGTAGATGGAGTTTAGAAGCCCCCGACACTATTTATTGTACAAACCATGTTTTTTGATTTGAATTATATGAAGTTCAACACTCGAATTCGCACAATCACATAAATTGAGAGCGATGTATGGATATTACCGATACACGGATTTCATACTCCGCGAATAGCCACTTATGGCGCCGTAAATGGCATTGGGGTAGTTTAGTATTTATTTATATGGATGTTCTGCGTGATTTGATTATGGTTGTGAAAATTGATTTATTTGTTTGGATGTGAATTGGATTGAAATTGGTTTGTGTATGGCGCGAGCCAGTATTAGGCGAGGGATAAGGCTATACCTTATTCTGGTTCTAGTATCGTGCCGTTATGCTGCCGAAATTTTCTAAAAAAGTGTTAAAAAAATTTAGTTAGTTGAAAATTTTATTTTTAGGTTATAACTGAGATAAATAAAACAATTACTGGATAGTTAAAAATAAGTTTACACATCCATTTACAAGTCGGACGACTTGTTCATGCTCGCCTATTTTTGTGATATCGATTGGGACGATAATTTTACACATCGCCCAATTGCACAAATAATATTCAGTACTTATTGGTTGAAACCCCACACGGGTATTGGGATGATATTTGGCGTAGTTTAGTTGTATGTCAATTGATTGGTTGACAGACTGTTGTAAGCGTTAATTATTTATATTTAATGCTTATGCAGTTGTGTAAGACACTCTAGATGATGGTTGACTGTGTACAATTATTGTTGTGTGCTTGTATGTAAAAAAATCCATATAAATAACATTATATGGTAATTGACTATGTTTGATTCCAATTCAGAAAAACGAATATTTTAAAGTAACGAATATTTTAAAGTAACGAATATTTTAAAATAATATTCAGTAAAGGATTAAAATGTGAATTTGATATCCGATTTTGGATAGACAAGAAAATATTGAAATATATGAAGCCGTGTTGATTAGATATGCGCCATTTTGACGCGAACGATATTTATATCGATTTTATTCATTTTTATAATGAATATCGAAAAGAAAATCATTTCAAAATCTGGTATTTTGAAAATATTATCATTTCAATATTATAATGATAAGGAGTATTCAGTTTTGATTTAAAATTGAAAATGAAGTTAGAATCATTTTAAAACGAATTAATAATCAATTTATAAAATACATTTTAAATGGTAATCAACAAAATATATATAATATATATTATATATATTTAATGGCCTAAATAGAAAGCGCCGCGCCGCGACCATTCGCGAATTTTGACCATTGGTTTCGAATTGGCACTACGGGAGATCCGACCATCGGATTCTCCTAAAACTGGAACCGTTGGGTTCATATCGAAAAGAGGTTTCCAACGAATATAAGTGATTTCACATCTAACGGTTGGATTTGGAATTATGTCCAAATCAAATTTGGAAAAGTTCGTTGTAAGCGCAGTTCGATGACCGTTTATGGAAATCGACTGAATGGGCCTTAATTAAATTATTTAAAATATTAATAATTTGTGTAAAATCATAATAAATGGACGTGTGTCTGACATTGGATTTTATTTTGTGTTGATTGATTTATATTAAATATATCTGTTTGGTGGCGGAGAATTTATTCTCTTGCTTAACACCCTTCTTTGAGACGTACGAGCTTAGAGGTATATATCAATAGACATCACTTGCATGGCGTGAATTGACTGTGTGGCATGCTGAAATGAAAATGATCAAGTTTTCTGTTGAAAAGCAGAGTCTTGAGGTTGATGATCAAAGCACGGCTTTAAATAGCATAGCTTAGTGTATAGCGTTAATTCGCGAACCTCACACCTCAGTATGTGTCAAAAACGAGATCGTGACTACAGGGAGTGCACGACATTACCTTCTAGCTATGGGTGGTGTCATGGTATGGAGCCCAGACATTTATATTATTTTTTACCTATGTGGATGATGGATAGCGAGGCGCCTCGAATATATCTGTTTGTATTTCGAACAGTATCATTGATCTAAGCTAAACATATATCTGTTTGGTGGCAGAAAATTTATTCTCTTGCTTAAAATCCTTCTCTAAGATGTACGAACTTAGAGGTTATATATCGATAGACATCGGTTGCATGGCGTGAATTGCCTGTGTGACATGCTGAGATGCAAATGATCAAGGCTTCTGTTGAAAAGCAGAGTCTTGTGGTTGATGATCAAAGCACGGCTTTAAATAGCATAGCTTTGTGTATAGCATTAATTCGCGAGCCTCATACCTCGGTATGAGTCAAAAACAGGATCGTGACTGCAGGGAGTACACAACGTTTCCTTCTAACTATGGGTGGTGTCATGGTATGGAGCCCATACATTTATATTATTTTTTACCTATATGGATGATGGATAGTGAGGCGCCTCGGATATATCAGTTACTACGGAGCCAATGGATAGGTCCTATAGGACTGGGAAACGTGTGTTCAAGTATAATTAATCCGCTAAGTGTGGACCAGTCCTGAAGATCCAAGGGTTCGCCAGCGTCCGAACCCTGAGGCATTTGCTAGAGTGTCTCTAAGCTAATGAGGATGATCCCTTGTCTCGACTCATAGACGGAAATCCAATTTCCAATAGGTGACATTTCGGTTTCAGTTGTAAACCTATATGGCGACATAGTAGCATCGGATACTATGCCATCTATGATTGATACATTTATAATTAAAGTTGTTTGATACACTATGCACTTATAGTAATATCAAAATGATTTGTTTTGAAACGTACTAAGCATGTTTGGCTATTATAAGGTAAAACTCTATCCTCCGGCTTGCGTTGCATTGTGTGATGGGACCTGAGTCTTATAATAGCTTCATTTTTCCAAAAAGCACTGCGCTGTTTGTTTTATGCACAGGTATCCTTGGGAGGAAACCCGTTCTGTGTTATACGGTGTGGTCCCTTGATTTACTCTGTTTTAAAATAAAGTTTTAAATAATTTTTTTATTTCTCACACCTGTCACATAACTGACCTGGTGTAAGAACCCGGACATTGGAGGGGGGTTTGTAATTGTTTAGAAAAGTTTGATGTTTAGTAAAGGATTTCTTTCTTAAATATGAGCATTCTTTTGAAAATAATTAACATTAACATTATTAATTAATTTGGATTCATTTGTAAATGTGACTTTGGAAATAAATCCAAAGTTGGATATATAAAACTTGTATGCTGATTTGATGAGAAATCGAATATGTGCAGTATAATTTAATTTAATTATAAGTTGATTTCAAAATATGAGTTGAAGAAAAAGCATTATTTGCATTTGCCTTTAAAATAGAATTCCTTTGTGGATTTATTACAAGAACGTTTGTCGAAAATTGCCAAACGAATGTTATTAATAGCATTAACCTATTTGTGATTATTTAAAATAGCTCAACTATGAAGTATGAACCTTATAATTAAATTAAGAAATTTAGTTTACTTATGTTGTGTGAACTTGAAATTAAACATCAGCACTTACTTTTATTATTGTTATTTGATAAGCTATAAACTAATTTCTTTTATTTGTTAAATTATGAATTTCATTTGAGTAATTGTTTTAATTTAGTTAGATTTGAATTTTTATATATACTTTTGTAAATATTTTTTAAATTGGGGGTTGCCACTCGTAAAATTGGTCATGATAATTTCCTTCCCATGTCCTCAATTTTCTGGATTCTTCTACTGTAACACCCCACCTCCGCTAGGGTCACTCACAAAAGGAATGCACTAGCTTTGGTGGAGCATTATCTAGGTAAACATACACAGAAATATTACAAGACAGAACATATAAAACAGCGGGAGAAGAACCAAATTTCATTGCTTTAAAATCTAGAAAGGTCTAAATCCTTTTACATCAAAATGCCATTAAATCCATTACATCGAAATATGTCTTGCAATAGTAAAGAAGCATAAAACCATAGTCATAAATCTTTCCCCAAGTAAAATAGTAAAGCAAGCCATAGCCATGAGAAATCCAAGCAGTACATGAAAGAGCCTTGGAGCTTGGTAAGATCCGAACTAAGCTGTATTCCCACCCTGTGAACAGGGAGGGGGGGAACGAAAGGAAAAGAGGCGAAACAAACTGGGTCAGTCATAAAGACTGAGTAAGTGCTAGTGGCTTTCAGCATAAAAACAGGTGAAGATAATATGGCATGAATAAACTGAAAGTAAACATAAGCATGATGACAAGGTAAGATATAGGCACGATTAATCAAGTATAACATTCCATGCTTCCTACCAAGAGTATCATCACAAGGTTCCTACCAAGTATCACATTGCAAGGTTTCTATTAAGTATAACATCGCAAGATTTCTAAGCTTCACCATTCCACTATTTTCTTTGATTTCCTAAATTCTCTGCACCAACTGTACTAGTACCCGAACCCGTATCATTCTTTCCATGTATATGTACAGTCCCTTGCCTTATATCGTACGGGTTTCATCACGTATTTCTATACTACTTCAATGTAGTGCCACCATTCTTGAAATCGTTTGGACCGCCACCCTTGTTATGGCTAGGTTTCCTTATCATGAACTATCGCGTGTTCAACTAGGATTTATGCCACCTAGGACCACTAGGGATTATGCTACCTATTGAATGTTTTCTAGATTCGATTAGGGTTTATGCCACCTAGGATTCGATTAGGGATTATGCTACCTAGGACCACTAGATCTATTATTTATTACCTAGATCTAATCGAGGGTTTTCTTATCGAGCGCTTCCTAGATTCAACTAGGCTTTATGCGACTTATCTAATACTTCTCGGATTCAGGATTTATGCCACCTAGGTCCACTAGGGATTATGCTACCTGTCGAAGAATGCCCCTAGTCTAGGACACACTACTCAGAGCGGTATATGTTCCTAGACTTTCCCCACGTATGTGTCGCGAATCGTTTATCGCTGTCTAGATGCACATGTCCTGAAATGTGCGACCCGAGTCCCGTGGCAAGTCTAATCTAGAAACACGGAACTCGGTCGGGAGCTTTCAGATATCTACCGATGCAGATGCTAAGGTCTATTTTTCTACCAGTGGTTATGGTCCCACGTGACCCCTCCCTCAACTAATGAAAGGCAATCCAAGAAAATCAAGCACGAGAACTATGCTCCTGCCACCTATGCCCCACTTCCCTATTGGCCAGCCTCAACCATAACCAGATAGCAAGTATATGGTCTGTTGGGAGTTCTCTGCTTTTCCGTATGCGTACTACGATTGACTGAAGATGGTAGGTAGTCGACGACGTGCTATCACAGGGCTAAACTAAGTATCGCCGACCCACGCTGATCCACCCTAGCCTTTAGGTTGCTCATACTGCAACCAAGGCATACCCTTGGTTCTTCTACCACAGACCTTAACCTCTGTGAGCCCAGGCGGATCATCTGCAACCTCACAGAGGGATACTAAGAGTACCCTCGCGTCCCCCGAAGCTACGTGCTTCTAAACCCAGTCCGCTGGAGCCTTTTTCGAAATCAGATAAACGTTGCTCCTCCTCATGTACTTGTTAAGCGATGATCTACCATATCGGGTTATTCATCTATTATGGACCGACTCAGTTTTCTTGACTAAGAATTATTACTTAGTTGTTCTCAACTAAGGTTTACCACTTTGTTTCTTTTCCCATGAATCTTGTTAACTAAGGTTTATCACTTAGTTTCTTTAACTGGGGATTTCAACTTAGCTCCCGTTCTCGATTGTTTCTTAACTAAGGTTTACTACTTAGCCCTCTTTCTCGTCAAGTTGGATTGGTTAAGTGTCATTAGTCAATTCAAGTTAGCTTAACCCATTCCTTTGTAATATTAAACTGGCTAAGTGTTATCAGTAGTCCGTGTTGACTTAACCCTATAACAAACCAAGTTATATTGGTTAAGTATTTCTTATTACTTAACCCTACCCATTCATTTTGTATTGGTTAAGTGTTCCTTTTAACCTAACCTTGCCCATCTGTTTTAACTAACATGTTATAATGGTTAAGTGTTCCCTTAGTTAACTTAACCCTAACATCCGTTTAATTAACATGTTCTAATGGTTAAGTATTGTCCCTTCATGTTTCAACTTAACCCTGTTCAATTTATCACACTATGATGGTTAAGTGTTCTAAGTTTACTTAACCCCACCCTCTAGTCCAGCTAACATATTAAATTGGCTAAGTGTATTTACTTAACCTTGCCCACTCATCTAGCTAACGTGTTATAATGGTTAAGTATTCTAAATTTACTTAACCCCACCCACTTATCTAATTATCAGGTTATAACGGTTAAGTGTCCTGATTTTACTTAACCTCACCTTCTAGTCTAGTTAACATGTTAAATTGGCTAAGTGTATTAACTTTACTTAACCTCACCCTCTAGTCTAGTTAACATGTTAAATTGGCTAAGTGTTTTCTTAGTTACTTAGCCCCTACAAGTCTTGTCTTATTAACATGTTAAGTGGGTTAAGTGTTTCAGTTAACTTAACCCTACCAATCCTAACTTAGCTTTTATTGTCTTATTAAAGCACCAAACACTTACATTAGACAGGTATTGTTGTGGCTGCCTGTATGCCGGTCGGTTCCGGGCAGTCTTACGCCACAACTCAGTCTAACCTCGGGTCTTTATTAGGCTCAATGCCTTAACCTCTCACATTGGATAGGTATTGTTGTGATTATTGGACAGCCGGGCGGGTCCGGGCAGGTTTACATCACAACTCAATCCAACCTCGGGTTAAGCATGCTCGTATTTTCTAGATTTACATATTTGTCACATTTCATTTTTATATGTAAATGTTTATGGCCCAATTATCCAAATTCACTAATTTTGGGTATAACAATTTATACTGCTTTAAATGTCACTAGTCATTGACATGTGTCAGACATGCCAATACATGTATTTTATTTTAAACCCAACGTTTGTTTCCCCCGTTTATACGTACGCATCATTATAACATATGTTGGGCTTAACATTTCAGCCCAACTCGTAAACATAAAAAGGGGAAGCACATAATCATGAATTGTTCTAGAATACATAAAAGTGTGTGGCGCATGGACTTGCAACATAGCGTTTTCACTAACATAGATTGTAGGTCATGTGAACTTGCATTCAAATAAGGATATAACTAAATTGGTGTCACATGAAATGGCGTACTTTTAGACTTGTTTAAACATGGTTTTATACACATATAACTAGGCATTATGTCAAACACCAAACTAGCATAAAAATGTCCACTTTTTGACATAACCCAAAGGTGTAAACTAACTTTACATCAAGTAGCCTATTTCAACATGAAACTAGCATAATTTGTGTAACCAAAAGGTACTTGCATAAACCCAATTATCACTTGCAAATAAACATAATAATGTATACAAAGGTTTTGAGTCATGTAGGCATAAAAGGTTTCAACTTGGAACATGTTTACATGAGTCTCAACTTAGGCCTAAAAAGAATATATGCTAACCATGTTAATGACATAACATAAAGATGTCAATTCTAGTTTTTACTACAAACTTGCAAGTGATATTTATCTTCATATACAAATGTCAATAGGCTCGCATCAACCAATTTATTCCACAAACACCCAATACATAATACGACATAGTCAACGCAATACACCGAATTTTCATCAATATCTTACAATAGTAAAACCCCAATTTCAATTACATCGAATCACATCGCAATTTCTATTCATATTCAGAAAACCACTATACTTACAATGGGCGCTGAAACTTGTTTTCTGGTTTCTGTTATTATGAATTTGCAAAGCTTTCCCTTGGAGTAGAAAACGTTGCGTAGAAATTAGATTAGATTTTGTTTCTTGAATCGTTGTTCGTCTCTTTTCAAGCGGAGGCTCTCCTTAGCTTCCTTCTGACATCATGGCGGCTCAAGTTCTTATTTTTGTGTGAGTTTTAGTTGGAGACCTAGGGTGTTTTTATAGAGTTGCAAGTTAATTAGAGCTGTCGATGAAGCCAGGTTTAATCAAAGCCATCCGTTCAAAAGAGAAGCCAATCAAAAGAAGACAACTCAGCCCTAGAGACAAGACCAGGCCCAGAAATTCGACCAGAACACAGACCAGGCTAGCCAGACCTGACCAGGTCGACCCTATGGTCGACCTGGGTCAACCAGGTCGACACTATGGTCGACCCTATGGTCGACCTGGGTCAACCAGGTCGACACTATGGTCGACCCTATGGTCGACCTGGGCCCTGAGCAGGAATTTTTCTGCCCAGCCCGGGTCTGGTCCTATTTTTGAATTTTGAATCCGTTTTTCGAGCTGTTTGAATTTTAAATAAATTCTTAAACTTCCGGAGGTCATATCTCCTTCGTACGGAGTCCGATTTACGCAAACTCAGACTCTATCTCAAGTAGAATTTTGAGACGAACGCAATGGCGTAACACGTTTCCCTTAATTCTTCTTATAAAATTTAATTATACTTTAATTTGTGAAACTTAATGTTACAGGACTACGGGGTGTTACATCAGAGTACAAGAATATAATGTAGTATGAATAAATAATATACATTTGATAAATATCAGAGATTCAAATTGCAAAGCAGTGGAAAATAACACATAACACAACTGTAAGAAATACACGGATACAGAGCGTTCTGAATATAGCTCCAGTTGTAAACCCAGGATCCTGTGAAAATAATGTCTGCAAAAACCAAAACTACTAGCTGCTCGTGTGGAAAATAGGGGCACCCAGAGTTTAGGTTAAAAGAATAAACTCCAGGTGTAACGACCCTCCATTTTGACCGCTCCCAATCGGTGGTTAAACTGACTCGAAGTGTTCAAAAGGACGGATTGTTATTGGCTTACAGGGTTTAAAATGGAATTTAACACTGAATCACAAACATAGAAAATAAGTATCTCACATATGAATTTTTATACACAAAAGTTTATCAGAGTTAATACCATATTTATGTTTTATATACAGCGAAAGATTAAATTATACATACATTAATTAAGTAAACAACATAATTAGGAAGAACAAACCAAAACGAGCACATCTTCACGTGCTTCCGATCTAGTCCAGTCGTCTTCATACCTGTCACAGAAATACACACAGTAATCTGGAACAAAAATAATTTTAAATTCTAATAGATATAATTTTTATTTTAAAAATTTATTTGCCTTAGAATTTTGGTGTTTCTCATCATCTTTCATGACTTGATCTGATTTATATATTCATCCATATGTGTCTAGACAGCTTGTGATATTCACAGTGATACACTGTAAATACCACAAGGCAGACAATATGCATATACATATATTACAGTGCAAGGACAGGGAAATTTTTTCTAAATGGCTGTATATACACACGTGTATAAATATACACACGTGCATTGCCTCGCCAATCAAAGTGCAACTAAGGAGCAGCCACGTGGACCAACTCGACCTAGAGCAAGTGTACAAGTGTACAACAATATAATTACACATATAAATGCAAACTAAAATATATTCCTAAGTTCAGGCTGTCACTAAAGCAGGAAATACAAATACATATAATGATATGGTCAGTTTTTGTTGGCAGTACAAACTTAAGATAACATATGCTATAGAGTGTGATCATGACACATTTATGTTACACTACATTATTTTGCAAGAACATTCATTAACTTGTAATCACTTAATGATTATTGATATAGTAAGTTATGGCAAGACATTGGCATGCATGCATAAAGATCCATGTATTTTATAATGAACATTTCATTTTGTATAACAATATACATGCAACAATTTGTATTTTAATCCTACTCACTGCAAGTTGTGCTATGTTAATTTATACTGCACTTGAATTTGCAGTAGCTAATCCTGTCGCAAGGGTATATTTCACTTCAATTATATATTTTGCCTATATATAACATGTATAATGACAATTGCTATACATAAGTTTAGGAAGACCGAGCATGTTTTGAATGTATGTTTCATTGTGTATTCAACTACAAACTATTTTGCTGCATATTGTCACTTTGTGTGATTACAATATACAAATTTTGAACATTTTATTTTACACAATAAACTTACATTGAATAACTGTGTTTCATGGCTTACTCACGTGTACTGCATCTTGCAAAAATCAATCATGGATTAAGGCAATTGGAAAAGTAAAATTCTCCCTGTTTAATGTAAATTTCGTAGTGTGAACTATTAAAGATAGCATATGCAAGTGTACCCAGCGTAAATAGCTCAGATAGATGACTTTATTTCATATGACCAATCATATGGATGGCAGATGGTTGTATATATATATATATATATATATATATATATGTTTAGCACGATTTTTGTATCACACACAAATAGATCAAAATATGTTGAATTTGATCTTCTGATGGAATTATCCTGTCAAGTCAAGTATAGTGTAATATTATCCATCAATTTAAATTAGATGTGGCAAAACACATATCAAAATGTGTATTATTTGGGGTTTGCAAATTGCATTTGCAACATACAAATATTATACTGTGCATAAGCAGTATGGAATTAAAGGTTCCATTTATGACTGGTTTGGTCATACCATTCAAATGCATTCTATTGAACAGTTAACAACTTATATTACCAAAGCATACTAATGGATTTACAGATGTAGTTATCTTTGATTAACTGTAAGTGTTATTTTCATACATGCGGTAGCTTAACATGAAAATATCCGTGAAGTATAAAATTGCAATTTTCATGGTATATACATAAAATATGGCAAGTGTATTGAAGGGCCATAAATACAATTTCATTGATTTCCAAAAATATGTTTTTGGCATCATAAATTTACATGCAGCTATAACATTGGCCAAGCAAGAGAATAACATGAATGAGAACTTGTGCAACAAATAATCTATGTCCAAGTTTTACAAAGAGTAAGCAGCAAAATTTGTTTAAGGAAAACAATCAATTCATTGCCTTTTTCCAGAAATGAAAAGGCAAAAACCAAGAAAGGGGCTCACAATCATTTTATATTTTGCAAGACAATCAATTCCCTTTTGGACAACTCAATTCGAGAATTCACAGAATAGTAAAAGGGGAATGTTTCAAATTTGGCAAGTATTAATTAAAGTTCGAATTTTAATTTTGGCCAATGTTTAGAATAGTTTATAAAGCCATCCAAGTTCATTGAGCAATCACACAAGCATATTTGGAAAACACTAATGTCTTCCAGAATTAATTCAATCAAATTAAAGGGGCCACAAATGTTTTAATTCACAAAGGACTCATGATCACATTTTTTTTAGACATAAATAAGACCGATTTCTTTCTGTAAATCATTCAGTACTCCTGTGAATTCAAAGCAGATTTAAATTGATTCAAGTATGGCAACATTTCAGATTGATAAGCAATCCAAATCATTAAAACCATCAAGGCAATTTACAGAGGAAATTAAAAGCCATGATTTCAAAAGATTAATCAGGGAAAAGTCAAAGCTAGCCATTTAGCGAAATCAGAGGGTGATTTAGGATTTTCTAATCCTATATAATTACACCTCATCATCACTGGCATGCCAATCGAAAATCAACAACAAAACTGAAAGAAAATATTAGAGAAATCATTTTCAAATAAACTCATAGATTTTTTGATCAACAACAACCCAAATCGAAGCATCTGAAAGCAACAAAGGTTTGAGCATCAGAAGATTTATCCGGATTTGAAGAAGCAACGCGATTTTGAGGAGGATATCAGAAACCCTCGCCATTTCTCATCGCCGCCCCATTATTTTCTTCTTCTTTTTTTCCTCCTTTCCAAGGCTGTAAAACCCAAAAATAAAATAGTAAAGGGAGAAAGTCGGTGAAAACAAAACGACAGAAGATATGCGTAGATGTAACAACCCGTATTTTTATAACATGTTAAAAAAATAAATCAAGGCAGAATTAAACTTTAAATTCAGAATCAAGGGTAACGGGTTTCGCCATTGCGTTTGTCTCGAAATTTTACATGAAATAGAGTCCGAGTTTACGAAAATTGGAGTCCGGATGAAGAAGTTATGGCCTGTACAAGTTTCAGCAGGTTTCAGGCAGCACTGGACCAGGGGGTCGACCTACCCCCCCCCCCCCCCAGGTCGACCATAGGGTCGTCCTACCTCCCAGGTCGACCATAGTGTCGACCTCCCCCCTTACAGGTCGGCCTGGTCGGCCTGTTTTGACCCAGAACTCATTTTTGAAGCCTGAGACATGTTTTGATGGTCCGGATTGATTCTAGGGTTAATCTAAGGGCCTAAACTAGTTCCTACACCTATATAAACATCCTAATACCTAACCTAATTCATACAATAATTCATATGACACCAGAATACTGCTGGACTTCCTCTTGATCATGGCCGCCGCTCTCTAAACTTTTCTCTTAGCCTCCAAACTAGATTCAAACTAGAGATTAAAGCTTCTACAGCAATTCTACAATAATTCAAGAAGATAAATCAATGTCTCTGCAACGTTCTATGACAATTTTAGTTCTTAATTCACTAGCCATGCTCTGTAAGTTCTAATTGTTTTTAGATTTGAACATTTAATTATAATATGGACATGAAATAAAGTGGAATTGGATCTAAGTATGTTTATCGATTCAGATTTATTTCTGTTGCTTCTTGGATCTTGAGTTTTGGGACTTTTCTATTCTCATTTATCATGTCAAGTTTATGATCTATTCAGCAGTTTTCTTGATTCGTTATAACGTTATCATCAAGTTGTAATCTTTATGCCTATCATGATGATTTGTGCTATTTTCTCTTTGATCTAGTTCTTATTGCAACTTCTACCTCCCCCTATTTATTTTCTTTTGATGAACCTAGGTCAATTTCGGACCTAGGCCAAAACTACGATATACGTGCGATGGTATACGGTGGAAATATTGAAATATTGCCTAGTGGAATATATGTGTTTGGTGGAATCGAAGGCATAATATGAAAATTGGATGTTTGGGGATAATTTTCCATTAACATGAAACTTGATATATCTAATTTGATATGGATCTTGGTATATATATATAATTTTTCATGGATCTTGATATGTGTAATTTGGCTAGAACTTGTTATGAGTAAATTGGTGTAAACGTAGTATACATGTAATTTTGGGTATAAAACTTGATCTATGTAAATTGGGCATATCTTTGTAAACATGTAAATCATGAATCTTGAACATATGTAAATTTGGTAGGAATTGGGCATATGTAAAATTAACACGTAATCTAGAACTTGGGCATATGTTACTAAGCTGTAAGGCTCTTTCATGTACTGCTTGGATTTCTCTTGGCTATGGCTTGCTTTACTATTTTACCTGGGGAATGATTTATGACTATGGTTTTATGCTTCTTTACTATTGCAAGACAGATTTCGATGTAATGGATTTAATGGCATTTTGATGTAAAAGGCTTTAGATCTTTCTAGATTTTATAGCAATGAAATTTGGTTCTTCTTCCGTTGTTTTATATGTTCTGTCTTGTAATATTTCTGTGTATGTTTACCTAGATAATGCTCCACCAAAGCTAGTGCATTCCCTTTGTGAGTGACCCTAGCGGAGGTGGGGTGTTACATTTGGTATCAGAGCAGAAGGTTACCAGACTGGGCAAAAGTTTTTAAAACCTTTTTGAAATTATTTTCAAAGCCATTTACAAAGAAGCATTTTTCAAGAAAAGTTTTATTTTTGAAGGCTTTTCCCCAAAGGCCATTAGCATTATCCTTTGTTTCCTTGTTTGAATCCCTTTTCCTTTCTTTCCTCCATCTGTTGCCACATTAGTTCCATCTGCGACTAATCTTATTTCAAGCTTTGTAGGGTTGTCGTGCGATGGAGGTAATTCTCGAGAGACCTGTTAACACGTTATATAAGAGGGGATAAGAGTGGTTAAGGAGAATAAGGCTCAGAACAAGAAGGTAGAAATGCTTCTGTAGGAAAGTCTAGTTTATCTTTCTACCCTATTCGTACACTTTTTGATTATGGTCTATCGCATCCTTTTTAATTCTGCTTCGATAGTTGAGTCTCTGCACCTTAGTACTAGCGTAGTAGGGGATCCCGTTTTGGTCTCAAATCCTTTGGGGAATCGGCTCATTTATTCATGACTTGTTTGGATTTGAGAATGTTTATGCTAAGTGTTGTGTTTAGAAGTAATGCTTATGTTTTTGGGCAATGGGTTGATTCTAGGGATGGCGTGGTTTTCCAAAAATGATACCATTCTCGAGTATGAAAAGAGGGTAGTTATACGCTTGACATGCCTTGGTAATGCCCTCAAAGTCTAGTGTAACCCTGAGGATTCTGCCATGCTTAGTTACCTAGAATCTCTTGATACATTTGTTGATCTCGAGTAGTGTTCGCCACTAAGGTAGATGGTTCATTTCGCTTAGGCATGAGTTATAGGAAATCACCTTAGTAAGTACATTTGGCAACATGGCTAACATCTGTCTATTTGCAAGAGATAATTCTTTTGCGTGGAATACCCTATAGTGAGTAAACGAGATCCAGGATTCACTAGTGAATTTTGGAGAGCTTGCATGAAACCATGAGTACGCAGTTATGTTTGAATCGGGTATACTAGAAAGAGAATAAGCGAAAGTGGAACGAGAGGCGACAGTGGAATGAGTTCCAACTCATATTCTGGGAACAAGAATTAAGGAACTACGAAATTGTGAAGTTAAAGACGGTCAAAGAATAATGGAGTTAAGCTCAAGGAAATACGACTTAGAAGATTGAAGACTAGACACGCGCATCATATCTCTTTTTAAGAATATATCCTTGATCCCTCTTTTCTTGTAGAGCTTACTTGTATGTTATCTTTTAAGTATAACCTCTCGGTCCTATTCTCAATCCTATTTCGGTTGCAAACCCCATAGGGAGTATGACTTATCTGTTAGTAATACATGTTGGGGCTTGAAGGTGTCCGTTGGGTTGACAAAACTTTTTGGGTTTTATAGGATATGGGCTGGTGCTTAGGGAGTTCTTCTCCTATTCAGTATATATGTGACGTAGATTTCCAGCTTTGACATTGCCTAATAGGCACAAAGTTTTTACTTTCTTCTATCATTCGGCTATATCTTTAGGTAGGAACAGTTGAGTGAAACATGTGTTTGAGACATGTTATGATTGATGGTTGCAAGTGGTTGCAAGTGGTCGCAAGTGGTTGCTCGTGGTTGCATAACACACATTAGGCACTAGATCGGCTCAGACACATTTTCATATTGCATATGCATGAGTGTTTATACTTGTTTATGGATGAAATTGAATGTGTTATCATGTTAATGTTGCATATGGATAGATGTTTGAGGACAAATATAGTGTTTATGTGATTAGGGCTATTTGCATACATGTTGGACTCATGGCACTAAACCTATTTTGCATTAAGAAGATCAATCAGGCCTGATCATTTGCATTAGATAAGGAACATATACACACACTTTCTACATATGTTCATACAGCATTAGAAATCTCTTGAGGACAATGGATGCTTGTGATTGATGATTGGATGGTAGGACACATTCTTCTTAACTTGAAGATTTCGGGGACGAAATCCTTTAAGGAGGGGAGAATGTAACAACACGTATTTTTATAACATGTTAAAACAAGGAATCAAGGCAGAATTAAACTTTAAAATCAGAATCAGGGGAAATGGGTTACGCCATTGCGTTCGTCTCGAAATTTTACATGAAATAGAGTCCGAGTTTTCGAAAATTGGAGTCCGGATGAAGAAGTCATGGCCAGTACAAGTTTCAGCAGTTTTCAAGCAGCACTGGACCAGCGGATCGACCATAGGGTCGACCTACTCCCCCCCCAGGTCGACCATAGGGTCGACCTACCCCCCAGGTCGACCATAGTGTCGACCTCCCCCCTTACAGGTCGACCTGGTCGGCCTGTTTTGACCCATAACTCATTTTTGAAGCCTGATACATGTTTTGATGGTCCGGATTGATTCTAGGGTTAATCTAAGGGCCTAAACTAGTTCCTACACCTATATAAACATCATAAGGCCTAACCTAATTCATACAATAATTCATATGACACCAAAATACTGCTGGACTTCCTCTTGATCATGGTCGCCGCTCTCTAAACTTTTCTCTTAGCCTCCAAACTAGATTCAAACTAGAGATTAAAGATTCTATAGTAATTCTGCAATAATTCAAGAAGATAAATCAATGTCTCTGCAACGTTCTATGACAATTTCAGTTCTTAATTCACTAGCCATGCTCTTTAAGTTCTAGTTGTTTTTAGATTTAAACATTTAATTATAATATGGACATGAAATAAAGTGGAATTGGATCTAAGTATGTTTATCGATTCAGATCTATTTCTGTTGCTTCTTGGATCTTGAGTTTTGGGACTTTTCTATTCTCATTTATCATGTCAAGTTTATGATCTATTCAGCAGTTTTCTTGATTCGTAATAATGTTATCATCAAGTTGTAATCTTTATGCCTATCATGATGATTTGTGCTATTTTCTCTTTGATCTAGTTCTTATTGCAACTTCTACCTCCCCCTATTTATTTTCTTTTGATGTAACCTAGGTCAATTTCGGACCTAGGCCTAAACTACGATATACATGCGATGGTATACGGGGGAAATATTGGAATATTGCCTAGTGGAATATATGTGTTTGGTGGAATTGAAGGCATAATATGAAAATTGGATGTTTAGGGATAATTTGCCATTAACATGAAACTTGATATATATAATTTGATATGGATCTTGATATATATATAATTTGACATGGATCTTGATATGTGTAATTTGGCTAGAACTTGTTATGAGTAAATTGGTGTAAACGTAGTATACATGTAATTTTGGGTATAAAACTTGATCTATGTAAATTGGGCATAACTTTGTAAACATGTAAATCATGAATCTTGAACATATGTAAATTTGGCAGGAATTGGGCATATGTAAAATTGACATGTAATCTAGAACTTGGGCATATGTTAATTATGTAAAATTTGGAGTAGAAACATATATGATAATTTATGACTTGGAGAAAGTTTAATATGAACGCGCCTAAGTTGGGTTTTGGGTAGTTGGCTTGTATTGTAAATAAAAGGCAATAACTTGGCATAACCTTATAGTGAATTTTGATAATAATTTGGAAATACATTTTGGGACAAAAACGTGAATTTTGAACTTGATAATTGATATATAACTGGAAATATGAACGTGGTTGGAACATGAACATTTCTATATGTTATACACATGAACTGATATTGGGTTTTTGGGTGGAATACGACCATTAATGAACCTGTGACACGAGGTTAGACTCAGTTTGTGGTGTAGATCTGCCCGGAACCGCCCGGCAAATCCAGTAGCCACAAAGTGTCAGTCTAATGTGAGAGGTCGAAGGCCAAATTGTAGGCGTAACGGTTTATGACACGAGGTTAGACCCAGTTTGTAGTGTAAATCTGCCTGGAACCGCCCGGCAAATCCAGTGGCCACAAAATGCACGGTCTAATGTGAGAGGTCATGATTCGTTCGTCATAATGAATGAATTAAGGAATACTAACCATAATAAGACGTGGGTATGGTTAGAGGGTTAGGTGGGATGACATGGGAAATTTGACATGTAAATGTGGACCAAACCGGTATGAGTTAAGAACATGTGAAACTTACAAATGTAGGCTTAACCAACATAATAGTTAATCAGACCAATGGGTGGGTTAAGTAATATGACTAGATTAATGACATTTAACCAATATAACATGACACGTGGCAGGGTTAAGTCAACTTGAACATATAGATAATACTTAACCAACTTAGCATGATATGTGGGCGGGTTAAGCCATGAATTATTTGAATATACTTAACCAATTGGACACGATGATTTGATAGGGTTAAGTCATGAACCGCTTGAATATACTTAACCAATTGGACACGATGATTTGATAGGGTTAAGTCATGAACCGCTAGAATATACTTAACCAATTAGACACGATGATTTGATAGGGTTATGTCACGAACCGCTTGAATATACTTAACCAATTTAACACGATGATTTGATAGGGTTAAGTCATGAACCGCTTGAATATACTTAACCAACTTGACAGATGATTCGTAGGGCTAAGTCATGAACTTGAATGACAACACTTAGCCAATTTGACATGACACGTAGGCGGTTTAAGTCACGAACTTGAATGACAACACTTAACCAACTTGACATTCTAGACTGATGGGGTTAAGTCTCGAATTTAAATGACAACACTTAACCTACTGAACAGAAACCCTAGTTGCGCGGTCCTTTTCAGCAGTAACCCACTAGATGTATCACGGTACCCTGGAACTAGGCAGGGTGGGGCAACTGGGCTGATTGTAAGCGACCAGAACGACGGCTGAGTTGGTGCGCCATTGTAGGTTCAGGCGGACTATGGTCGTGTACGTAGTCCGGAATTGAAAAAGAAGGCATTGGGCACCAGTAGGTTAACACTGTGCGTGCTTGATTCGTGTCGGTGGTTGGCACCCTAGGGCTTGATACACCCTATGGTGGACCTAGCACAGGTGACTACATTTCGTGATTGGGCCGTATGACACATACACATGAACGAGCTAGGACTTGTAGGGAGCCGATCGATTAATAGATCGTTACGAGGAATTCGTTAGGTAGCATAATCCCTAGTGGTCCTAGGTGGCATAAACCGTAATCGAATGGTAGTCCTAGGTAGCATAATCCCTAGATGTACACCTAAAGGCAACTGCAATTACAGGGACTGGGATCACGTTATCATTTTATACAGATTACTAGTTGGGATACTAGCTAGGTGGTGCAGGGATTAGTATGGGGTGCGATAGTAATTTCGATTCTAAACCGCTTTGACTTAGTTTATGGTATTTTCCCAATTTCAGTTTATGCCTGTCATGTCCTTTTCCTTATTCATATACCGAAGCACCACTAGACTTACCAGGCTTTATGTCTGACTCTATGTTTTCTTTCGTCTTCTTTTCTTCCGTTCCCCCCCTCCCAGGTAGTCAGGGAGGGAATAACTCAGATTTGTATGGACCTGTTACTCTTTCCAAGCTTGAAGACTCTTTGATGTGCTGCTTTGGACTCTCTTTTCCACCGCTATGGCTGGCTAATGTTTTATTAGGGAATATCATTGTATATTTATGCTTCTTTATTTTGTTAAACAGGGTAGATACTTTGTGGCTGGGAAACAATTTTTGTAAAAGCTGTTGATAAATGAAATAAAGTTTTGCTCACCTTTCCGCTGCTTTATTTATCTGTCTTGTAATTTATCTGCATCTTTTACCTATAATACTTCACAGAACTTAGTGCATTCCCTTTGTGAGTGACACTAACGGATGTGGGGTATTACATCTGATGTAAATTGTTGTAAAAGCAATGAAATGTTCTTCTATTTGTTTTCTGGTTTATTGTGTTCTCAACTCAATCCGGGCTTTCTCGAAAGGGCGAGTTTAGGTTGTTTCAGTTGCTATCAGAGCTTTGGTTTACAAAGCTCGAGAACAAGACACATTAGAACCAAACGAAAGAATTCATCATAGATTGGATTAGTAATGTCCAATAGGAATGACTTGTTAGAGATGGGATCAATAGTATCCTAGAACGAGTGTGAAGAGTGTTATTTTTAAAATAAAAATGAAAACAAATTTTGTTTTGAAAATTTAAACCTTATTATACATATTTGAGTATTTTATTCTAAAGTGATTTTGAACTATCAGGTATATGGAAATTTTAATATATGTCCGATCCACGTGTATTTGAAGTCTCAAATATACTGGATAGATATAGAATCACACTTTAGTCGCTCGGAGATGATCCTGGTGATTAATTGATTATCATCAATATCTATGTTCCAGTTTCGAAAGTGGGATATCTATATATTTCCAATTAACTGGTGTGAGAACCAAAATTAGATAGGGTTATTGTTGTGAATTGGCATCAAGAACATGATTTTGAATATATATATCAAAGTTATGAATTTGAAAATTTAATTAACCAATTGATTGTTGATTGTGTTATGTGATTATTAGTTGAACTAATGAGAATATTGGATTGATAAATCAATAAGAGAGTGTAAGGTAAATTTAGCCCAATCAAATCAAATATTGAACTGAATTGGAAATTGATTGAAATTGCATACATGTACATATATATATATATATATATATATATATATATATATATGTGTGTGTGTGTGTGTGTGTGTGTGTGAACAGGTCATAGCATGGAAGCTAAGAAGAGGAATAAAATTGTATGCCCGACAAATAGGTATAAGTTTATTGTATTTCTTGGATTTTTATGATTTTATGAGCCGATTGGCTAGCCGCTTGGTTTTTCTTTTTCTTTTGGATAGATGAGGGCCCTGAGAGACTAGTTGCGGTTTTAAAGGTCTCCCCGTATAAAGGAGGTTATGGCGAAATTTTTCAAAAATTTAAGGTGTTAGCCAAATTTTTGAAGAATTTGAAAATTATTAGAAACTGAAAAATTGGAGAATGAAAGTTGAGTTGGTTAGTTAAACAAATTTCAGCTCCATTCTTTTCGAGGACGAAAAGATCTAAGTGGGGGAGATTGTACCAACCTGGATTTTCAGAACCAATTTAAAATTTTTATTTTTAGCTATTTTAATGAATTTTGAATATTTAAAAAGATTTATTTCAAATAATAACGATTTAAAATTTATTTAAATCGAAGTTAGAACGTATAATTTTGTTTTAATTATAAAACGAACTAGAAATGGGGCGGTAGTTTGAAAATTCGATTTCAAATTTCAAATGAATGTACAGGATTCAAAATAATTCAGATTTCATTAAAACCAGAAATATTTGGATCTTTTTAACAATATCCTTCTAATGAATGTGAAAAATCAAGATTTCATAATGAGAATAAAAGTTATGTCTAGTTTAAAATTTGGAATAGTCGCTATGGAATTTATATATATTTTATATAATATATAGCCCTTAAAATAGCCATTTTGCAAACGACCTCCGTTTTCAACGAAACAACTTTTTTTGGATCCGAGATGTCAAATTATTGCTAGATTCCAATTTTCATAATTATGGAATTAATATGTGAGCGTGGTGAATTTAAACGTGTTTGGTCAATTTAGTTTGAATATAATCGACTACAAAATTACCATTTTTAGAACGGTCTCCAAATTCGATGAAATTAGTTTTGTTAGGACTATATCGTCAAAACATAGCTAGATTTATTTTTCTGGAATTTTTGGAGTCAATATGTGGCCCTGGTAAATTAAAATGTACGTTTAAATCAATTTTGAACGTTATATTAATTTATATTTTAATCTAAAAGAAAACCGATCGAAATAGTCGAATTGGCTTGCGGAACATATCCCATTGTGTCTGGAATGGGGGTAATTAGCTAGGGCGACAGTCGTTGGGTTTGATTTGGGGTTCGAACGAAAAAAGTAACTTTTTGGAATTTAATTAAATTAAATATATATATTATTAAAACTTGGTCAACCCCATTATCTTCTCTTTCTCCCCCGTTGTTATTTTCAAAAGAAGAAAAAGAAAAAAATCGCGAAACCCCAGGCCGCCGCCGTCGATCCCTCCCCTCCTCCTCCTCCCCGTTGCCCCTCCTTCTCCCTCCTCTCTCCTCTCATCCAACTCGAGAAACCCACCCCCAAACAATCGCGCCAAACCCCACATCCTACCGCTACCTGAACCAGCACCGCCACCTCTAACCACCAACACCCTCCTCCGACCACCTCCGCCAGCCGTGGACCCCCCATTTACCGAAACCCCTAAAATATGTGAGTTTTCTATTTTAATTCTTTGATTGAAGATTTTTATTTACATAAAGATACGATTTTTATTTACATAAAGATACGATTTTTATTTATATAAAGTTATGATTTTTTTTAATTAAATAAAGTTATGATATTTTAGTTTTATGTAAAAATATCACTTTTGGTTAGTTAAAGTAGGATTTTTATTGTAGGAAAAAATATTTTTGGCAAGTTTAAAATATGATTTTTAACTAGTGTATGGCATGGAAATATTTTTAGAAATATAAAAGTATGATTTTTATATATATAGTAGCATAATAAAAATATGATTTTTTTATATATATTAAACTTTATAAACATGTTATTTTTATAAATATTAGCATAGAACAAAAATAGGATTTTTAATATATGTAAAGCAAATTAAAAATGAAAATTTTAATATATATAACATTGAATAAAAATCTGATTTTTTATAAATAAAGCATTATATTAAAAATGTGATTTGTAAATATATGAAGTGCTATTAAAAATGTGATTTTTAATATAAACTGCGTGAAACTGATTACATTGGAATCACGGTAAAGAACACTATGCACTTGAACAAATCCAAATCCAAACCGTTAAATTAAAGACTGACGGAGTGGAAATCAAAGGTGAGAACTCCTTCTCACTATATTTATTTTACAATTAAAAATATTCTAAGATGCAGATGGGGCTTAGAAGCCCCCGACACTATTTATTGTACAAACCATGTTGTTTGAATTGAATTATATGAACTTCATCGCTCGAATTCGCACAATCACATAAATTGAAAGCGATATATGGATATTACTGACACATGGATTTCATACTCCGTGAATAGCCACTTATGGCGCCGTAAACGGCATTGGGGTAGTTGAGTATTTATTTATTTGGATGTTCTACGTGATTTGATTATGGTTGTGAAAATTAATTTATTTGTTTGGATTTGATTTGGATGTGAATTGGATTGAAATTGGTTTGTGTATGGCATGAGCCAGTATTAGGCGAGGGATAAGGCTAGACCTTATTCCGATTCTAGTATCGTGCCGTTATGCTACCAAAATTTTCTAAAAAGTGTTAGAAAAATTTAGTTAGTTGAAAATATTAATTTTAGCTTATAATTGAGATAAATAAAATAATTATTGGGTAGTTAAAAATAAGTTTACACATCCATTTACAAGTCGGACGATTTGTTCATGCTTGCCTATTTTTAAGATATCGATTGGGACGATAATTTTACACATCGCCCAACTGCAAATATAATATTCAGTACTTGTTGGTTGAAACCTCACAAGGGTATTGGGATGATATTTGGCATACACTAATCCCAATTGTTTAGTTGTATGTCAATGGATTGGTTGACAGATTGTTGTAAGCGTTAATTATTTATATTTAATGTTTATGCAGTTGTGTAAGGCACTCAGGATGGTGGTTGACTGTGCATAATTATTGTTGTGTACTTGTATGTAAAAAAATCCATATAAATAACGTTGTATTGTAATTGATTGTGTGTAATGACCCGTATTTTTGGCAGTCAAATATTTAATTTAATTTATTATTTTAAATATTATATTTAGAATATTAATGGATTTTAATATTGAATTCGATATCAAAACGAAGTATGAACGTTATATATTTATATATATTATAAAACAAGCTCGAGCTGTAGTTCGTAATATGGAGTTTTGAACTTCAATCGAATATACGAGATCCAATATAAGTCGGATTTCTATGAAACAAGAAACGTTGGGATCGTGTTGACTATAATTTTCATATGAAAGAGAAAATTCCAGATTTTGTGTTATAGATAGTTAGATATGGCCAAATCAAATTTTGAAATAGTCACTATGAAAATCATTATTTAAAATATAGGCTCTTAAAATAGCGATTTTGCAAACGGACTCTGTTTTCGATGAAATCAGTTTCATTGGAACTGTATCGTTAAATTATTGCATAGTAGTAAATTGTGTGGCAAACCGATGTCGTATGTGACCACGGCAGCCGTAAATGCCAAATCAATTTCTATAGTGTGTAATTAAATTAATTTAAATTAATAAAGGGATATTTGACTGTAACTTGAGAAGATGATAAAATTCGGTCACGAAACCAATTTTGTTGAGTTCGTGTCGACGATTAGAGTCAGGATAGGTGTATAGTTTGATATTTTTGAAGACCAGGTAATTTAGTGTCCAAAATAGCATTTGCGGTACGTATAAAAATAGCGTACCGAGAAATAGTCTTGGAATACGACGAAATTGGTATTATTGGATTCGTATTAATTAATTATTGTATGATTTCAATTTTTGTATCAATCGGACTTACCGTTTGATCGTGGCAATGATAAACGCCCAAATCAATTATATTATTTTGGTCAATTCAGACAGGGGTAACTTTAAACGAATAAACGACTGGCCAAATGAACTCCGATTTGGACGAAACAAGATTCATTGGATCCGTAAGGAAGAGGTCTAATAAAATATCAAGGCCTCATATTTATTTGATTTTTTCTGTAATTATAGGAATTTTAAACGCTTGATTTTTCATCGGTAATTATAAAGCACTTTTCACAAATAACCTCGGATTTCGACGAAACCTGTCCCATTAGGTCCGGAATATTTTTTATGTTAGAATTACCTTATTTTGTCAAAAATGGAGGTTGTATGTGGTGGTTTTGAGTGTAATTTCGCATCAAAGTTTCTAATATAATATAATATTATTATATTAGTCCAAACACTATATATATACCCTATTTGTGAAAACCTAATCTCTGCATCAAACATCTCTACATGGTCAACGGACTATCGCACCTCCATTTCCATCCTTAACGGCTAATAATGATCCACTTCCACACCATTCAATCACAAAATCCGTTGATAAATACCATAATCATTCAACTGCTCTTATGTTCAGCTTGCCAAGATCGGCATTTTGACCGGCCATGATCATCTCCGATGCCCTGTGATGGCCGGAGCAGTGACTGGAAGTCGCGTTGTTCGAGGGGACATAGCAGGCGAACGGGATGATCGGTTTGAATGCGGTTTCAAGCGGAGAGTAAGGGGAGTGAATCACTCGTTTTTCTGGAGTCGGATGAGGCTCCGCTGCTCAGAGGCACGTGCCATGGCGGGTTCCTGAAGGCGCTACGTGGGTTCCAGTAACAAATCAGCGTGAGTTTGCTTCCGACATTGGAAGAGATATGAAGACCTGGAACTTGAAAAGGAGGAGTTCGTCCTTCCAAGAATTTAAGGAAACGGTTTGGCCTGGTAATGATAATTAAAACATATTTAGTTAATTATAATTATATCCTTATATTAAGTAAATAAAAACTATGCAGGGCAAGCTTTCTGGACCTAGACGATGGGCGGAAATGAAATTAGACGGACAAAGAGGAATGTCAGCCTGAATACGTTATTACAAAGTAATTAAGTAACTTAAATTACGGATGTTTAACAAGCTAATTAGTATGGTTTGGTGTTAAAAAGGTTACTTAAAACATTTAGGGAATACACGTGATAACAGATCAGGTCAGTATCTGAAATCAGAAGGGCGGTTTCCAATAAAAAGTAATTAGTATTTAATACGCTAATTAAGAGTTAATTAATTGTTTCAAATCTTGTTTAGAGGAATGAAACTAACGCAAACCTGGTAACAAAAAAATTTGGGAGTCGGCTGTATCCTTTCATACCAAAACGCAATTTAAGTTTTAATAGTAAAAGTAATTAAGGGTTAATTAGTTTAAATGAAATTGCGTTAACCTTTAAATATTTATAGCATATTCGTATATTATCAGAATTGGACCAGAAAAGAGATATTGGAACTGTATGGACGAACTCTACATTGTGGAACAGATTTAAACAGAAATGGATACTGTTGGAATTTATTGTTGAATTAAACGCTGTTTAATTTAACAGGAACCTCATAAACGACAATGGAAATTCGGTGAGTTAAACTCACTCAATTTTTCCCATTTATATTTTATAAATTGGGTTTTTATTTTGTGTGCTCTGGTTATTGATGGTTGACTGTTTGCTAGTTATATATTTATTTGTTGATTTAACTAATGAAATTAAAACGTTGTTTAATTTCAGTGAAATACCAAATCGTTATTTTAACGATTGGATCCAATGAAGGTAACTTACCTTATTGGTCACGTTTATTTACAAACGTGTTTAACTGTTTGAATTGTTTTGAATTGTTTTGTTAATTGGTTTGTAACGTCCCGTATTTTTACGATATAATAATTAATTAATTTAAATATTTAAATAGTGATTTAGAGATTGAAATGGTTATTTAATTAAATAATGTTGAATATTTAATTAAGACTTATAATATAATAATACATTATAATTACGAAATAGTCGGAAATAGCTAAATTGACAATATTGTGTCAATTGGATAGTGTAAGAGATTTGGCTGAATTTAGATTCGAATTTAAATAACGAATCTATTTAATAAACGACGCTAGAATGTATTGATTAAAATATAATTTTAATCGAGCGCAAAACGTCGCGGCAGTTCGTAATTTGGCGACTCGAACTTTAACTGGATATAACGGATCTGATATAAGTTGGAATTCGGTGAAACAAGAAACGTTGGAATCTATGGAGTTATATCTTTCTAGTGGAAGAGAAAAATCGAGATTTCGTCGTGTAGATGGTAAGTTATGTCCAAATCAAATTTTCAAATAGTCGCTATGGAATCGTTTATAAGCCGTAACGGATATTTAATTTTAATTAAAAATCGGTTTCAAATTCGGAAAAATCCTTTTAGACGTAGGTATAATTTATTTTTTTAAATTTTACTGTAATTTTTAATTTGGAAAATAAGCACTTATTATTTTGAAGTATTTTACACCGTAAACCAGCATTTTGGGGTTTCACAGAATAAGTTAACTTATCTATTTTATTATCATTCTGTGATCGTGGGGCATTGCCCATCATAATGGTATTTTTATTTCTGTCCGTAGCCGACCGTATGTCAACAGAATTTTTCGGTAGAAGGGTACGTACACTAAAGTTTATAACTAAAAACTTAAAAGCTAAGCAAGAGGATATTTCGAGATTACACCATCCTTTCAAATTCAATGCGCTATCTAACTTTCTGTCTCCATCCTACCATGAGTGTTCTGTGCCCTACCCTTCTTCATTTAAAGCAATAGTACTCTTTTCATTCACAACACCGCACTATCTGTATTCCTTAGCTCTTAAGTATAAGGATACATATTAAAATATCTACGGAGGTTACCCTTTTCTTCACAACTAAGAAATCCGATTGTATATAAATACAACGCAAGCAAGAGACATTGAAGCTTCTTCTACATTCACTTACGCAAAGAAAAATGAAAACAAATGGACACAAAAATACACCCACAACTTCCCTTCTTTGAATACCTTTTCCCAACTAAATACACAAAACTCAAGCCAAAGCTTTTTCTTGTTAGTTTCAGAAAAATCAAACTAAATATCCCACGAAAAATCCTGGAACCCCGATGGTAGCACGTTAGGTGGAGGGGTACTTCCTGGCGCCAATGTCAATGAGTGTAGGTAACGTTTTGCGCAGTAAGGGATGGAGCTACGCTCAACTCGATGGTCCTTGGTCCGCGTCCAATCTAAGGAGGGAGGCGTGGTTGTGGGGATTAGCTAATGGTTGCTCCTGTAGTTGTGCAGATTGCTTGGTAAGCCTACGTGGGAACGAGAGGAAGTTTGGGTTCATCATGAATTGTTGGAGTGCAGGCGAAGGGGATCCTGCTTGCTGAAAGACATGTTGCAGATGAGTGCTGCAGGTGGAGTAAAATGGCGGATGGGGTGGGTATGACTGGAGGACGGAGATTGACGAGGCTTTGAAGGGGTACGAGCTGAAACTGAGTAAGGAGAAAGAGTGTACGTAGGTGTAGTTCTGGTGCGTGAGCTAAATACTGGAGAGGGATGTCAGGGTTGGTTTATAAATGGAACAGATCGGTGATGCAAGAAATGGAAGGGGAGTGATGGGAGGGGGTTCGAAGTTTATGATGGGGTGTGCAGTTCGGAGCGGAAATGGGGAGATGAATTTCTGGAAAGACTGAGTTTGTTTTGTGGAGGAAGAATATTGTAGGGTATAGGTTTACATGGTATATGGGGCTGATGCAATGTTAAATCCCACTTTAATTAGAAAAAGGAAGAAGGGAAAATGATGCATGGGTTGATTCCAGAAAAGGGGATGGGCCGAGTGAACAACGGTAAAGCCCAACCAATATTTATTACGTTTAATTTAATTTAAAATAGTGTATTGTCTTGTAAAATCAATAACTATATCATACGATATCCAAATTCAGCAAAACAAGATCCGTCGGGATCATATGGACGAGGGTTACACAATGGAATTGACTGGGACTGAATTGGAGCTCATTACAATTTATAGCAAAATAAATTGTCCAATCTGAATTGTCAATCGAATATCATTATTCAACGATAACTGACCAAAGTGAGTAAAACTCACTAATCTTGAACAGTTATATTTTTATAATGTATTTTTAGAATTGATAAATGATGGTTGATTACTGTGTGTTGATGGTTTGGATGATTTGTTAATTGATTGGTTGAAATTATAGATCTAGTGATATATATACAAATATATATATATATATCGTTAATCAAATATTGATTCTATTGATCAGAATATTTCATATTGAAATGAAATCGATGTTATTTATGTGTTTAACGTCTGTGGATGCAGGGAAACAGGTTGGAGGGATCCAACAGGATTCCTCAATATTTATAATACTGTTTGTTTTCATATATGGTGATATATGATGTGATATATAATCTGTGATTGATTATGATAACACTGGTCTAGTTATTTGGTATTTGAAATACTATAAGAAATACTGGAATGTATAAAAGGGAAATTTCAAAGCGTATTTTGAAAATAAATTATTTATATAAAATCAATGGATCTTATATAAAAGGAAATATTTGTAAAACAAACAGAATTAAAAGAGAATATTTGTTTAGAAAATAAATAGAGTTATAAAAGAAATATTTTTTTAGAAAATAAATAGAGTTATAAAAGGAATATTTATTTAGAGAATAAATAGAATTATAAAAGGAAATATTGGTAAAACAAATAGAATCGAAAAAGGAAATTTGTCGAGATATAAAAGAATTATGAGAAGATTGTTTAAAGTGGATATTAAATAGAAATCTGTTTTAACAGATAAATGAAGAATATTAATTATAAACGATATTTATAAATTAAGTAAAGTATTTATCACTGGATAAATTAAAATACAAGTCTAGATTTATGTAGAGAAGTAGAAACCGGTTTTAACACCGATATTTCAAATGGAATTTGAACTTAGTTTTTAAAGGGAATTAAATGAGATTTTAGTGTAGAAGTATAAAATAAGTTTTTATAGAAAATTATATAAATAGAAGTATAAAAAAAATTGGATTTGGGGATAGTGTTTTTAAATTGCGAAATCAAACTGTTTTGATTCAATAAGAGAAATATTATTCACATTCGATGTGAATGAGGGATTGAAGTAAATATTTTTCAAATAAATTATTTATAAAGGAATTTGGGTTCTGAAATAGGATATAAAAGAGAGTTAATCGATTAGAGTTAACTGAAATAGAGTTAATCGAATTAGAGTTAATCGATTAGAGTTAATCGAAATAGAGGTAATCGAACTAGAGTTAATAGAAATAGAGTTAATCGAATTAGAGTTAATCGATTAGAGATAATCGATTTAGAGTTAATCAATTGGAGTTAATAGAATTGGAGTTAATCAAATTAGAGTTATTCGAAGATAGTTAATCGAATATAAGATATTCAAAGAGAGTTAATCGAATATAAGATATTCAAAGAGAGTTAATCGATTATAAGATATTCGAAAGAGAGTTAATCAAATAAAGTTAATTCGAAAGAGAGTTATCGAATAGGGACTATTCGAAAGAGAATTATATGTTGAAATTCGATTATATCGAATGTAGGAAAGTACTATTTACTTTCCTTTTTTAAATCAAGATTTATTTATTCATTTATAAATTAGTTGTTTGTTTATTTATTCAAATTAATAAATAAAAGTTATATTTAAGTTATTACATTTCAGAAGCATGGGACTATAACACTATTGTTATAATCAAATGATTTCTGTAAAAGAAGTGGATTCGTAAATAGAATCTGAGAGTTACGTAAGGAAATTTGTTAAAGATTTAGAAGGTGAACTTTGTTTATTTCGAAGTTAGAAATGTTGTTAAGTTAAGGTCTGAGAGGTAGTTATACCCCAACTTGATTGACTTCGTTTTTACTAAGGAATGGTTAAGGTTCGATAGTGAATACTGGTTAAGTGAATTTATTTAATTAGTGTAATGGCTTGAGTTGGCATCGCGATGTTTTATTTAAACATCTGTTTAAACCCAATGAATGAGTTTTGGAATGTTTTCCGAATAAGAATCAGAAATGTTTTCTGATATAGAAAATAAGAAATGAGAGTAAATATGGAAATGTTTTCAAATTATTAATAACGTATATTTTCTAAATATAGAAAATAAGAATTTACGAATATAAGGAAAAAAGGGGATAGGGAAATGGAATAAATTATTGATAAATTAATTTAAAGGGATAAATGTTGATTGATGATTGATCGATAAGATTTCCATTTGGAAATACGACCATTGTTTGTATATATGTTTTCCTTTGATAGCTAAATCACCGACTATCATAGATTTTAACCATTTCCATTGTCAATACGGAGAGACCGGGATCATATATATTATCTGAAAACCACTCTGTATGGCATTAGCGTTGCGAATCAAATATGATGAAGATAATTGAAGACGAATTTATGCAAGGACTGTTCAGTAAATCCTAGGTAGAAATTGCCTAAGATGGATTTACATAATAGTACCTTCGGGTTGTCCAGTCCCAGGACAACTTGAATGGATGAATGTCTGACAGAGTATATCTGGTGGATCGCTTAAGTTGATCATTTCAAATGTATTTACATTGGTGGCAGAGGAATTCGTTTCTCTTGGCTTATACCCATGGTATTTTTGGGGAAATCAATTTGTGATTTGGCGGGTATAACGATGTGGCGTTCAAAGTAAATAAGGATGATCTGTCAAAGAATATGTTATGAGCTAAAGCCTCATCAACTAGGAAATGACAGAAATCGGGCAGGCAGCATGGCTAAGTGGGTCGCACCCAATTAGGGTATATTGTCACCATCTAGAGAATATTCATGTTTGTTACTTCTTTCGCTTTTGTATCTCCCGGGAACAGTTATGTTGGTATACCAACCATAAGGTGATAATATATTCGGAACATTCAAGCGAAATGATTGACCGGTTACGTGTGGCTGAGTTACAAGATGTTCTTGTTGAACTCCAGTGTATCGCTTCTAGAGTACACTGATCGGAAGGTGGTTCCATGTAACGACCCGAAAAATCTGAACCAGTTTGAAAATTTTAAATTGGTTATTTTAGTGGATTTTAAATATTTAAAAAAATATTTTAAATAATAATGATGAAAAGTAAGTTTGAATCGACATTTGAAAAGGAATATAATTATTTCTAATTATAAACAAGGCCTGAAATGGCGCAGTAGTTTCAAATTTTCATTTCAAACTTTGACTGACTGTACCGGGTGCAAAACAAAATGGATTTTAGTGAAACCAAAAATATTTAAATTTGTTAGTGAATATCTTTCTAACAAATCTAAAAAATCGAAGTTTCATAGCGGGAAGCAAAAGTTATGGCCAAATGAATTTTCAGAAAGGTCGCTATAGAGTTTATATAGCCCGTGAAAATGACCATTTTGCAAATGACCTCCGAATTCAACGAAACCACTTTTGTTGGATCCGGGATGTCAAATTATTGCTAGGTTTCAAATTTCATAATTTTTTAAGCTAGAATGTGAGCGTGGCAAAGGAAAATGTGTTTGGTCGATTTCTATTAAATTGGATCGACCAGAAAAGGGCCATTTTTCAAACGATCTCAGAATTCGTTGAAACTAGTTTTGTTAGGATTGTATCGTCAAAACATAGCTAGATTTATTTTTCGGGAATTTTTAGAATCAGTATGTGGCCCCGGCAAATTGAAATGTACGTTCAAATCGAATATTGAATGTTTTATATTTTAATTCGAAGGAAAAACTGATTGAAACAGTCAAATGGGCCTACGAAACATATCCCATTGTGTTCGAAATGGGGCTACAATGCTAGGGAAGACAGTCGTTGGGTTTGGATTGGTGATCGTGTGTGAAAGAGGGTATTTTGGAGATTTTAAAAATATATAAATAAATAAATAAAAATCTCATTGGTCAAAAGCCGTTCCTCTTCCCCGATACCCCCAGCGTGAATGACGGAAATCGTTCAAAACTTCTCTCTTAGATTCCTCTCCAACCACGCATCAAACCGCCATGGCCCAGTTGGGGTTTTTGTAGATCGTGACCTCCTCTTCAAATCCATCCCAGCCTCGCCTCCAACAGTTGCGCCGTTCTCGAGATTCACGCCAGGGAAGATCAGCCGCATCGCCTCGTTTTGAGCGCCGATCACCACTTCGAGCTGGGCAAGGTGGGTAGCGCCGGGAAGCTCTCTCCTAGCTCTACGCTGTGGCGCTGGCCGATCGTTCTGAAGTGGCACGGATTTCGAGAAAAATCAAGACCTAGTTTTGAACGAATAGCTGAAGGTATACGGCTGTTTTATTTTAAACTATATCATAGCAGTTTAAAGCGCTACGGTTTTTGATTTCATTGTAAAAATCATATCTTTTTGCTATGTTGACGAAATTCAGTGAAACAAGAGACAGTGGCCTCGTGTGGACGTCTTCTACATTCTAGAAGAGACCGCATATTTTTTTGAGCCTTCTGCTATTTTTGGTGGAGTGGAACCCAATGTAAGATTTCTAATTTATAAACGATATGGAAAAGGACGATGTATAAACTATATAATCGATGTATGAGTTATATAAGCGTTGTACACCTAATGTATAAGCGTTGTATAAGTTATACGTTCGATGTATAAGTTATATATGCATTGTAAAAATTATATATGTATTGAATAGAAGTGAAATATACTTATATATATATATACGCCCCTCGTCCACAAACCATGGCCGATATTTATTGGTTATGATTGGTCTGAAAATTGATTGATAGCGAATGGTTGATTAAAATTGTTTGTCGTTGAAATTGATTGACTGTGGTTGAAAAATACCCATTTGTGGTTGAGAATTATTTGGTTGAAACCACATAGGATTAGTTTGTGGAAATGAAAAAAATATACATGCCACCTGCGTGCGAACTAGATGCATGAAATCCCCATTGTCAAAAACTGCGAGGCTTTAAGGTAGAGCGAGGAGCCATACTAGGGACGGCCCCGGTTTTTACTACCCTGCCGTTATGCTGTCGAAATTTTGAATAATATTCATGTGTTAGAATTATTTTCATGTGTTGAAACTATATTCGCGTGTTGAATAGAAAACATTCATGTGTTGAATAGAAATTCATTCGTTGAATAGAAATTTATGTGTTGAATGGTATTCGTGTTTTGAAATAAATTGTTTTATAATAAAAATCATATTTTTTTATCATCTATATGGACTATATAAAATAGTCGTGTTTTGAAATAAATTGTTTTATAATAAAAATCATATTTTTATCACCTATATGAACTATATAATATAGTCGTGTTTTGAAATAAATAGTTTTATAATGAAAATCACATTTTTACTATATACATGAATCGTTAAAAATAGTGAAGTGTCTGAATAAAGGTCTGTTAAATAAAAATATCATTTTTATCAAATGTATGAAAGGAATATGGTTTTGAAATCGAAGAATCGATTATATTTATATTTATACATATAAATATAATTAAAATATATCGAATAACGAAGATGTAGTTCGTGTTTTGAAACCATGATTTCAAACGATTAGTGCGGGAGATCCGTCCATCGGATTTTCCCGAAACCGAAACCGCTGGGTTCGCCTTGGAAATATCTTTCCAACGACACCAATTTTTTAAAGATCCAACGGTTGGATTGTCTGGAATATTTAATTCAAATCTGAAGAAAAACAACACCAGAATCGATTATATTTATATATATAATTAAATTAAATCGAATAACGACGCTGTAGTTCGTATTTTGTAATAGAAACTTCAAATGAGTGTACCGGGAGATCCGACCGTCGGATTTTCCCAAAACTGGAACCGTTGGATTCGTTTTGAAAAGATCTTTCTAATGATGTAAAATTTGTAAAGATCCAACGGTTAGATTGTCAGATATGTGTAAATCAAATTTGAAGAAAAACAGCGCCACGGCCGCGTTATGGCCCGAAGCGTCATTTGAAAGAATTGGCTATAAATAAATAAATAAAAATAGAGATAAATCATTATAAAATATTATAAACGATATGTAATGGGAAATTCAGAAATTAACTGAAGGTTAGCTGATTCGAATGGTGTCCTGGGTTTTGATATGATAGTGGATATGAGGCAGAGGTTAGATGCGCCGACAGAGTTGTTAGGGCGAAGATTAAATCAGGAGATTATATAACCATTCCCTGTGAAGGTCAAAATTCTAATAGAAAAGACTTCTGGGCAGCTTTGGATGTTTCTCCTGCTCAAATAGAAAGTATCCCTGTAATCACAGAGAATATTCCCGACCTCATCAAAGATATTCCAGTCGTAAAGAATTATGCAGATGTGTTCGAAGAAGTTGTCAGCTTACCTCCGCAGAGAGAAATTGACTTCAAGATCGCTTTAATTCCGAACGCAAGGCCGGTAGTGCACGCTATTCGGAGAATGACTTTGAAGGAGAAAGAAGAACTAGACAATCAAACTCGACAGCTTGTATGGAAGGGTCTGGTCAGGCCTAGTTTCTCTGATTGGGGAGCAGCAGTGGTGTTTGTCCCAAAGTCTGACGGTACTCTGTGACAATGTGTGGATTATCGTGACTTGAATAAGCAGACAATAAAGAATAAATATCCATTGCCGCGGATCGATGATTTATTGGATCGCCTGAGTGGAGCACAGGTATTTTCAAGGATAGACCTAGCTATAGGCTTCCATCGGCTTCGTATTGCCGAAGAGTGTGTTCCTATGACAGCATTCAGAGGTCCAGACTTATTCTATGAGTGGTTAGTAATGCCATTCGGCTTATGTAACGCTCCAGCTTACATTGTCGATTTGATGAATCGGGTATTCAGAGGAGTCTTGAATAAGTTTGTTCTGGTCTTTATTGATGATACTCTAATCTTCTCTAAGTCAAAGGCCGAACATGAAAAACATTTGGAATAAGTTCTGGAAATTCTGAGAAGGAATGTATTGAAAGTTAAACTGTCCAAATGTATATTCTGGCAAGATGAAGTGAAATTTCTTGGCCACGACGTATCGAAGGAAGGAATTGCTATGGATCCAAGTAAAATCACGGCTATTCAAAATTGGAAACAGCCTAGTACTCCCACAGAAGTCCGAAGTTTTCGTGGATTGGCTAGTTATTACCGGAAGTTCGTTAAAGATTTTTCGAAGATATCTAGTTACTTAACAAAGCTTATAAAGAAGCACTCTAAATTTAAGTGGACTTCAGAATGTGAGGAGGCTTTTGAGGAGCTAAAGTTAAGATTAACAACTGCTCCAGTGTTAACGATAATCGATGGCAATCAGGATTTGAAAGTCTGGATGGATGCCTCTAGAGAAGGCCTTGGCGTAGTATTAATGCAAAGAGGTCAAGTTGTTGCTTATGCTAGCCGCCAGCTGAAGCCACATGAAAAGAACTACGTTACTCATGATCTTGAGTTGTTGGCTATCGTATTCGCTTTGAAAATCTGGAGACACTATCTTTTGGGTGAGAAATTCAAACTGTTTACAGATCACCAGTCGCTAAAGTATCTGTTCACCTAGAAAGACTTGAATCTGAGGCAGCAACGTTGGCTAGAGTTCCTTGCAGCATACGATTTTGAGATTTTATACACTCTAGGGAAAGCCAATGTTGTGGCCAATGCGTTAAGCCGCAAGAATGTAATGATCGCCAGTTTTATTATCATGACTTCATTGATAGATAAAATATCTGCTCTTTAGAAGGACGATCACTTCATTCAGAAGATCAGAGAGATAATTCAGAAAGGTGAACCCTCGAGTTTTCAGGTTGATAATGATGGGATTCTAAGGCTAAAAGGTCGAATCTGTGTTCCTAACATTGCTGAGCTCCGAAAGGAAGTCCTAGATGAATGCCACAAGTCAAAACTTAGTATCCATCCAGGGGTAAGCAAAATGTATAATGACATCAAACGCACTTTCTAGTGGAGGTCGATGAAGAGAGACATTTCTTTATATGTTAGCTGATGCCCTACTTGCCAACTAGTCTAAAGCGACCAACAGAAACTTGCTGGATTATTGCAACCGCTGGACGTTCCTGGCTGGAAGTGGGAACATATTTCCATGGACTTCATAGATGGTTTGCCCAGAACCAGAAAAGGAAATGACAGTATTTGGGTGATCGTAGATCGCTTCACGAAGACCGCCCATTTCATACCTGTCAGATCAAACAAAACTGCTCAGAGTCTAGCGCAGATGTATTTCAAGGAAATTGTTAGGCTACATGGAGTGCCACTCAGTATAGTCAGTGATAGAGATCCAATATTTACTAGTAAATTCTGGGAGGCATTTCAAGTAGAACTGGGAACAAAGCTGAACTTGAGCATCGCCTATCATCCTCAAACAAATGGTCTGACTGAGAGGGTGAATCGTATACTGGAAGATTTATTGCGGACGTGTGTTCTTGACTTTGGTGGATCATGGGAAGACCATTTGCATTTGGAAGAATTCTTCTATAACAACAACTACCAAGCGAGCCTGACAATGTCACCATTCGAAGCGTTGTATCGTAGACCGTGCTGATTTCCTGCTTGTTGGGTCGAACCTGGAAATAGGCTTGTATTGGGACCTGATATGATCCGTGAAGCTGCCGACAAGGTCGATTTCATTAAGAAACGATTACTCGTACTCGCCGCTCAAAGCCGATAGAAGAGCTATGCTGATTCGGGAAGAAGGGATTTGGCTTTTTCTGTTGGTGATTATATGTATATAAAGGATTCTCCAATGAGGGGAGTGATTCGATTTGGCAAAACCGGAAAGTTGGCGCCCAAATTTATTGGTCCATTCCCTATTCTTAAACGGATTGGAACTCTCGCTTATAGGGTTCAATTGACTGATTGGTTGCCTGGAGTGTATGATGTATCTCACATATCTCAACTTCGAAAGCACGTTCATGATCCAGACTTGATCATGGAAGTAGCAGCTCAACAGGATATTGAAATTACTCCAGAATTAGCTATGAGAAGAGAGCCGCTAAAGATTATCGGCAAAGAAACCAAAGAGCTGAGGAACAAGAAGGTTCACTTAGTCAAAGTGCAATGGAGTGGAGATCCACGAGATTGTACTTAGGAAACTGAGGAGAGCATTCAGAAAGCCTATCCTAAGTGTCGAGTAGATATCTATGATTGACTCCGGTGCAAGGTACATTTACCATACTTTGCGTTACCATTTAGTTCTCTACTTGGTGGTTATTTTCTTTCCATGGATGTGCACTTTTAATTCTATAGTCTGATTAATTTAAAGAGAGTGTATAAATTAATTTGTATGATTTTGAAAAGTTAAAAACAAATTGATTGTTGTTTGTGTTGTGTGATAGTAGATATGGTTAATTAAATTATTAGAACGATAGTTAATTTAATCAATAAGAGAATGAATGGTAGAATTTATTCGATTAATTCACACATTGAACTGAGTTAGAAATAGATAGAAATATATACATGTGCATTATATATGTTTCAACAGGTAAATGGATTAGCTGTTGAGTAAAGAATTTATTTGCATGCCCGACAAATAGGTAAACCTTAATGAGTTGGATGCGAAATATTATTATATCAACTCCTGTGAATGCCATTGGATGCGGAGTGCTGGTTGTTCTGTGTGTAATAATAAACGTCGCCATAGGATAGTAACAATTAATTTTGAACTACACTACATGGCATACTTCATCATATACCACATAAGCATTTGGAGCTTGTGTGACGAGGTTGAAGGTTTACCATACGAGCGAGAGGCTCGTATGGTGATGACTATATATTACAGGTTGAACTAATGACTGATATGGACCATATAAAATGTAACGGTAAATTGCCAGAATAATAAAAATCCCACACGGGTCTGGAGTTGACAATAATCACGTCTCTCTAGTTATTAGATACGGCACATGGATTATTTATTTCCCACACGGGACGAGGTGACGAGAATTTATTCTCTGGAGCAATTAAAAATACACACTCCCTCAGGCTTTGACAGGGTGACGAGAATTTATTCTCTGGAGTTATTATCTATACACGCTCCCCTGTAAACACCAGAATATATCACTAAAATATGTGTATGTTTATAGGATTTATTGGGTACCTAATACGGCCCAATAAATTTCCAAACCCCTCCCTGTACAAAGGAGGTTATGGCGAAATTTTTTGAAAATTCCGGGTGCTAGCCAAATTTTTGAAGAATTTGAAAATTCTCAGAAACTGAAAAGTTGGAGAATTGAAGCCAGATTGAAAGTAGAGTTGATTAATCAATCCACTTTCGACTTTGTTCCTTTTCGGGGACGAAAAGTTTTAAGTGGGGGAGATTGTAACAACCTGAAAAATCTGAACCAGTTTGAAAATTTTAAATTGGCTATTTTAGTGGATTTTAAATATTTAAAATAAATATTTTAAATAATAATGATGAAAAGTAGGTTTGAATCGACATTTGAAAAGGAATATAATTATTTCTAATTATAAACAAGGCCTGAAATGGCGCGGCAGTTTCAAATTTTCATTTCAAACTTTGACTGACTGTACTGGGTGCAATACAAAATGGATTTTAGTAAAACCAAAAATAATTAAATCTGTTAGTGAATATCTTTCTTACGAATCTAAAAAATCGAAGTTTCATAGTGGGAAGCAAAAGTTATGGCCAAATGAATTTTCAGAAAGGTCGCTATAGAGTTTATATAGCCCGTGAAAATGGCCATTTTGCAAACGACCTCGGAGTTCGACGAAACCACTTTTGTTGGATCCGGGATGTCAAATTATTGCTAGGTTTCAAATTTCATAATTTTTGAAGCTAGTATGTGAGCATGGCAAAGGAAAATGTGTTTGGTCAATTTCTATTAAATTAGATCGACCAGAAAAGGCCATTTTTCAAATGGTCTCAGAATTCGTCGAAACTAGTTTTGTTGGGACCGTATCGTCAAAACATAGCTAGATTTATTTTTCGAGAATTTTCAGAATCAGTATGTGGCCCCGGCAAATTGAAATGTACGTTTAAATCGAATATTGAATGTTTTATATTTTAATTCGAAGGAAAAACTGACTGAAACAGTCGAATGGGCCTACGAAACGTATCCCATTGTGTTCGGAATGGGGGTAAAACGTTAGGGACAACAATCATTGGGTTTGGATTGGTGTTCGTGTGTGAAAGAGGGTATTTTTGGAGATTTTAAAAATATATAAATAAAAAAATCTCATTGGTCAAAAGCCATTCTTCTTCCCCGATACCCCCAGCGTGAATGATGGAAATCGTTCAAAACTTCTCTCTTCGATTCCTCTCCAACCACGCATCAAACCGCCATGGCCCGGTTGGGGTTTTTGTAGATCGTGACCTCCTCTTCAAATCCATCACAGCCTCGCCTCCAACAGTTGCGCCGTTCTCGAGATTCACGCCAGGGAAGGTTAGCCGCATCGCCTTGTTTTGCGCGCCGATCACCACTTCGAGCTGGGCAATGTGGGTAGCGCCGGGAAGCTCTCTCCTAGCTCTACGATGTGGCCCTGGCCGATCGTTCTGAAGTGGCATGGATTTCGAGAAAAATGAAGACCTAGTTTTGAACGAATAGTTGAAGGTATATGGTTCTTTTATTTTAAACTATATTATAGCAGTTTAAAGCGCTACGGTTTTTAATTTCATTGTAAAAATCATATCTTTTTGCTATTTTGACGAAATTCAGTGAAACAAGAGACAGTGGACTCGTGTGGATGTCTTCTACATTCTAGAAGAGACCGCATATTTTTCTGAGCCTCTTGCTATTTTTGGTGGAGTGGAACCCAATGTGATATTTCTAATTTATAAACAATATGGAAAACGATGATGTATAAATTATATAGTCGATGTATGAGTTATATAAGCGTTGTACACCTCATGTATAAGAGTTGTATAAGTTGTACGTTCGATGTATAAGTTATATATGCGTTGTAAAAATTATATATGTGTTGAATAAAAGTGAAATATACTTATATATATATACGCCCATCATCCACAAACCATGGACGATATTCATTGGTTGTGATTGGTGTGAAAATTGATTGATAGCGAATGGTTGATTAAAATTGTTTGTGGTTGAAATTGATTGACTGTGGTTGAAAAATACCCGTTTGTGGTTGAGAATTATTTGGTTGAAACCACATAGGATTAGTTTGTGGAAATGAAAAAAATATACATGTCGCCTGCGAGCGAACTAGATGCATGAAATCCCCATAGTCAAAAGTTGTGAGGCTTTAAGGTAGAGCGAGGAGCCGTACTAGGGATGGCCCTGGTTTTAACTACCCCGCCGTTATGCTGCCGAAATTTTGAATAATATTCATGTGTTAGAATTATTTTCATGTGTTGAAACTATATTCACATGTTGGATAGAATACATTCATGTGTTGAATAGAAATTCATTCGTTGAATAGAAATTTATGTGATGAATGATATTTGTGTTTTGAAATAAATTGTTTTATAATAAAAATCATATTTTTATCATCTATATGAACTATATAAAATATTCGTGTTTTGAAATAAATTGTTTTATAATAAAAATCATATTTTTATCATCGACATGAACTATATAATATAGTCGTGTTTTGAAATAAATAGTTTTACAATGAAAATCACATTTTTACTATATACATGAATCGTTAAAAATAGTGAAGTGTCTGAATAAAGGTCTGTTGGATAAAAATATCATTTTTATCAAATGTATGAAAGGAATATGGTTTTGAAATCGAAGAATCGATTATATTTATATATATACATATAAATATAATTAAAATATATCGAATAACGAAGCTGCAGTTCGTGTTTTGAAACTGTGATCTCAAATGATTAGTGCGGGAGATCCGACCATCGGATTTTCTCGAAACCGAAACCATTGGGTTCGCCTTGGAAATATCTTTCCAACGACACCAACTTTGTAAAGATCCAACGGTTGGATTGTCTGGAATGTTTAATCCAAATCTGAAGAAAAACAGCACCAATATCGATTATATTTATATATATGTATATAAATATAATTAAATTAAATCGAATAACGACGCTGTAGTTCGTATTTTGAAATCGAAACTTCAAATGAGTGTACCGGGAGATCCGACCGTCGGATTTTCCCAAAACTGGAACCGTTGGATTCGTTTTGAAAAGATATTTCTAATGATGTAAAATTTGTGAAGATCCAACGGTTAGATTTTCAGATATGTGTAAATCAAATATGAAGAAAAACAGCGCCACGGTTGCGTTATGGCCCGAAGCGTCGTTTGAATGAATTGGCTATAAATAAATAAATAAAAATAGCGGTAAATCGTTATAAAATATTATAAGTGATATGGAATGGGAAATTCAGAAATTAACTGAAGGTTAGCTGAGTCGAATGGTTTATTGGGTTTTGATCTGATGTTGGTTTCGGCCTTCAGGGTTAATATTTGATAAATCGTTCTCTTACTGATTTACGGTTAGTGACTGATGAATTGAAATGAGGCGTATGTTGTGTTTGTGTATGTAGAGACCCGGAAATTCCCGCTCTTTGAATCGACCATAAACCACACAGGTCTGACCCAAAGGTTGGAAATCTTCGAATACTTTAACTTTGGGAATACAATACATCAGAACAATAACAGCAGACTTTTATTACATTACAATAATATAACATCAGAGTACAGAATATCAGAGTACAAATAAAGTAAACTACAGCGGAAGATAAATTACAATAGATTTAATACATTAAACAGCGGAAGACTTCTAAGCTCTGGACACAGCTTTAGGCTTCGATCCAGGATCCTGCTAAAGAGAGAGATGTCTGCAAAAAGCTACTCGACTGCCCGTGTGGAAAAGAGGGCACCCGAGTTTGCAAAGTGAAACAAACTACGAGTCAGTCATGGGACTGGTGTGAGAATTCTTAACTAATATAACTAATAAGACAAATCCAAGGACCACGCCACTTTCGCGGAACGGGTTTACTCCTATGGATTGCCAGTGCATAAACCAAAGTAAATCGAGAAATAACGCAATGTCTTTTTGGAAAATGAAACCATTATAAGACCCAGGTCCCATCACACAATGCAACGCACACCAGAGGATAGGGTTTTACCTTATAATGGTCAAAAGATGCTTGATACGTATAAAACGGATTTGATATTATTATTAGTGTATATATGTTTTAATAAAAAGATTTGAATCATAAGTATCAATCCTAGACGGCATGGTTACCATATAGCATGTCGCCAATACTAGTTCTACAATCAAAACCGCAAGGGCGTATTGGAAATTTGGATTCCATCATGAGTCGAGGCTAGGGGCAAGATCCTCTCCGATTCGAGACACTCTAGCAAATGCCTCAGGATTCCCCGCAGTGAACCCTTGGAAGCGGTAGGGCCGGTCCCCGCCAATGGGCAGTGGATTAGTTATGCCTGAACACACGTTTCCCGGTCCCTTTGGACCTACAGTATGACCACCAACGGCCTATAAAAATAACGAGGCGCCTCAAAATCCATCATCCACATAAGTAAAATGTCAGGGCTGGCAGGTCGCTGACACCACTCTAGCTAGAAAGAAACGTGTGCACTCCCTACGGTCCATATCCCGTTTTTGACTCATACCGGGGTGTGAGGCTCGCGAAGTCACGCTATACACAAAGCTATGCCTAAACAGGCCGTGCTTTGATCATCAACCACAAGGCCTGCTTTTCAACAAAAGCCTTGATCAATGCATCTTAGTATGCCACATTGTCAGTCCATACTATACCATTGATTTCTACCAATATATAACCTCTAAGCTCGTATGTCTCAGAGAAGGGTGTTAACCACCAAACAGATATATATTAAGAGAGATCAGCGAATGTAGTATAAGGGACTACAACGTCAGACATACATTCCATTTATAAACTTATGCCCTGGGTCTGGACGAAAGTCAAATCCGTACAAATCAACACTACGTCCGGATAACTACCATCTTAGCCCCATCTTGGGAGCAAATCAATCAAGGACCTCAACACTAGTTACCCACTCGATGTGAAAATCGTCGGTCTTCAATCGCCGTCTTCAACTCTTAGATTTAAAACGTCGTATAATCATTTGAAATGAGATTGAACTCGGTCTTCTCAAATGATTCTCGCATATATTATAATTTGAAAACATTTCATATCGTTATTAATATTTGATAACGACCTATCGCTATTTTTATTTATATAAAAATTAGCTCGAATAAATTTAACGATGCTTCGGGTCAATGGGCGACCCTGGCGCTGTTTTCAACCAAATTTGACTTATGCATATCTAACCGTTGGATTTTGATGAAATTTATATCATTGGAAAGATCTTCCCAAAGCGGTCCAAACGGCTCCAGTTTTGGGAAAATCCGACGGTCGGATCTTTCGGTATAACCGTTTAAAGTTACGATTGTCGATACGCGAACTACCGCGCGTGTTTCGTTTAATTTATAATTTATATATATATATATATATATATAAATATAAATCGTTTGACTATTCCAATTTCAAAAGTCTATTCTTTTTATCGCATCTAAAATGACGATAAAAATATCATTTTTAATAACTCTGTTTCGTTTACACTAAATGTAAATAAATTATATTTTTTCTATATTTTATTTTATTTACCTAAATGTAAATAAATTATATTTTCTATGTTTTAATTTATTTACCCTAAATGTAAATAAATTACGTTCTTTTTCTTACCCTATTTATTTACCTAAATGTAAATAAATATATCCTTATCATTTCTTACTTATTTACCTAATGTAATTTACATTAATTGTAAATAAATGTATCTAATTTCTTATTCATATTTATTTACACTATTTGTAAATAAATAATTTCAATTTCCTTTGTAAATCCTATTTACATAGTAAATATAAATAATTGTATTTCTTTAACTCTTTTCTAATATTCCTTTTTAACATAAAAAGAATATCTTATGTTAATTCTTTTCTAACCTTTCCTTTTTATTATATACATAAGAAAATGTAAATAATTACTATTTACAAATTGGTTCTTTTTATTTACATAAGAAAATGTAAATAAATCCTATTCATATAATTATTCTTTTAATCCTTTTTATTTACATAAGAAAATGTAAATAAATACTTATGCACATAATAATAATTTTTTTTTTTATACATAAAATATAATTTTCTCCCTTATAATCTTAATTACATAAAAATGTAATTTAGTTCTTATAATCTTAATTACATATAAATGTAATTTCTTTTCAGTGTAAAACATATTCTTTAATTACATATAAAAATGTAATTTATTTAATATCTTATTTATCTAATGTATATATATGTGTATTCCTATTTCTATGTTTTATTTATTTATACTTAATATTTATAGTAATTTACATATGCTTAAACCTCCCACATTGGATAGGTATTGTTGTGACTACTGGACAGCCGGGCGGGTCCGGGCAGGTTTACATCACAACTCAATCCAACCTCGTGTTTAAGCATCATATTTCTTATTTATTTACCTAAGTGTAAATAAATGTTTTTCCTTTATTTTACTTTACAAAAAAAAAAAATAACTTTTTATTCTATTCTTTACAATAGGAAAATATAACTTTTTAGTTTATTTCCTATACATTGAAATAAATATAAATGTCCTTTTATTTCTTATACATTGAAATAAATATTTCCTATAGCTTATGTGAATATCCTTCATAGTATCAGCATTTCTAAATATATTTATATGTCAATCTTTGATTCATTCCTACTATACAAACATGACGGTGTAATTTATGTCATTACAACTAAAATTAGCTCAACGATGTTTTTGTGTCATCACAAATAAATTAACACACGATGGTTTTGTGTCATTACAACAAAAATTTAACATAACAATGTATTGGTGTTATTACAACTAAAATTTAACACAACAATGTTTGGTGTCATTTCAACTAATTTAACATAAACAACATAATATCTGATTTGGTGTACTTTTGATGAGTCACAATAAAGGTCTCATCTTTATTTTTATTTGTTAATGAAAATAAAGATTTAAAAACTTGCATTTTATTTTATGAGTAAGATAAAGATTAAACTTGCCCTTTTACTTTGATGACAAAATTTACATAACATTTGACTTTTAATTTATAAAGAAAACCACATGTCAAAATTTGTCCTTTTTGTTTACAAAGAAAATAACATGAAATAATTCCTTTTTGTTTAGTTAACAAAATTTTGTCTTTTTCTTATGCATACAAAATAACACAGAAACTTGTCCTTTAATTAACAAAGTTAATGTTAGAACTTGTTAACCAAATTTATGTTAAAACTTTATCCTTTTTATTTTACTAACAAAATTAATGTTAGAAACTTTGTTCTTTTATTATGTAACAAAATGAACACAAAAATTTGTCCTTTTATTATGGTAACCAAATTAGCATGAAATTTGCCTTTTTACTTTGTAAACAAAATCAACATAGAAATTGTCTCTTTTAATCTGTTAACAAATTGACATAAAATTTTATCCCTTTTATTATGTTAACAAAAACAAAGGATAAAAATTGATATTTTATTTTGAAATCAAAATAAAGGATAAAATTGGTATTATATTTTGTAAACAAAACTTGTCTTTTTATTATGTAAACAAAAATTACATAAAGATTTGTCTTTTTATTTGTAAACAAAAGTAATGTTAAAAAACTTGTCCTTTATTTTATTAACAAAATATATATTAAAAACTTGTCATTTACTTTGTAAGCAAAATTTATATTAACAATTTCACTTTTACTTGGTAAACAAAATATATGTTAAACTTTTGTCCTTGATCTTGTGAAACAAATAAAGATTTTAACTTTTCTTTTGTTTTGTTTTACAAAAACAAAATTCAGCATTCTGTTGGTTTTTAGAGAGAAATGAAATGAAAACAAAAATAAAATAATAAAAAAAAAAAAAAAAAAAATACTAAAGGAAATAAAGATGAGGATTTATAAAGATTCATCAGAATTTACAGATCTAGAAGCACATGGTTTTATCATAGCATCGCAGATATTACAAATCACAATCAATCATACATTACAGTACAATACAAACAGATCAAACACCAAAATTTTACCACATCACAGCATAGATTAAATAATATACAGACAGATGTTTAACTGAATGAATAATTTAATAAATTATTTAAATTGTAGAAATCAGAGATTCTCACCTTGGTTTTTTTTTCAGAAGTCGTTCGCATTCAAAATTTGACTGAAAATTCAACTATCTCAGTTTCAACTGCGGTTGGTACCATCGCGAAGATCTTTCTGATACGATCCCAACGCAACTGAAATCATTCGATTTCGTCGCTGTATGAAGGAGTTATGATGTTATGAACATTCAATTACAACTTATATAATTAAATAATAATTTATTTTATTAATTAACCTTATCCTCCTTAATCAATTTTAACCCGTCGTTCTCTTGTAGACTTCACCGCAAATGAACCCAAATTTCTCGATCTGGAAAGGCCATTGCCGCCGCCGCCTTGGTTGACCGGACCAGGATCGGATGCGCCCCCAACGACCGCCGTGCCATCGCCTTCCACCACCCGAACTGGCGCTGCGCTCGGTGGTCCACCGTGGTCAGCAAACGTTGACGAAGTCCGCGACTTCGAGAAGGAATTCTGGCCTCTTCAGGTCCTTGTTTCAGATCTCAGCCGTTGGTTATCATGATCTCATCTCCCTCTACGGATTTTGTTTTGATTTAATCCTCAAACTCTAATTGGATTGGGCGAATTTGTTGAATGATTTTCGGATGGCTTCAGCCATTGGTTCGAATATGATGGAGGCTCAGACGTATAGGCTAGGGTTACGTATTTGAAGGAGTATATATACTAGTATTTCCAATTTATTTAATTAATTAATCCTATTTAAATCTAAAATTACCTGTTTAACCATACGAACTCCAAATTAAATCCAACGAAAAATGTTTCTAGGCAAATACCCCTGTTCCGGACGCAATGGAACAGGCCTCGTAACCCAATTCGGTTGTTACGACATGTTTTTATTTAAATTAAAATGTAAATCAATTTATTTTTAATTTAAACATACAATTTAAATTACCAGGGCCACATACTGACTCTAAAAATTACAGAAAAATATATTTGGCTATGTTTTGACGATACGGTTCAAACGAGACTAATTTCGTCGAATTCCGAGACTGTTTGAAAAATGGCTATTTTTAAGTTGATTAAATTTGACCGAAACTGACAAAACACAGTTTCTTTTGCCACGCTCACATATTAATTCGAAAAATTCTAAAAATTGAAACCTAGCAATAATTTGACATTCCGGTTCCAACAAAAGTGGTTTCGTCGAAAACAGAGGTCGTTTGAAAATTGACTATTTTCAGTGGCTTTAAATATTATTTAAAATTGAAAATTTTAAATTCTGACACATTTTCTAACAAAATTCTTTAAAATAAAAATTTTAAATTGGCCCTAAAATTCCGGGTTGTTACAGTCGCCCCCACTTAAAATCTTTTCGTCCTCGAAAAGGCACTAAGATAGAAGTTGTTTAATTTACTAACTAAATTTTAATTTTCTTTTATTAATTTTATTTGTTAGCTAACTTATCAAATATATATACTCTTATATATATAAAAATCATATTTCCAAAAATAGATTATATAATCAAAAATACGCTAATTATAAACTTGTTACTCTTAACTCATTCTAGGGTATTGCTAACCCCATCTCTAACGAGTTTTCTCATTCTAGGACACTGCTGGTCCTATCTCTAATGAGTATTCTTATTGGACATTACTAATCCAATCTCTGATGAGTCTTTTGTTCAGTTCTAACGAGTTGTATCCCAAAGATTTGAGCTAACCAGAGCTCTGATACCAACTGTAAAGACCCGGAAATTCCCGCTCTTTGAATCGACCATAAACCACACAGGTCTGACCCAAAGGTTGGAAATCTTCGAATACTTTAACTTTGGGAATACAATACATCAGAACAATAACAGCAGACTTTTATTACATTACAATAATATAACATCAGAGTACAGAATATCAGAGTACAAATAAAGTAAACTACAGCGGAAGATAAATTACAATAGATTTAATACATTAAACAGCGGAAGACTTCTAAGCTCTGGACACAGCTTTAGGCTTCGATCCAGGATCCTGCTAAAGAGAGAGATGTCTGCAAAAAGCTACTCGACTGCCCGTGTGGAAAAGAGGGCACCCGAGTTTGCAAAGTGAAACAAACTACGAGTCAGTCATGGGACTGGTGTGAGAATTCTTAACTAATATAACTAATAAGACAAATCCAAGGACCACGCCACTTTCGCGGAACGGGTTTACTCCTATGGATTGCCAGTGCATAAACCAAAGTAAATCGAGAAATAACGCAATGTCTTTTTGGAAAATGAAACCATTATAAGACCCAGGTCCCATCACACAATGCAACGCACACCAGAGGATAGGGTTTTACCTTATAATGGTCAAAAGATGCTTGATACGTATAAAACGGATTTGATATTATTATTAGTGTATATATGTTTTAATAAAAAGATTTGAATCATAAGTATCAATCCTAGACGGCATGGTTACCATATAGCATGTCGCCAATACTAGTTCTACAATCAAAACCGCAAGGGCGTATTGGAAATTTGGATTCCATCATGAGTCGAGGCTAGGGGCAAGATCCTCTCCGATTCGAGACACTCTAGCAAATGCCTCAGGATTCCCCGCAGTGAACCCTTGGAAGCGGTAGGGCCGGTCCCCGCCAATGGGCAGTGGATTAGTTATGCCTGAACACACGTTTCCCGGTCCCTTTGGACCTACAGTATGACCACCAACGGCCTATAAAAATAACGAGGCGCCTCAAAATCCATCATCCACATAAGTAAAATGTCAGGGCTGGCAGGTCGCTGACACCACTCTAGCTAGAAAGAAACGTGTGCACTCCCTACGGTCCATATCCCGTTTTTGACTCATACCGGGGTGTGAGGCTCGCGAAGTCACGCTATACACAAAGCTATGCCTAAACAGGCCGTGCTTTGATCATCAACCACAAGGCCTGCTTTTCAACAAAAGCCTTGATCAATGCATCTTAGTATGCCACATTGTCAGTCCATACTATACCATTGATTTCTACCAATATATAACCTCTAAGCTCGTATGTCTCAGAGAAGGGTGTTAACCACCAAACAGATATATATTAAGAGAGATCAGCGAATGTAGTATAAGGGACTACAACGTCAGACATACATTCCATTTATAAACTTATGCCCTGGGTCTGGACGAAAGTCAAATCCGTACAAATCAACACTACGTCCGGATAACTACCATCTTAGCCCCATCTTGGGAGCAAATCAATCAAGGACCTCAACACTAGTTACCCACTCGATGTGAAAATCGTCGGTCTTCAATCGCCGTCTTCAACTCTTAGATTTAAAACGTCGTATAATCATTTGAAATGAGATTGAACTCGGTCTTCTCAAATGATTCTCGCATATATTATAATTTGAAAACATTTCATATCGTTATTAATATTTGATAACGACCTATCGCTATTTTTATTTATATAAAAATTAGCTCGAATAAATTTAACGATGCTTCGGGTCAATGGGCGACCCTAGCGCTGTTTTCAACCAAATTTGACTTATGCATATCTAACCGTTGGATTTTGATGAAATTTATATCATTGGAAAGATCTTCCCAAAGCGGTCCAAACGGCTCCAGTTTTGGGAAAATCCGACGGTCGGATCTTTCGGTATAACCGTTTAAAGTTACGATTGTCGATACGCGAACTACCGCGCGTGTTTCGTTTAATTTATAATTTATATATATATATATATATATATATATATAAATCGTTTGACTATTCCAATTTCAAAAGTCTATTCTTTTTATCGCATCTAAAATGACGATAAAAATATCATTTTTAATAACTCTGTTTCGTTTACACTAAATGTAAATAAATTATATTTTTTCTATATTTTATTTTATTTACCTAAATGTAAATAAATTATATTTTCTATGTTTTAATTTATTTACCCTAAATGTAAATAAATTACGTTCTTTTTCTTACCCTATTTATTTACCTAAATGTAAATAAATATATCCTTATCATTTCTTACTTATTTACCTAATGTAATTTACATTAATTGTAAATAAATGTATCTAATTTCTTATTCATATTTATTTACACTATTTGTAAATAAATAATTTCAATTTCCTTTGTAAATCCTATTTACATAGTAAATATAAATAATTGTATTTCTTTAACTCTTTTCTAATATTCCTTTTTAACATAAAAAGAATATCTTATGTTAATTCTTTTCTAACCTTTCCTTTTTATTATATACATAAGAAAATGTAAATAATTACTATTTACAAATTGGTTCTTTTTATTTACATAAGAAAATGTAAATAAATCCTATTCATATAATTATTCTTTTAATCCTTTTTATTTACATAAGAAAATGTAAATAAATACTTATGCACATAATAATAATTTTTTTTTTATACATAAAATATAATTTTCTCCCTTATAATCTTAATTACATAAAAATGTAATTTAGTTCTTATAATCTTAATTACATATAAATGTAATTTCTTTTCAGTGTAAAACATATTCTTTAATTACATATAAAAATGTAATTTATTTAATATCTTATTTATCTAATGTATATATATGTGTATTCCTATTTCTATGTTTTATTTATTTATACTTAATATTTATAGTAATTTACATATGCTTAAACCTCCCACATTGGATAGGTATTGTTGTGACTACTGGACAGCCGGGCGGGTCCGGGCAGGTTTACATCACAACTCAATCCAACCTCGTGTTCAAGCATCATATTTCTTATTTATTTACCTAAGTGTAAATAAATGTTTTTCCTTTATTTTACTTTACAAAAAAAAAAATAACTTTTTATTCTATTCTTTACAATAGGAAAATATAACTTTTTAGTTTATTTCCTATACATTGAAATAAATATAAATGTCCTTTTATTTCTTATACATTGAAATAAATATTTCCTATAGCTTATGTGAATATCCTTCATAGTATCAGCATTTCTAAATATATTTATATGTCAATCTTTGATTCATTCCTACTATACAAACATGACGGTGTAATTTATGTCATTACAACTAAAATTAGCTCAACGATGTTTTTGTGTCATCACAAATAAATTAACACACGATGGTTTTGTGTCATTACAACAAAAATTTAACATAACAATGTATTGGTGTTATTACAACTAAAATTTAACACAACAATGTTTGGTGTCATTTCAACTAATTTAACATAAACAACATAATATCTGATTTGGTGTACTTTTGATGAGTCACAATAAAGGTCTCATCTTTATTTTTATTTGTTAATGAAAATAAAGATTTAAAAACTTGCATTTTATTTTATGAGTAAGATAAAGATTAAACTTGCCCTTTTACTTTGATGACAAAATTTACATAACATTTGACTTTTAATTTATAAAGAAAACCACATGTCAAAATTTGTCCTTTTTGTTTACAAAGAAAATAACATGAAATAATTCCTTTTTGTTTAGTTAACAAAATTTTGTCTTTTTCTTATGCATACAAAATAACACAGAAACTTGTCCTTTAATTAACAAAGTTAATGTTAGAACTTGTTAACCAAATTTATGTTAAAACTTTATCCTTTTTATTTTACTAACAAAATTAATGTTAGAAACTTTGTTCTTTTATTATGTAACAAAATGAACACAAAAATTTGTCCTTTTATTATGGTAACCAAATTAGCATGAAATTTGCCTTTTTACTTTGTAAACAAAATCAACATAGAAATTGTCTCTTTTAATCTGTTAACAAATTGACATAAAATTTTATCCCTTTTATTATGTTAACAAAAACAAAGGATAAAAATTGATATTTTATTTTGAAATCAAAATAAAGGATAAAATTGGTATTATATTTTGTAAACAAAACTTGTCTTTTTATTATGTAAACAAAAATTACATAAAGATTTGTCTTTTTATTTGTAAACAAAAGTAATGTTAAAAAACTTGTCCTTTATTTTATTAACAAAATATATATTAAAAACTTGTCATTTACTTTGTAAGCAAAATTTATATTAACAATTTCACTTTTACTTGGTAAACAAAATATATGTTAAACTTTTGTCCTTGATCTTGTGAAACAAATAAAGATTTTAACTTTTCTTTTGTTTTGTTTTACAAAAACAAAATTCAGCATTCTGTTGGTTTTTAGAGAGAAATGAAATGAAAACAAAAATAAAATAATAAAAAAAAAAAAAAAAAAATACTAAAGGAAATAAAGATGAGGATTTATAAAGATTCATCAGAATTTACAGATCTAGAAGCACATGGTTTTATCATAGCATCGCAGATATTACAAATCACAATCAATCATACATTACAGTACAATACAAACAGATCAAACACCAAAATTTTACCACATCACAGCATAGATTAAATAATATACAGACAGATGTTTAACTGAATGAATAATTTAATAAATTATTTAAATTGTAGAAATCAGAGATTCTCACCTTGGTTTTTTTTTCAGAAGTCGTTCGCATTCAAAATTTGACTGAAAATTCAACTATCTCAGTTTCAACTGCGGTTGGTACCATCGCGAAGATCTTTCTGATACGATCCCAACGCAACTGAAATCATTCGATTTCGTCGCTGTATGAAGGAGTTATGATGTTATGAACATTCAATTACAACTTATATAATTAAATAATAATTTATTTTATTAATTAACCTTATCCTCCTTAATCAATTTTAACCCGTCGTTCTCTTGTAGACTTCACCGCAAATGAACCCAAATTTCTCGATCTGGAAAGGCCATTGCCGCCGCCGCCTTGGTTGACCGGACCAGGATCGGATGCGCCCCCAACGACCGCCGTGCCATCGCCTTCCACCACCCGAACTGGCGCTGCGCTCGGTGGTCCACCGTGGTCAGCAAACGTTGACGAAGTCCGCGACTTCGAGAAGGAATTCTGGCCTCTTCAGGTCCTTGTTTCAGATCTCAGCCGTTGGTTATCATGATCTCATCTCCCTCTACGGATTTTGTTTTGATTTAATCCTCAAACTCTAATTGGATTGGGCGAATTTGTTGAATGATTTTCGGATGGCTTCAGCCATTGGTTCGAATATGATGGAGGCTCAGACGTATAGGCTAGGGTTACGTATTTGAAGGAGTATATATACTAGTATTTCCAATTTATTTAATTAATTAATCCTATTTAAATCTAAAATTACCTGTTTAACCATACGAACTCCAAATTAAATCCAACGAAAAATGTTTCTAGGCAAATACCCCTGTTCCGGACGCAATGGAACAGGCCTCGTAACCCAATTCGGTTGTTACGACATGTTTTTATTTAAATTAAAATGTAAATCAATTTATTTTTAATTTAAACATACAATTTAAATTACCAGGGCCACATACTGACTCTAAAAATTACAGAAAAATATATTTGGCTATGTTTTGACGATACGGTTCAAACGAGACTAATTTCGTCGAATTCCGAGACTGTTTGAAAAATGGCTATTTTTAAGTTGATTAAATTTGACCGAAACTGACAAAACACAGTTTCTTTTGCCACGCTCACATATTAATTCGAAAAATTCTAAAAATTGAAACCTAGCAATAATTTGACATTCCGGTTCCAACAAAAGTGGTTTCGTCGAAAACAGAGGTCGTTTGAAAATTGACTATTTTCAGTGGCTTTAAATATTATTTAAAATTGAAAATTTTAAATTCTGACACATTTTCTAACAAAATTCTTTAAAATAAAAATTTTAAATTGGCCCTAAAATTCCGGGTTGTTACAGTGTAGCACTTTTTATTATCTACGCGAGTTGCTCAGAAAGACCGGGTTTCTCCCATTCTGAACAACTGAATCGACGATAGGTAGTCAAAGATGAAGACGGTGGTTGAAGACCGGAGATCTTCACCTCGGTTGGATGGTAACTGATGTCCTGATTGGGAGGCATCCCGAAATATGGATAATGAGTGGTGATCGTCCAGACGTATGTGGAGATCGATGGGTATGCGAGGTATATAGTGCCTCCAGTTTCGTTCCGACCCAGAACAGACTTGTAAATGGACTGTGTGTCAGACATTGGAATTCATTCTGTGTGATTGATAGCCATCAGTTACATGGCGTGAATTGCCTGTGTGGCATGCTAAGATGCAGTGATCAAAGCTTCTGTTGAAAAGCAAAGTCTTGTGGTTGATGATCAAAGCACCGCCTGTGTGGCGTAGCTTTGGGTATAACGTGAATTCGCGAGCCTCACACCCCGGTATGAACCCGAAACGGGAGAGGACATCAGGGAGGCCCTGTGTTTCTTTCTAGCTAGAGGTGGTGTCGGTGCTTAAACTGGCTGACATTTATATTATTTTCACCTGTGTGGTTGTTGCTGTTGCGAGGCGCCTCAGATATACCGGTGACTATGTGAAGCCAAAGGAGCCATTCGTCGGCACATTTATGCCCCAAAGGGCGGGGGAACGCAGTGTTCAGGCATAATAATCCACATCGGTGGCCGGCCCTGACGATCCAAGGGGCAGTTGCGGCTGTTCCTAAGGGGCGGGCTAGAGCGTCTCGAATTCGGTGAGGACGATCCCTTGCCTCGGTTCATGACGGAGATCCAATTTCCAAATACGATACCGTGTGGTTTTGATTGTATATATATATGGCGACATGATATATGGTACCCATGCCGTCTATGATTGATAGTTATGATTGAAATTGTTTTTGAAACCTATAAACAATAGTATTAATATCAAATGCTTTTGTTTTATTCGTATCAAGCATATTTTGGCTATTATAAGGTAAAACTCTATCCTCCGGTTTGTGTTGCATTGTGTGATGGGAACTGAGTCTTATAATGGCTTCATTTTAATAAAAAGCATTGCGATGTTTAAAAGATTTATTTGTTTTAAAGCACTGGCAATCCAATGGAGTAAACCCGTTCCGCGAAAGTGGCGTGGTCCTGTGATTAGCCCTATTATAAATGTGTTAAGTCGATTTCTCATACCAGTCCCATGACTGACTCGTAGTTTGTTTCACTTGCAAACTCGGGTGCCCCTTTTTCTACACGGGCAGCCTTGTATTCAGGTTTTATCTGGCTCTATCTGGTTAGCTGGAGCTGAAGAAGGATTCTATCATTTTTCTCTTTTTATGTTGTTCAGCTCCTATTGTGCAAATTATGTTTGTTTCCGCTGTAGACACTTATGTATAGCTGAACTGTATTTGTATTAAGTATGATCCTGTATACTGTGTAACTCTGATGATTTCGTTTATCTAGTGTATTATTTGTTCATTATCTGGTGTATTTATTTATTTTTGTTCTACTATTATCTTTTTATGTGTTATATTCCAAAGATTACCCTTGCCACCGTCAGTACAGGGTTTGGGGTCGTCACATTCCATACCTTGTCATAGTTGAAAATCCATTACCCAATAAGCGCCAGCGGTGTTTGATTGTATATAATATATGTGGAACGTGAGATGAAAGCATTTTCACTAGATTGCTATTTATTTGATTAAGACATTATTATAATATCAGAAGAGTATTGATGTTTAAGAAATGTTTTTTTGGGTTATCGTAAGGTATAAACCATCTGTGTTTATGTGTGGATCGGTCTTACAATTTTCATTTCTTTAGAAAGGATTTTAAAAGTTAAACCGAAATGATTGGAGTTTACTCACACCAATCACATGACTGACCCAGAGTTTATTTTGTTTTGTTTTCCCTGAACTCTTGGGTGCCCAATTGTGTACGGGCAATCAAGTAGTCTGGATTTTATAGATACTTGAAGAGCTAGAGTAGGAGGCTTCATGATTATATAGCTATTGTTATTTCCGTTGTGTTGTAAGTGTTATGCTCTAATAATGGTATTGTATACAGATATTGTTTTGTTTCAAAGTTATGTTATGAAATATATTTATTCGTTCCGCTGTGAGATTCGTGTTTATTCTGATGTTGTGATGCTCTTCTCCTTCTTCTATTCTAATTTTCTATCTTATCTATTCTCACCCTCTATTTTCTTTCATTAACTATATGGTATTTCCGATGCTTGGATAGTCGACATTGAGTTTATGTTGATAACCAGGATCGCGAAAACCCGGGTTGTTACAGTGGTATCAGAGCTGAAGGTTAAGTAATTACCTTGGGTCTGTGGCGTGACTCAGTAGAGATGGGGTTAGTAATACCCTAGATTGAGTTGAGTGTATATATACGAGTGAACGTATTTGTAGATTTTATAAAAATTATTTTATATTGTGGAGATTTATTGGTTGAGTTGTTTATGAGTTCTGATCGATCAGTTTGATCCACATATTGGTAGGGGTTTTTAAACACTCGAATACAATGAACCGACATAGTATGTCTTGAAAAATAGGTAAATGGTATAAATTTACATGAAATATTTTTTTGAGAATAAAGAAAATGTATATTGGGATTGTTATATTTGATGTGTTGGTCATTATTATAATCGAATGAGATTATAGAATAGTTATATAAATAACCAATCTGAATTCATATGAGTGTAATATATGAAATCAGACGAATTAAATCTTAATTTAAATAAGAATTGGAATTTAAAATTCCGAAAACATGAAAAGTGTTTGTAAATGGAAAAGACTTAAATATATGGGAATTTTAAAATCCTGGGAGATTTTAACTTGTTTTACTAGCATTGTGAATGGTATTTTGAAAGTATTTCAAAATTGAAGTCTTCAGAAATGGTTTTGAAAATGTTATAGTATTGAACTCACTTTGATCGCTGGAAAATAATTCCGATGATGAAGTCGACCATCATCAGTGTTCATTTTCGAGTTTCTAAGTGATGGATTACTACCAAAGATACTGTTTTGGATTTTTTTTTGAGAAAACAAGTTGTTTTGAATTCCGAAAAGAGATATTTGATTTTTGAAAAGCTAGGTGATTTAAACTTCCTAGGGAAAGATTGTTTGAGTTAAAACCAAACTGAATTGAAATTTGGGAAAGCCAATTGGAATTAAAATAAAGTCAGTTAAGTGGTAACTGAAATTGAATTAGAATGATATCGAGATAAATTTGATTAGTGAGATTCGAATTTGAAGTGTTATTTGATAGTCAAGTTAAGAGTTTGGAATCGAGAATGAAACACGAGTTTGAAATGATATTTGGCTTGGATTGGGATGACATTGGTGTATGCTGAATTGGCAGTAGATGGAAACGATATAATGATACGCCCGACAAAACGGTACAAGTTTATTTGTATATGAGTTTGGTGATTTATGAGCCTATTTGGCAAGAAGCTTAGCTGTTTGATTTTCTTTTGGGTTGGAGGAGGCCTAGAGAGGCGAGTTATAGTTGTACCGATTGACCCGTATAAAGGAGGTGCTGGCGAAATTTTTCGAAATTTTTGAGTGTTAGAAAATTTTCAGAATTTTTGAAAATTTTCGTTAGCAGGAATAAATTAATATTTTAATTAAAATAAATTAGTTCAGTGGGAACTGAAGTTAAGAAGTAAACAAATAATTTTAACCCAGTAAATAGGGTTGTTTCCTACCTTAGCAATTTCGAGGACGAAATTATTTTAAGGGGGGGAAGAATGTAACGTCCCGCATTTTTATGGTATAATAATTAATTAATTTATTTATTTAAATAGTGATTTAGAGATTTAAATGGTTATTTAATTTAATAATATTGAATATTTAATTAAGATTTATAATATAATATATATTATAATTACGAAATAGTCAGAAATAGCCGAATTGACAATATTGTGTCAATTGGATAGTGTAAGAGATTTGGCTGAATTTAGATTCAAATTTAAATAACGAATCTATTTAATAAACGACGCCACAATGTATTAATTATAATATAATTTTAATCGAGCGCAAAACATCGCGGTAGTTCGTAATTTGGCGACTCGAAATTTAACTGGATATAACAAATCCGATATAAGTCGGAATTCGGTGAAACAAGAAACGTTGGAATCTATGGAGTTATATATTTCTAATGGAAGAGAAAAATCGAGATTTCGTTGTGTAGATGGTAAGTTATGTCCAAATCAAATTTTCAAGTAGTCGCTATGGAATCGTTTATAAGCCGTAAGGGATATTTAATTTTAATTAAATATCGATTTCGAATTCGGAAAAAAATCCTTTCAGACGTAGGTATTTTTTTTTTTAAATTTCACTATAATTTTTAATTTGGAAAATAAGCACTTTTTATTTTGAAGTATTTTACACCCTAAACCAGCATTTTGAGGTTTCATAGAATAAGTTAACTTGTCTATTTTATAATCATTCTGTGATCGTGGGGCATTGCCCGTCATAATGGTATTTTTATTTCTGTCCGTAGCCGACCGTATGTCAACAGAATTTTTCGGTAGAAGGGTACGTACACTAAAGTTTATAACTAAAAACTTAAAAGCTAAGCAAGCGGATATTTCGAGTATACACCATCCTTTCAAATCCAATGCGCTATCAAACTTTCTGTCTCCATCCTACCATGAGTGTTCTGTGCCCTACCCTTCTTCATTTAAAGCAATAGTACTTTTTTCATTTACAACACCGCACTATCTGTATTCCTTAGCTCTTAAGTATAAGGATACATATTAAAATATCTGCGGAGGTTACCCTTTTCTTCACAACTAAGAAATCCGATTGTTTGTAAATACAACGCAAGCAAGAGACATTGAAGCTTCTTCTACAATCACTCACGCAAAGAAAAATGAAAAAAATGGACACAAAAATACACTCACAACTTCCCTTCTCTGAATACCTTTTCCCAAGTAAACACACAAAACTCAAGCCAAAGCTTTTTCTCGTTAGTTTCAGAAAATTCAAACTAAATTTCCCACGAAAAATCCTGGAACCCCGATGGTAGCGCGTTAGGTGGAAGGGTACTTCTTGGCGCCAATGTCGATGAGTGTAGGTAACGTTTTGCATAGTAAGGGATGGAGCTGCGCTCAACTCGATGGTCTGTGGTCGGCGTCCAATCTGAGGAGGGAGGTGTGGTTATGGGGACTAGCTAATGTCGGCTCATGTAGCTATGCAGATTGCTAGGCGGGCCTACGTGGCAATGAGAGGAAGTTTGGGTTCATCTTGAATGGTTGGAGTTGAGGCGAAGGGGATCCTGCTTGCTGGAAGATGTGATGCAGATGAGTGCTGCAGGTGGAGTAAAATGGAGGATAGGGAGGGTATGAATGGAGGACGGAGATTGACGAGGCTTTGAAGGGGTACGGGCTAAAACTGAGTAAGGAGAAAGAGTGTACGTGGTTGTAGTTCTGGAGCGTGAGCTAAATACTGGAGAGGGATGTTGGGGTTGGTTTATAAATGGAATAGATCGGTGGTGCAAGAAATGGAAGGGGAGTAATGGGAGGGGGTTCGAAGTTGATGGTGAGGTGTGCAGTTCAGAGCGGAAATGGGGAGATGAATTTCTGGAAAGACTGAGTTTGTTTTGTGGAGGAAGAATACTGTAGGGTACGGGTACAGGTTTTACATGGTGTATTGGGATGATGCAACGTTAAAGCCCACTCTAATTAGAAAAACGAAGAAGGGAAAATGACGCACGGGTTGATTCCAGAAAAGGGGACGGGCCGAGTGAACAATGGTAAAGCCCAACCAATATTCATTACGTTTAATTTAATTTAAAATAGTGTATTGTCTTGTAAAATCAATAACTATATCATACGATATCCAAATTCAGCAAAAGAAGATCCATCGGGATCATATGGACGAGGGCTACACAATGGAATTGACTAGGAGTGAATTGGAGCTCATTACAATTTATAGCAAAATAAATTGTCCAATCTGAATCGTCAATCGATTATCGTTATTCAACGATAACCGACCAAAGTTAGTAAAACTCACTAACCCTGAATAGTTATATTTTTATAATGTATTTTTAGAATTGATAAATGATGGTTGATTACTGTGTGTTGATGGTTTGGATGATTTGTAAATTGATTGGTTGAAATTATAGATCTAGTGATATGTATACAAATATATATATATATATCGTTAATCAAATATTGATTCTGTTGATCAGAATATTTCATATTGAAATGAAATCGATGTTATTTATGTGTTTAACATTTGTGGATGCGGGGAAACTGGTTGGAGGAATCCAACAGGATTCCTCAATATTTGTAATACTGTTTGTTTTCATATATGGTGATATATGATGTGATATATAATCTGTGATAGATTATGATAACACTGGTATAGTTATTTGGAAATACCATAAGAAATACTGGAATGAATAAAAGGGAATTTTCAAAGTGTATTTTGAAAACAAATTATTTATACAAAATTAATGGATCTTATATAAATGGAAATATTTTTAAAACCAGTAGAATTGAAAAGAGAATATTTATTTAGAAAATAAATTGAGTTATAAAAGAAATATTTTAGAAAATAAATAGAGTTATAAAAGGAATATTTATTTAGAGAATAAATAGAATTATAAATGGAAATATTGGTAAAACAAATAGAATCAAAAAAGGAAATTTGCCGAGATATAAAAGAATTATGAGAAGATTGTTTAAAGTGGATATTAAACAGAAATCTGTTTTAACAGATAAATTAAGAAGATTAATTTATAAACGATATTTATAAATTAAGTAAAATATTTATCACTGGATAAATTAAAATATAAGTCAGGATTTATGTAGAGAAGTAGAAACCGGTTTTAACACCGATATTTCAAATGTAATTTGAACTTAGTTTTTAAAGGGAATTAAATGAAATTTCAGTGTTAGAAGTATAAAATAAGTTTTTATAGAAAATTATATAAACAGAAGTATAAAAAGAAATTAGATTTGGAGATAGTGTTTTTAATTTGCGAAACCAAACTGTTTTGATTCAATAAGAGAAATATTATTCACATTCGATGTGAGTAAGGGATTAAAGTAAATATTTTTCAAATAAAATATTTATAAAGGAATTTGGGTTCTGAAATAGGATTGAAAAGAGAGTTAATCGATTAGAGTTAATCGAAATAGACTTAATCAAACTAGAGTTAATCAAAATAGAGTTAATAGAATTAGAGTTAATCGATTAGAGTTAATCGATTTAGAGTTAATCAATTAGAGTTAATCGATTTGGAGTTAATCGAATTAGAGTTATTTAAAGATAGTTAATCGAAGATAAGATATTCGAAGAAAGTTAATCAAATATAGGATATTCAAAAAGAGTTAATCGAATATAAGATATTCGAAAGAGAGTTAATCAAATAAAGTTTATTCGAAACAGAGTTATCGAATAGGGACTATTCGAAAGAGATTATACGTTGAAATTCAAGTATATCGAAGGTAGGAAAGTACTATTTACTTTCCGTTTTTAAATCAAGATTTATTTATTCATTTATAAATTAATTGTTTGTTTATTTATTCAAATTAATAAATAAAAGTTATATTTAAGTTATTATATTTCAGAAGCATGGGATTTTAACACTATTGTTATAATCAAATGATTTCTGTAAAAGAAGTGGATTCGTAAATAGAATCCGAGTGTTACATAAGGTAATTTGTTAAAGATTTAGAAGGTGAACTTTGTTTATTTCGAAGTTAGAAATGTTGTTAAGTTAAGGTCATAGAGGTAGTTATACCCCCAACATGATTGACTTCGTTTTTAACTAAGGAATGGTTAAGGTTCGATAGTGAAGACTGGTTAAGTGAATTTAGTTAATGAGTGTATGTAACGAACTGGGATTTTCGACTCTGAAAATCAACATAAAACTACCATGTTGACTATTCAGACATCGGAAATACCTGATCATTAATAGAAAGAAGTTAGAGGTTGAGAATAGATAAGATAGAAAATTAGGATAAAAGAAGAAAAAGATCGCTACAGAACAGAATCAGAGTAATATGAATCTCACAGCAAAACGAATAAATATAATATATAAATTAATTTTGCAATCTAACAGTATATATATACAATAACCCTTTTAGAGTAAAGCACTTACACACAGCGGAAATAACGATAGCTATATAATCTTGAAGCCTCCTGCTTCAAGCTCCTCCAAGTATATCTGTAAAGACCTGAACTACTTGACTGCCCATACAAATTTGGGCACCCAAGAGTTTAGGGAAAACAAAATGTAATGACCCGCATTTTCAGGGATATAATAATTAATTTATTTAATTATTTAGAAGGTGATAAAAAGGATTTCATGGTCGTTGAATTAAATAATGATGAATATATAATTAAAATAATAAATTAAATAATATTTTTAATTCTAAAATAATCAGAATGAGCTGAAATGACGATATGGTGTGAATGGGGAAATTCAAAATGTATAATTCAGTTTAGTATTGAATTAGAATGACGAATATATTTCATTAACGAAGTTAGAATGTATAAATTATAATATAATTATAATCGAGCTCGAAATGGCGCTGCAGTTCGCTATTTGGCGATTTGAACTTCAACTGAGTATACAGAAGCCATTTTAAGTCGGATTTCTGTGAAACAAGAACCATCAGGACCGATTTGATAATAGTTTTCTAGTGGAAGAGAAAAATCGGGATTTCGTTGTATAGATTTTGAGATATGTCCAAATAAAATTTTAGAATAGTCGCTATAGAATCGTTTATCGACCGTAACGGTTTATTCGATATAACTAGAGATTGGGTTTGAATTTAGACAAGGTTCTTTTGGGAAATAGTGATAATTTAATTTTTAGAATTTTACTATAATTTTTAATTAATTAAATAAGCAACTTTTTATTTGGAGTATTTGGCACCCTGTATCGACATTTCAGGGTTTCACAATATGAGATCATCTACCGGTATTATTATATTTTTGGAATTGTGGGACATTCCTTGTCTCATTGGTATTTTTATTTCTGTCGTTGGCCATCCGGATGAGAACATAACTTCATATAGAGGGGTCACCGAAATATCAATACAAAATATCCTAAGTGTTTGTGGACCTAAGGGAGGCCACCCATTGTTTTGTTCTCAGCCAACCGTTCCCATAGCCTAAAAACAACTCCAAGTACATCCTAAACTAAAATATAAAAATAATAAAAATCTCCTATATAATCACCTTAACTTTTCTATCCTAATTTCAGTTTTCCCGAAGTCAACAGCCAACAAATTCCAAGCCTCCACAATCAAAATAGAAACCAACGTGAGTTTCTCATCTTGGAAAAAATTATAGAAAATCAAATATAAAGCTATAAATCGTTATATACATATATTTGGGATGCTTGAAGGATTCTCTACAGTCCAGTACGTTTTTTTGTGTGTGTTCAAGCAACATTTGTGTGGCGCAGAAAACCCAGCGTTGGTTTTCTTGAGCTAGGGCTTGGGATATTGGGAAATCGAAGCAATAATATTCGTTTTGATGATGATATTTGAATTGAGCGAGTGAAACCACACCACCGGGGTAAATTTGGGATAACTTCGTTTCAAAAGTGTTCGATGTTCGTATGGAATGGGACGCCAGTACTGACAAACCGCGATGCAAATGGTGGTTTCGAATTGGCCGATAGTAGGTGGAGTAGGAAGAGGACGGGATGAGAATTTCCTTGGTGATTTTAGTTTAAATATCGGTGGAAGGTTGGAGGGATTATGGGCGTCGAAAGGAAGCTGCGATGGCCATTTCAATTTCCCTGGAACTCGGTTGAATCGGGAAGAAGGAGTCAGACGGAACGGGCCTTGGGTTTATTGGAAGTGGATGGGCCGATGGGCTTTATAAAGGTTATGGCCTTTATTTAAATAAAAATCCATGTTTTAATTTTTATCTAAAAATGTATTAACTTCGTATTAGTGTAACTTGAACATACGATATCGAAATTCAGCAAACCAAGTTGCGTTGAGATCGTATGGACGGACACTACCCAATGGGACTGACTGGAAGTGGATTGGAGCTCGTTTGAATTTACGGTGAATTAAATTGTTTGATTCAAATCAAACACACAGTTTATCGTTCTTTAATGATGAACTGCCAAAGTGAGTAAAACTCACTAACTCTCCTCAATTTATATTTTAATAATATAAATTGTACTTTATTTTGTTGACTGCTGTATATTGATTGTTAAACTGGACTGCTAAATAGATTTGATTGAAAACATAGATATAGTCATATGTTATATCGTTAATCAAATATTGATTTTGTCCAGTAGAATATTTCATATTGAAATGAAATTGATGTATATTATACTGTGTAACATCTGTGAATGCAGGGAAACAGGTTGGAGGAATCCGACTGGGTTCCTCAACAATTATTTTACTGTTTTCATATATTGTGATGTATGTTGTGATTTATATTCTGTTATTGATTATGGATGTTAGAACGATATTGATCATCGTTGTTTGATATTTTGAATATCATAAGAAACCCTGAGTTGTAAAAAGGAATATTTCAATGTATATTGAAATAAAGGAAATTATTTATAAAACAAATAGAGTTTTATAAAAGGGATATTTATTTAGAAAATAAATAGAATTGAAAAGGAGAATATTTATTTAGAAAATAAATAGAAATAAGGAATATTTATTTAGAAGATAAATAAACCGTTATAAATAGGAAATATTTGTAACGGTAAATAGAAGTTGTAAATAGGAAATATTTGTAACGGTAAATAGAAGTTGTAAATAGGAAATATTTGTAACGGTAAATAGAAGTTGTAAATAGGAAATATTTGTAACGGTAAATAGAAGTTGTAAATAGGAAATATTTGTAACGTTAAGTAAACGTTAAAAAAGGGAAATAGTTGTAACGGAAAACGTAGTTTATCAAAAGGAGTTAATCAAACGTAGTTTATCAAAAGGAGTTAATCAAACGTAGTTTATCAAAAGGGGTTAATCGAATATGGAAATTAAGAAGTGAAGTTAAACAAAAATTAGAAACTGACTAGAGATTAGTAAGTTGAATAGTTTTCTGAGTATCGATCTGATGTTGGTTTCGGCCTTCGGGATTTATACTTAGAGAATTGTTCTCTTACTAGTTTACAGTTAGGGACTAATAGTTGTGGAATGGTAGTGATGCGTAAATGAGGATTGGAAATGTTTTCCAATGTTGAAAACATATATTTTCTAATTTTAGAAAATAAGGAAATATGAATATATATATATATAAGGTTGATGATTGGATTGATAATTCCATTTGGAATTTAGATCGTTGTTTGTACACCGACATGTTTTCATTGATAGTTAAATCACAGACTATCAAGTTTTGACCATATTTACGTTGTAGATATGGAGAGACCGGTTGGGTTATTATCCAAAGAACCACTCTGTATTGGCATAAGCGTTGCGAATATGCCAGAGAAAACTTGAAGACGGGGTAAAATGCAAGGGCTATGGTATAAGTCTTAGATAACAGTGCCTAAGATGGATGTACTGAATAGTGCCTTCGGTTTCGTTCAGTCCCAGAACGAACATAAATGGACGAATGACTGACAAAGTATTTCCAATGATCGAATGGGTTGGTCTATATAAATATATATGGTTGCAACGGATTTATCCCTTAGCATAACATCCAGGATATTTGTATAAACCAACTAATGATTTACGGATCTGATAATGTGGCATTCAAAGTAATCGTGTTATAAATGAATGGAAAGTAAGCGTAGCTTCTAGCCTCACATCCGGTAAATGACAGAAATCGGGCAGGCAGCATGGCTAAGTCGGTCGCACCGAAGTAGGGTGTATAATCACCTATCTAGAGAATATTCATTTGCTTCTTTTAATCTATCAGTGCTGCCCCATATATATATACGGGAAACGGTTGCTGATCCCAACCGTTGGTGATGTACATTCGATACACTCAAGCGAAATGAGTGGTCGGACATGTGTGGCTGAGTTGCAAGATGTTCTTGTTGAACTCCAGTGTATCGTTCCTAGAGTACACCGATCGGAAGGTGGTTCCATACCTTGTCATAGTTGGAAATCCATTACCCAATACGTGCTTGCGGTTTTGATTGTATACTATATTTGTAGAACGTGAGATGAAAGCGTTTCTGCTAGATTGTTATCTAATTGTATTTAGACATTATTATAATATCAGAATGATATTGTTTACAAAGTTGTTGGATTCTCATAAGGGAAAAACCCGTTCCGTTATGCGGCGTGGTCTTATGAGATATCGTTTACTTGTTCAAACTGTTTTAAACTGTTCTACTCATACCAGTCCCATGACTGACCCGGAGTTTATTTGTTTGTTTTCCCTAAACTCTTGGGTGCCTAATTTTGTATGGGCAGTCAAGTAGTCGGGATTTTGCAGATACACTTGGAGAGCTTGGAGCAGGAGGCTTCAGGATTCTATAGCTGTTATTATTTCCGCTGTTGTTGTAAGTGTTGTACTCTGATAAGTGCTATTGTATATATAATTGTTTGTAATTTCAAAAGTTATGTTATATTTTATTCGTTCCGCAGTGAGATTCGTGTTTACTATGATGATGATGTTCTTCTTCTTCTTCTATTCTATAAGTTCTACCTTATCTATCCTCACCCTCTATCTTCTTTCTATTAGTTTCTTGAATTTCTAGTTTAAATTGGGGTTGGACTTGTGTTTTTGGTCAGCTCAAATTGGACCGGATTTTTGGGTCACTACACAAAACAAAATAAACTCTGGGTTAGTCATGGGATTTGTGTGAGTAAACTCAAATCATTTGGTTTAACTTTTCAAAATCCTTTTCAAAAGAAAAGGTAATTGTAAGACCGATCCACACATAAACACGGACGGTTTTTACCTTACGATAACCCAAAACACTTTCAAAATCAATACATTTTTGATATTATAATAGTGTTTAATCACAAGTAATTAACAATCTAGCAGAACACTTGCATCTCACGTTCCACATATATAGTATACAAACAAAACCGCGGGCGCCTATTGGAGATTGGATTCCGACTATGACAAGGTATGGGACCACATACCGATAGTATATCTCTAGAGGCGAATACACTGGGTTCAACAAGCACGTCTTGCAACCCGGCCCACAAATGACCGACCACTCATTTAGCTTGAGTGTATCGAATGTATATCACCAACGGTTGGGAGCTACCCACCGTTTCCCGAAAAGGGACAGCATCGAAAATAGATAAAAGAATGAAATAGATTTTCTCTAGATAAGTGATATACACCCTAATGGGAGCGACCCACCTAGCCATGCTGCCTGCCCGATTTCTATCATTTCCTAGATGATGAGGCTTGAGGTCATAACGTATCTTTTGTAACACCTGACCACCATTCACTGTGAATGCCACATCGTCATACCCGCCAAATCACAAATTGATTTCCCCAAAAATACCACGGCTATAAAGCTAAGAGAAACGAATTCCTCCGCCACCAAACGTAAGTACGTTTGAATAGATCAACTTACATGATCCGTTAGATATACTTTGTCAAACATTTGTCCATTCATGTTATCTGGGACTGGACAAACCGAAGGAACTATTTTGTAAACAGGATAGCCCTTGCATAACTCCGTCTTCAATTATTTTCATCATATTTGATCGCAACGCTAACGTCCATACAGAGTGGTTTTCAAATAATGAATCTGATCCCGATCTCTCCGTATTGACGACCAAAAAAATAGTCAAAAACTTCGATAGTCGGTGATTTAATTATCGAAGAAAAAGAGGTGTACAACCAACGATCTTATTTCCAGATAGAAATTCGATCGATCAATCAACATTCAACATTTATCTCCTTTAATTTAATTTATCATTAATTTATTCATTCCCATTTCTATATATTTGTAAATTCTTATTTTCTAAATTTAGAAAATATATTTTATTAATCGTTGTAAAACATTTCCATATTTGCTCCATTCCTTATTTTCTATATTAGAAAACATTTCTGATTCTTATTTGGAAAACATTTCCAAAACTCCTTCATTTGATTTAAATAGATGTTTAAATAAAACATCACTAAGCCAATTCAAACCATTACAATCATTAACTAAATTCACTTAACCAACTTTCACTATCGAACCTTACCCATCCCTTAATTAATAAAACGAAGTCAATCAAGTTAGGGTATAATTACCTCTCAGACCTTAACTGCACAAAATTTCTAACCTCGAAATAGACAAAGTTCACCCTTTTAAATCTTTTAACCAACTTCCTTACATAAATTCTATTTATGAATCCGTTTCTTTATTTTAAAACATTGACTATAACTATAGCGTTATAATCCCTTCTTCTTAAATATCTAACTTCAAAATATAACTTTTATTCCTTAATTTAACTAAATAACTAAATAGACAATTTATGAAGAAATCATTAAATCTTGATTAAAACGGAAAGTGTACTTTCCCGAATTCGACATAATCGAATTTCAGCGTATAACTCTCTTTCGAATAATCTCTATTCGATAACTCCTTTTGAATAAACTATACACGATAACCCTTTCTTCGAATAACTATATTCGATAACTCTTTCTTCGAATAACTATATTCGGTAATCTCTCTTCGAATGATTTACATTCGATTAACTCTCTTCGAATGATTTACATTCGATTAATCTCCCTTAATACTATTCGAATAAACTATTTTGAATAACTCCATTAATTCTATTCGAATAAACTATTTCGAATAACTCTTTTAATTCTATCCGAGTAAACTATTTCGAATAACTCATTTGGATTAACTCATTTGGATTAACTCGGTTTGATTAAATCATCTTGACTAACTCAACTTGATTAACTCAACTTGATTAACTTACTTGATTAACTCAACTTATTTAACTCAACTTACTTAACTCCTATCGAATAACTAATATTCATTTAACTTATACTCGAATAACCATGTTTGTTTTAACTTTATTTCGAATGGCTAATATTCGATTTAACTCCATTCGCTTGACTCTAGATCGCAGCAATCACATGGTTACGCCTGATTCCCTCAAGAAACATCCGACCGCCGTAGGCTATCCACAGCCCTGCGAATTACGCTAGCTGTCATACGAAATGGCAACTCATCCTGAATAACTATGTTTGACTAACTCTATCTCAAATAACTATATTCAATCAACTCTAATTGAATAACTAATATTCAATTTATCCTAATTCGATTAATTATGTTCAATTAACTCTATCTGGTTAACTCTAACTGATTAACTCTAACCGATTAACTCTAACTGGTTAACTCTAGGTGATTACTCTAACTGGTTAACTCTAACTGGTCAACTCTAATCAATTAAATCTAATCAGTTAACTCTAACTCTAATCGATTAATTCTAACTCTAATCGATTAACTCTAACTCAAATCGATTAATTCTTACTCTAATCAATTAACTCTAACTCGATTAACTCCTTTGATTTAACTCTACGTCTATATTCAATTCCAAATATCAATGTTGAAATCGATTCTTACTTTTCTATATAAGTCCTGACTTATATATTCTATTTATCCAATAATAAACATTTCATTTGATTTATAAAATATTATTTATAAATTTATCTTCTCCACTTATCTGTTAAAATAGATTTCTATTAAAAATCTATTTTAAATTCATATTCTGTTATACCCATGTGCGAAACACGGGTATAATCCTTCCTAGTGTAAAATTTTCTTTTATACAATTCCATTCATTTTTCAAGTATTTCTTTTTTTATAATCTATTTATTTTCAAAATAAATATTTCCTTTATAATTCTATTTATTTCTAATTAAATATTTCTTTTTATAAATCTATTGTAACACCCCGCCTCCGCTAGGGTCACTCGCAAAGGAATGCACTAGCTTTAGAGGGGCATTATTGGTAAACATGCACAGAAATATCACAAGACAGAACATATAAAATAGCGGAAGTAAAATCAAACTTTCATAACATGAATAAATAAGGTCTAAAGCCTTTTACATCAGAGTACATCAAAACCTGTCTTGCAATAGTAAAGAAGCATAAAGACATTTTCATAAATTATTCCCCAAGTAAAAACAGTAAAGTAGCCATTAGCCAAGAAAAGTCCAAGCCATCCATAATGACCTTCAAGCAGAAGAAGTCCGAACTAAACAACAGTATTTCCTCCCTGTAACCTGGGGGGAAACAGAAGAAAAGAGGCGAAACAAAACGAGTCAGTCAAAAAGACTGAGTAAGCCCTATCTACTATTAGCATAAAAACTAGTAAAGTTAACTGACATGAGAAACTGAGATGAACATAAGCATGATAACAAGATAGATAAGCTAAATCAAAATAACAGGATGAACTACTGAACTCAGATAAACTAAGGTGTCATGATAAATTACGATGTCAAGATAAAACAAGGTATCACATCGTCAGGTTTCTATCAAGTATAATATCCCCAAGATATCTGTCACGTATAACGCCCCGTGATATCTATCCTGTATTTTAGCTCTGCACCTACCGTACTAGTATCCCCACCGTGTCATGTGTTAACCAAGAATGACCCTCACTCAAAAGTCGTGTAATGGTCCATGTCAACCTAATATATCGCATATATAGGTTACTCAACTTGTATGTTTTATTCCATGTAAATGTTCAGTCCCTTGCCGTAGACCATACGGGCTTTCCCATGAGATTCTATATTACTTTAACATAGTTCCATGATCCTTAAGATCGGTTTGGACTGTTACCCTAAACCTAGCTAGGGTCTTCCAACATGAATGATTGTTTGTACAACTAGGACTTATGCTACCTAGGGCTGCTAGGGATTATGCTTACCTATTGCACGTTTTCGTATCTTGGTTTGGGTTCAACCACCTAGGGCCACTAGGGATTACGCTAACCGCCAACCGCGCCCTTTTTCCCACGCATTCATCGTGAATCGCTTTTCCATGACTGTATGCACATGTATCACATCGTGCCATCCGAGTCCTGTCACAGGGCAAATCAAGAAATACAGGACTCGGTCGGGAGCTTTCGATTTATCTGCCGATGCAGATGCTAAGGTCTGTTTTTCTTATACGTGGCTATGGTCCCACGAGACCACTCCCTCAACTAGTGAAAGACAAGACAGGATAAATCCTGTATGAGAACACAACACTGGCCAACCCACATCCAAGCCTTACCGCAACCATAATTAGATTGCAATTATGGTCTTTTGGGTGTTCTCTGCCTTTCCGTACGTACACGCTTGACCAAAGATGGTAGGTAGCCTGACGAAATGCTATCTAGGGTACGACCGTGTATCGTCGACTATCCCCTATCCATCTCCGTCTTTAGGTCGCTCGTATAGCAACCAAGGCATACTCTTGGTTCTTCTAACGCAGACCTTAACCTCTCATGAGCCTAGTATAATCACCTGGCAGCTCATAGAGGGATACCAAGAATATCCTCACGTTCCCCGAAGTCGCTGCTTCGTTACCCAGATCGCTGGAGCCTTTATCTAAATCAGATACTTGCTCCTACTCGTATACTTAAACGATGACCTACCGTATCAGGTTACTCATCTATCTATGAACTGGTCTAAATTTCCTTGACTAAGAATCATTATTTAGTTATTCTTCAACTAAGGTTTACCACTTAGCATTGTTCCCGTTATCCTTGTTAACTACGGTTATCCACCTAATCCTCAGAACTAGGGTTTACATAATGGATTAAGTGTCACTTAAGTTAATGACTTAACCCGTCTACAAATTCTATCAAAATTGGCTAAGTATCCAAGTTCAAGGCTTAACCCTACAAGCCATGCTCAAGTTGGTTAAGTATATTAAGCAATTCACGACTTAACCTCGTCCAATTATCATTCTAGATTGTTAAGTATATATTAACTTGACCCTATCAATTTACTTAGTCAAATCGGTCAAGTGTATTCAAGCGATTCGTGACTTAGCCTTATCATGTTTTCACGTTATATTGGTTAAGTATTGGTTAACTTAACCACAATAAATTAACGAGTTAGATTGGATAAGTATAGGTCACTTAACCACATCAATTCATCATGTTTAGATTAGTTAAGTGTTTAACTTAACCCCATTAAACTACCAAGTGGGATTAATTAAGTCTAGGCTAATTTAACCCCATCCGATTTCCATGTTTAGACTAGTTGAGTCTAATCTTAACCCCATTCGTTAACCGTATTTTTCGGTTAAGCGTCATTAAGAAAACTTACTTAACCTTACCAAGTTATCGCTTTGGATTGATTAAGTGTTGGTTAACTTAACCCCATCCACTAGTCATATAAAAATGGTTAAGTGTCATTAGGCAAATCAAGGTACTTAACCTACCCAACCTTGTCATGTTTTGTTAAGTATCATTAGCCTAATCAAATTACTTAACCCATTTGTCCATGTCATATTTGGTTAAGAGTCATTAATCAAATTAACTTAACCCTATCATGTGGCATTAATTACTTAATGCACCTTCACCTCTCACATTAGACTTTGTTGTGGTTACTAGTTAAGCCGGTCGGTTCCGGGTAGCTTTACACCACAACTTGGTCTAACCTCGGGTTCAAGCACAACATGACCAACTTCTCACATTGGGTCCTATTGTTTGCAACTACTAGTTAGGCCGGTCGGTTCCGGGTAGTTTTACGTTGCAAACTCAACCCAACCTCGAGTTGGCCACACTTATATTATCTAAGTGTCATGTCCATCATGTTTCCCAAAACATGTTACAAGTTTTCAAGCATTTGGGTAGACCTAACTTAATAGGTAAATTCCCAAAGGGTAGACCTAACTTAATAGGTAAATTCCCAAGCTTATGTTTTTGTGCATACTTACATGTCAACTTCCATGTTATATTTCAAGTCATGTTTTCAAGTTGTATTTTCATGTCATTAGAAATTACCCATAACATAACCCAACGCTTTTAAACTCGCATATACGTTCGCGACAACGTAATGGATTAAAAGAAGAGACTTGGCAAAGGCATGACAAAAATGGATATTAAGCCACAAGTTAATCATGGTGGCAAATGAGGCACAAATGTGTTCATTAACTTGCATGTTACATTCTTAAGCCTCAAAACATGCATAAACCCAAACTTGGCACATAAGCGAATCATGGTGACAAAAGATATGGAATGATGACTAGTAACTCGCATATATCATCATATAAGGGTTATGACTTCATATGCAAGTTGACATAAAGGTTATGAGGGTTCTCATGTTGCCTAATGCAACATTTCAACATAAAGGTTGTAGCTTTTAGCTCACAAGATCAAGATAATGACTTCATAAACTTGCATGACATGATAGCATGTATCATACTCAATGATCAAACCCAAACTTGCAACATGAACATTTAACTTCATAGTTAATATCTAAGAGTAGGGAAAGGGCTTACATTGCTATGAAGGCACAAAAGATATGACAAAGCCCTTATGCAATCAAATAGACCCAAAATGCAAGCTCTAACATAAAAACCCTTGAGCCAAAATGATCAAAACCCTTGCTTTATGATGCAAAGATAGAAACTTGACTTGAATGCAAGCTAATGACACTCATACAAGCTTGAAAACACTTGTATGCATGGAAAATCTCTCATAGAAACCATTTAGAAATTTTATGAAGAGAGTGGAGGCCATGAGAGGTAAAATTTTGCCATAGTTTAGTTGCATGAATGAATAATGAGGATTTAGGATAGGTTAGGGTCTTATTTATAGATTAGGCAAGTGTTTTAGGCCATAGGATTAAACCTAGATTCAATCCAAGCCATCAAAGCATGTCTTGGGGAAGAAGTCAAGTGTAGGAACCATCTAGGGCCTTTAGATTAAAGATGAACCATGAGAACCATCCAAATGCAAAATCTGCATTTGAGCGAATCGGCCCACGGGTTGACAGCCAAACACCCTGGATTAACCCCTAGTCGACCCAGCGGGCTCGGGTCGACCTCAAAAATCGGCCGGTTCGGTTATTCCCCTCTCCCAATTCGCTGTTTTGAACATTTTTGCATATTTATTTATTTAATTTTCAATTATATATATATCAATATATATATATTTCTCTGCGCAACCCATTTCACTTAATTAAGTATACTTTAATTCGGGAATTTTTCGTGAAACTTCGCGAGGCCATATCTTGGTCATACGGACTCCGATTTTCGAAAACTCGGACTCTATTTCGCGTATTTTTCCGAGATGAACGCAATGGCATAGCCCGTTTCCCTTGATTCAGATTTTACAGTTTAATTCTGCCTCCATTTATGTTATAACAGGTTATTGAAAATACGGGTTGTTACATTCTCCCCACCTTTTAGGATTTCGTCCCCGAAATCTCCAAGTTAGGAAGAACATATCCTACCATCCATCATCCATCTACTCAAAACATCATCCACAAGCAACCATTGTCCTTAGATGATTTCTAATGCTGTATGAATATATGCAAAACGTGTGTGTTCATGTTCCTTAGCTAATGCTAATGATCAGGCCTGAATAATCTTTCTAATGCAAAATATGTATAGTGCCATGAATCCAACATGTATGCAAATAGTCCTAGTCATATAGATACTATATGCGTGCACAATCATTCATTCATATGCAACAACCGCATGATAATACATTCGATTTCATCCATAAACAAGTATAAATACTCGTGCAAATGCAATATGAAATGTGACCGAGTCGAGCTAGTATCTAATGTGTATTCGCGCATCCACGAGCAACCACTTGCAACCACTTGCAACCATATCAATCATAACATGTTTCAAATACATGTTTACATCCATAGGGTTCTACCTAGAATTCCCTGAAACAGGGTCGAGAAGATAAACAGGACAAACTCCTTACAGGGTTTGTAACGGAGAATAGGACCGAGAGGATGTCCACAAAAGATAGCCTACAAGTAAGCTCTACAGAAAACAGGGATCAAGGATATACTCCCAAAAAGAGATATCATGCGCGTATCTAGTCTTTGACCATCAAAGTCGTCTTTTAACTTCGCGATTTTGTAGCTTCTTATTCCTGTTTCCATAACATGAGCTGGAACTCATTTCTTCGTCGCCTCTCGTTCCACTTGCACTTATCCTTTTCCTAGAATACTTGACGCAAACATGACTGCGTACTCATGATCTCATGCAAGCTTTCCAAAATTCACTAGTGAATCTTGGATCTCGTTTATATACTATAAGGCATTCCATGTAGAAGAACTTTCTCTTGAAAGTAAACAGATGTCAATCAGGTTATCATGCGCACTTACTAGGGTGATCTCTATAACCCATGCATAAATGAAGTAAACCATCCGTCTTATTGGCGAACACCACTCGATCGGGCTTCAAATTTCCAATAAAGGCATCAAGGGATTCTAAGTAACTAGTCATGACAGAACCTCAAAAAGGTTACCCGATACTTCGAGGGCATTACCAAGGCTAGTCAAAAGGTCTAACTACCCTCCTATCAAAACCGAGAGTGGCACCCCCTACAGGATAACCACTTCATCCCTAGAATCCATCCATAGCTTATAAACATAAGCATTATTTCCAAACTCAACACTTGGCATAGACATTCCCAAATCCAAACAAGTCATGTATAAATGGACTGATTCTCCAATAGGACTTTGAGACAAAAATGGGATTCTCTATTACGCTAGTACTTAAGGTGCAGAGACTCAACTATCGAAGCAGACTTAAATGATACGAACAACGAAGTCCTAACGGGATGATAGAGAAGAAAAGCTAAACCTTTAACAAGATCGTTACCCTCCTTCTGAGGTACTCTAGAAATGAGAGCATACTACTGCCCTCCCGATGATCTTGTCCTTGTCCCATAATACTTAACTATCCGCCCCGTTTTACCATGCCAAAGGTACTCTCTCGTCATGGGTTTCATTGTTCATCTTTCTCCCTCCTTTGAGGACTAAGCCATACCAACAAGCTGCTCATCCTTAAGCTCGTATCCTTTATCCTTCTTTCTCACGATCCTTTCTTATAACGCGGCCACTGGTCTCTCGAGAACCACCTCCATCGTATGGAAAGCACTTTCGTAGGTAGAAAAGACTAGTCGCAGTTAAAACTACTGTGACTACAGATGGAGGAAAGAAAGGAAAAGAGACTCAATTAAGGAAACAAGGATAGTGCTAATGGCCTTTGGGGAATAGCCTTTTTATTTTAAAAGAAAATTTTCTTGAAAAATGCTTCTTTGTAAACGGTTTTTTTTTCAAATAGTTTTCAGAAGGTCTTTAAAAACTTTTGCCCAGTCTGGTAACCTTCTGCTCTGATACCACGTGTAACACCCCGCCTCCGCTAGGGTCACTCGCAAAGGAATGCACTAGCTTTAGAGGGGCATTATTGGTAAACATGCACAGAAATATCATAAGACAGAACATATAAAATAGCGGAAGTAAAATCAAAATTTCATAACATGAATAAATAAGGTCTAAAGCCTTTTACATCAGAGTACATCAAAACCTGTCTTGCAATAGTAAAGAAGCATAAAGACAATTTCATAAATTATTCCCCAAGTAAAAACAGTAAAGTAGCCATTAGCCAAGAAAAGTCCAAGCCATCCATAATGACCTTCAAGCAGAAGAAGTCCGAACTAAACAACAGTATTTCCTCCCTGTAACCTGGGGGGGAAACGGAAGAAAAGAGGCGAAACAAAATGGGTCAGTCAAAAAGACTGAGTAAGCCCTATCTACTATTAGCATAAAAACTAGTAAAGTTAACTGACATGAGAAACTGAGATGAACATAAGCATGATAACAAGATAGATAAGCTAAATCAAAATAACAGGATGAACTACTGAACTCAGATAAACTAAGGTGTCATGATAAATTACGATGTCAAGATAAAACAAGGTATCACATCGTCAGGTTTCTATCAAGTATAATATCCCCAAGATATCTGTCACGTATAACGCCCCGTGATATCTATCCTGTATTTTAGCTCTGCACCTACCGTACTAGTATCCCCACCGTGTCATGTGTTAACCAAGAATGACCCTCACTCAAAAGTCGTGTAATGGTCCATGTCAACCTAATATATCGCATATATAGGTTACTCAACTTGTATGTTTTATTCCATGTAAATGTTCAGTCCCTTGCCGTAGACCATACGTGCTTTCCCATGAGATTCTATATTACTTTAACATAGTTCCATGATCCTTAAGATCGATTTGGACTGTTACCCTAAACCTAGCTAGGGTCTTCCAACATGAATTATTGTTTGTACAACTAGGACTTATGCTACCTAGGGCTGCTAGGGATTATGCTTACCTATTGCACGTTTTCGTATCTTGGTTTGGGTTCAACCACCTAGGGCCACTAGGGATTACGCTAACCGCCAACCGCGCCCTTTTTCCCACGCATTCATCGTGAATCGCTTTTCCATGACTGTATGCACATGTATCACATCGTGCCATCCGAGTCCTGTCACAGGGCAAATCAAGAAATACAGGACTCGGTCGGGAGCTTTCGATTTATCTGTCGATGCAGATGCTAAGGTCTGTTTTTCTTATACGTGGCTATGGTCCCACGAGACCACTCCCTCAACTAGTGAAAGACAAGACAGGATAAATCCTGTATGAGAACACAACACTGGCCAACCCACATCCAAGCCTTACCGCAACCATAATTAGATAGCAATTATGGTCTTTTGGGTGTTCTCTGCCTTTCTGTACGTACACGCTTGACCAAAGATGGTAGGTAGCCTGACGAAATGCTATCTAGGGTACGACCGTGTATCGTCGACTATCCCCTATCCATCTCCGTCTTTAGGTCGCTCGTATAGCAACCAAGGCATACTCTTGGTTCTTCTAACGCAGACCTTAACCTCTCATGAGCCTAGTATAATCACCTGGCAGCTCATAGAGGGATACCAAGAATATCCTCACGTTCCCCGAAGCCGCTGCTTCGTTACCCAGTTCGCTGGAGCCTTTATCTAAATCAGATACTTGCTCCTACTCGTATACTTAAACGATGACCTACTGTATCAGGTTACTCATCTATCTATGAACTGGTCTAAATTTCCTTGACTAAGAATCATTACTTAGTTATTCTTCAACTAAGGTTTACCACTTAGCATTGTTCCCGTTATCCTTGTTAACTACGGTTATCCACCTAATCCTCAGAACTAGGGTTTACATAATGGATTAAGTGTCACTTAAGTTCATGACTTAACCCGTCTGCAAATCCTGTCAAAATTGGCTAAGTATCCAAGTTCAAGGCTTAACCCTACAAGCCATGCTCAAGTTGGTTAAGTATATTAAGCAATTCACGACTTAACCTGTAACAACCCGGAAAATCAGGGCCAATTTAAAATTTTATTTTAAGGAAATTTTGACAGAAAATGCGTCAGAATTTAAAAAAAAAAAAATGAAATATGTTTTAAAATAAATGTTAGTCTTTATTTAAATGTAAGAACATAAAAAATGATTTGCATTAAAAATTTATTCTTTTTAATGTAAATGAACATATTTTGATTAGTGCTAAAAGTCTAACTTTTTAATGTCATGTAAGAACATGAATTTGGTTAACATTAAAAATTAATCTTTTAATGTCATGTAGAAACATGAAATGTTTCACATTAAAAATTTATTCTTTTTAACGTTATGTAGGAACTTTAATGACATTTATTAAAATATTGATTGAAAATAATTGTGGGTCCTAAATGAAAAAATTTCTGACAAACATATACAGATATATATATATATATATATATATGAATGTGTGTGTATATATATATATATCTTTGGCCATTCCCTTTTATACCTTCCCCTATCTATTCTAATTGTATCACCCATTAATTAATAAATTCCCAAATGTGATTTGTTCCCTTGAATTTTGAAAGGAAATAAATAATTATTTAATCAACGCACCAATTAGGCGCATTAAATGAAGAATGACACACTACAATAAAATTCATACATTGTGCACATTTAAAACTTGCCACAATATGTTATATCTTCGTATGCATGCAATTTAATTCTATGCACATTAATTTTTCTTTCTTTTTTTTACATTAAATTGTCATGTTGGAGACACGCATGCGTTTCTTAAAACATGTGGTCATGTTATCTATATTCCTTTATTATTTTCAACGTATGTGAATGCTCCCTTATTTTGAATTCTTCGCATATAAAAAAAAAAGGACAAGGAAACAAGAGTTATTACTGTTATTAATTTATTTCGTGATATAAGAAAAGAAAAAAAATGTTCAACTAAAATTTGTTGAATAACATAAATTGAGGTTTTGTTATGTAATTGATAAATATAAACCTTATTTTGTATTAGGATGAGATTTATGTCAATTGGAAATCGAATTAGATGAATAAACAAAGTATTGAATATGGTACCTAATTAATTGAGCATTGAAAAGATGCCTATTAATAATCCTAATCACTAACCGTAATTCATTTCATATCATATTTGTACCGTTCTATTTCTCTTAACAAATACAGAGGGAAGCTTTTGTTTCTTTCTTAATAATAAAAAAAAAATCAAATCATTTAGAAAAAATGTAGTTTTGTTTATATGGGTAAACGTTAAAAGATAGAATTCAATCTTGGTATATTTAATAAAATTGAATGGTGTATTTATTTAATCAACCTTTGAAATCCTTTCCTAAACTCTAACCTAAATCAACCCTTCATTCATTCACTCTCTTTGCCTATAAATAATCTTAAAATTCCTAACCCTAATCCTTTATTTCACGATAGCCGCCACTTTCATCCCAATGGCCACGAGCATTCGAAACACAATCAATGAAATTTTCTAATCCATAAATTAATTCATGATGTTATCTACATGAATATCGAAGAGCATCTCAAGCTCTAGCTATCCAATGGTCCTTTGGAACTTTTTGAAGAGCCTTCTCTCCTCTTTCCATGGATACCAATCACCACCCATATAATCGCCCGTAGGCCTCGCCCCGACCACAAAGTCGCGCCAAAGTTCTGAACAACTGCAAATACTCACGGCCGAAATTCAGAACAAAGAGAAGAGGGTATTTTATTTAAATTTATTTAATTAATTAAAATAAATCACTCTCTAACTTAAATCAATCATATCTCTTTCGTCCTAGCTCGGAATTCGGTGATTTCAGAAGTTGTGGAATCGTGATTCGGAGTACTACGCTTTAGGACAATTTGGAACTGATTCTAGACTACTTGAAATTTGGACAAAATCTACAAACGCATGTGAGAACTCTGATCTAATTTAAATAATTATATATTAATCGCGAAATTCTGATTTGTATACTATGGTTCTTGATCTGCGTCATGATGATATTTGTATGCGATGAGTATGTGATTATTGTATGTGATGATGCCATGAAATATGTGTGTTGTTCAGATATGTTATTTTGGGTGTAATCATGATGAGACTCTCATCTTTATTATCTTCTTTTTATTTTCATTTCTTTCAAAAGCAAAAAGGGGATTTAGACCTTTATATATATATATTATTATTTATTTTTTTGTAAATTTGAATCTTGGATTCACCATAGAATTAAATAACAAAGTTTTCAACATAAAAACTTGTTAATAAAATAAAGGACAATTTTTAATGTTATATTTTTGACAAAAAATTTTTAACACAATTTGTTTGAATAAAAGACCAATTTTAACATAATTTGTTTGTTAAAAAAATAAAAAGAACAAATTTTTATGTTGTTTGTTAACAAAGTTAAAAGAACAAATTTGACGCTACTTTTGTTGTTAAAGTTAAAAGAATCATTTTGTCACTATTTTGTTGATTAAACAAAAAGAATCATTTTGTCACTATTTTGTTGATTAAACAAAAAGAATCATTTTGTCACTTTTTTGTTGATTAAACAAAAAGAACCATTTTTGTCACCATTTTTGTTGTTGAAACAAAAAGACATTTTACCTAATTTTGTTGTTAAAATAAAAGAATAACTTTTATGTCTTTTGTTAAAAATAAAAGAAAACTTTTTATGTTATTTTGTTAAGAATAAAAAGCCAAACTTTTTATGTTATTTTGTTAAGAATAAAAAGCCAAACTTTTTATGTTATTTTGTTAAGAATAAAAAGACACAAGCTTTATGTTTCTTTGTTAAAAATCAAAATACCCATTTTTATGTCACGTTTGTTAACATAATATCAATGTGAATTTGTATGCTATGACACCCCAAAACTATAAGCATGTTAATTTGTATGTCATGACACCAAAACCATCAGTGTGTCATTGTGAATGTTTTGACGCTAAAATCACCGTTGTGTTAATTTAGTTGAGACGACATGTGAGTCATCGTCATGTTGTATAATTGCAATGCATCAAAATATACTTTATGCAATAACAAACATAGTTGAATTGCTATTTTTGGTCGCACTAGAGTTGGCGAACAAAAAAAAAATATGACTTATGCAATAACATATATAGTTCAGTAGTTATTTTTGTCGCACTAGAGTTTGCGCACAAAATATGTTTTATGTAAAATATAGTTTAATCGTCATTTTTGTCGCATTAGAGTTTGCGAGCAAAATTGTGTTTCATGTAAAAACAAAAATGTGTTTTATGTAAAATAGGAAAGAAACTTTATTTTTGTTGTTTACATAAAAATATGAATGAAACTTTATTTTTATTTACATAAAAATATGAATGCAACTTTATTTTTATTGTTATGTCAAAAACATGAATGCAAGTTTATTTTAAGCATTTTAAAGTAAAATATGTAAATAAATATATTCGTAGTGTTTCTGATTAAAAATTTATATATGGATATTGCACATGAAAGTTATACATGAATGTGAATATATAATTAGCGTTATTGAGGAACTTGTAATATTTTCATTATTTACTCAATTAATGGAATTAATGGACGATTTAATTAAGAAGATTGCACATTTAAAAAGGATGAAATAAAAAGTTTAAATTGGTAAGATTTCATTCCAATTATAATAATGAAGATTTGAATTGAAAAATCTCGTTTTTATGTTAACTTGTAAATTTAGAAGATTTGATTTTAAAATTTAACATAAATGGATTGATTGAGGAAGATTTCATTTAATATTAAAATGGTAAGTTTTTGATATAACAATTGAAACATTTTGGGAATAGTTTTATGATATTAATATGGAAAGATTAATGTTTACTGAAATGAAAGGATAAGTAAAAGAATGAATGGTATTTTAGAAATTAGATATTCTAAAATATGAAATGTTTTAAATAATACTTTTTAGAGATAATTATAATTATAATTATTAATTGTACCTGGACACGAGGTTAGGTCACATTTATGGCGGAAGTCTGCCCGGAACCAACCGGCATATCCAGCAGCCATAAATGTTGGGCCTAATGTGAGAGGTCCAAGTGCGCAAATACGAATTGGGTCAAGACACGAGGTTAAGCCCAACCTGTGGTAGAAGTCTGCCCGGAACCAACCGGCATATCCAGCATCCACAAGTTGTAGGCCTAATGTGAGAGGTCTGGCCCGCTATTAAATAATAAAATGTAAAGATAAACATAATAAATGGATAAGGAAAATAAATTGGGCTATTCAGTCCATTTTAAAATAGTAACTCCATTTTTAACCCGTATAAATTATGTTATACATTTTATAAAGGAAATCGAAGATGATAAATATTTTATTTAAGATTAAATGAAATACTCTGAAATAAATGATGTCTAATTATATATATTAAATGGGAAATTTATGAAATTTAAATTTGGGTTTATCGTGAATTATGTTTTAAATAACATTTATTCTTTAACCCGAATTTATGATAGGATTAATTCCCTAAAATTGAATAATCATTTAATAAGGACTTTGGAAGATTAAAATAAATAAGATTTTAATTAAATCTTTAATTAGATTAAAAAGGGAATTAAGTAGTTAAGATCACTGAATTAAGAAAGTGATCGAAAATGGAAAATGAACCATAAAGCAATGAATATTTTCATGTTATAAATGAATAAATGAATGAAAACATGAAATGGTTATTTTATTTATATATTTTATACAAATAAAAGTAATGAAACTTTTATTTACATTTCACATGTAAATAAGAAGATGAAAATAAGAATGAAACTTTTATTTACTTTTCACATGTAAATAAAAAGATGAAAATAAGAAGGGAATTTTTATTTACATTTCACATGCGAATAAAAATATAAAGATATGAAATGAAACATGATTTAGAAGCATGAACCGCATATGAAAATTTAACATGTTTTAAAAAGCATGAAGTCGCATATGAAATGCATAATCAAGAAACCGCATATGATATAAAAATTCATGTTTAGAGTAGTATTACTGCATATGAAATGAATGGACGATATTTATGAAATGAATGGACGATATATATATACATGAAATGAATAGACGATATTTATATTTATAAAAGAATAAATAACGATATAGAATGGTTTACAAATTTATATATGCGAGAATTATTTGGGAAGTCCGAGTTTACTCTCATTCCAAATAATGATACGACGTTCGAAGAGTTGAAGACGGTGATTGAAGACCGACGATCTTCACATCGAATGGGTGTGTTGCTATTGAGACCCATGATGGGAGTAGCTACCTTGAAGGGGCGACAGTGGTGGCCGTCCAGACGTAGTGTTGATTTGTGCGGATTTGACTTTCGCCCAGACCCAGGGCATAAGTTTATAAATGGAATGTATGTCTGACGTTGTAGTCTTTTATACTACATTCGTTGATCTCTGTTAATACATATCTGCTTGGTGGTTAACACCCTTCTCTGAGACGTATGAGCTTAGAGGTTATATATTGGTAGAAATTAATGGTATAGTATGGACTGACAATGTGGCATGCTAAGATGCATTGATCAAGGCTTTTGTTGAAAAGCAGGCCTTGTGGTTGATGATCAAAGCATAGTCTGTTTAGGCATAGCTTTGTGTATATCGTGACTTCGCGAGCCTCACACCCCGGTATGAGTCAAAAACGGGATATGGACCGTAGGGAGTGCACACGTTTCTTTCTAGCTAGAGTGGTGTCAGTGACCTGCCAGCCCTGACATTTTACTTATGTGGATGATGGATTTTGAGGCGCCTCGTTATTTTTATAGGCCGTTGGTGGTCATACTATAGGTCCAAAGGGACCGGGAAACGTGTGTTCAGGCATAACCAATCCACTGCCCATAGGCGGGGACCGGCCCTACCGCTTCCAAGGGTTCACTGCGGGGAATCCTGAGGCATTTGCTAGAGTGTCTCGAATCGGAGAGGATCTTGCCCCTAGCCTCGACTCATGATGGAATCCAAATTTCCAATACGCCCTTGCGGTTTTGATTGTAGAACTAGTATTGGCGACATGCTATATGGTAACCATGCCGTCTAGGATTGATACTTATGATTCAAATCTTTTTATTAAAACATATATACACTAATAATAATATCAAATCCGTTTTATACGTATCAAGCATCTTTTGACCATTATAAGGTAAAACCCTATCCTCTGGTGTGCGTTGCATTGTGTGATGGGACCTGGGTCTTATAATGGTTTCATTTTTCCAAAAAGACATTGCGTTATTCCTCGATTTACTTTAGTTTATGCACCGACAATCCATTGGAATAAAACCCGTTCCGCATTAGCGGCGTGGTCCTTGGATTTGTCTTATTAGTTAAATTAGTTTAGAATTCTCACACCAGTCCCATGACTGACTCGTAGTTTGTTTCACTTTGCAAACTCGGGTGCCCTCTTTTCCAAACGGGCAGTCGAGTATCTTCTTGCAGATATCTCTCTCTCTTTAGCAGGATCCTGGATCGAAGCCTAAAGCTGTGTCCAGAGCTTAGAAGTCTTCCGCTGTTTAATGTATTAAATCTGTTGTAATTTATCTTCCGATGTAGTTTACTTTTTTTTTGTACTCTGATATTCTGTACTCTGATGTAACGTTATTATAATGTTAATAAAAGTCTGCAGTTATTATTCTAATGTTTTGTATTCCCAAAGTTAACGTATGCGAGTTTTGAACGGTCTTGGTCGATTTTGCGATCGATTAAGGTCGGGCAAAATCGTTGTCGTTACATAACCTCGTCCAATTATCATTCTAGATTGGTTAAGTATATATTAACTTGACCCTATCAATTTACTTAGTCAAATCAGTCAAGTGTATTCAAGCGATTCGTGACTTAGCCTTATCATGTTTTCACGTTATATTGGTTAAGTATTGGTTAACTTAACCACAATAAATTAACGAGTTAGATTGGATAAGTATAGGTCACTTAACCACATCAATTCATCATGTTTAGATTAGTTAAGTGTTTAACTTAACCCCATTAAACTACCAAGTGGGATTAATTAAGTCTAGGCTAACTTAACCCCATCCGATTTCCATGTTTAGACTAGTTGAGTCTAATCTTAACCCCATTCGTTAACCGTATTTTTCGGTTAAGCGTCATTAAGAAAACTTACTTAACCTTACCAAGTTATCGCGTTGGATTGATTAAGTGTTGGTTAACTTAACCCCATCCACTAGTCATATAAAAATGGTTAAGTGTCATTAGGCAAATCAAGTTACTTAACCTACCCAACCTTGTCATGTTTTGTTAAGTATCATTAGCCTAATCAAATTACTTAACCCATTTGTCCATGTCATATTTGGTTAAGAGTCATTAATCAAATTAACTTAACCCTATCATGTGGCATTAATTACTTAATGCACCTTCACCTCTCACATTAGACTTTGTTGTGGTTACTAGTTAAGCCGGTCGGTTCCGGGTAGCTTTACACCACAACTTGGTCTAACCTCGGGTTCAAGCACAACATGACCAACTTCTCACATTGGGTCCTATTGTTTGCAACTACTAGTTAGGCCGGTCGGTTCCGGGTAGTTTTACGTTGCAAACTCAACCCAACCTCGAGTTGGCCACACTTATATTATCTAAGTGTCATGTCCATCATGTTTCCCAAAACATGTTACAAGTTTTCAAGCATTTGTGTAGACCTAACTTAATAGGTAAATTCCCAAAGGGTAGACCTAACTTAATAGGTAAATTCCCAAGCTTATGTTTTTATGCATACTTACATGTCAACTTCCATGTTATATTTCAAGTCATGTTTTCAAGTTGTATTTTCATGTCATTAGAAATTACCCATAACATAACCCAACGCTTTTAAACTCGCATATACGTTCGCGACAACGTAATGGATTAAAAGAAGAGACTTGGCAAAGGCATGACAAAAATGGATATTAAGCCACAAGTTAATCATGGTGGCAAATGAGGCACAAATGTGTTCATTAACTTGCATGTTACATTCTTAAGCCTCAAAACATGCATAAACCCAAACTTGGCACATAAGCGAATCATGGTGACAAAAGATATGGAATGATGACTAGTAACTCGCATATATCATCATATAAGGGTTATGACTTCATATGCAAGTTGACATAAAGGTTATGAGGGTTCTCATGTTGCCTAATGCAACATTTCAACATAAAGGTTGTAGCTTTTAGCTCACAAGATCAAGATAATGACTTCATAAACTTGCATGACATGATAGCATGTATCATACTCAATGATCAAACCCAAACTTGCAACATGAACATTTAACTTCATAGTTAATATCTAAGAGTAGGGAAAGGGCTTACATTGCTATGAAGGCACAAAAGATATGACAAAGCCCTTATGCAATCAAATAGACCCAAAATGCAAGCTCTAACATAAAAACCCTTGAGCCAAAATGATCAAAACCCTTGCTTTATGATGCAAAGATAGAAACTTGACTTGAATGCAAGCTAATGACACTCATACAAGCTTGAAAACACTTGTATGCATGGAAAATCTCTCATAGAAACCATTTAGAAATTTTATGAAGAGAGTGGAGGCCATGAGAGGTAAAATTTTGCCATAGTTTAGTTGCATGAATGAATAATGAGGATTTAGGATAGGTTAGGGTCTTATTTATAGATTAGGCAAGTGTTTTAGGCCATAGGATTAAACCTAGATTCAATCCAAGCCATCAAAGCATGTCTTGGGGAAGAAGTCAAGTGTAGGAACCATCTAGGGCCTTTAGATTAAAGATGAACCATGAGAACCATCCAAATGCAAAATCTGCATTTGAGCGAATCGGCCCACGGGTTGACAGCCAAACACCCTGGATTAACCCCTAGTCGACCCAGCGGGCTCGGGTCGACCTCAAAAATCGGCCGGTTCGGTTATTCCCCTCTCCCAATTCGCTGTTTTGAACATTTTTGCATATTTATTTATTTAATTTTCAATTATATATATATATATCAATATATATATATTTCTCTGCGCAACCCATTTCACTTAATTAAGTATACTTTAATTTGGGAATTTTTCGTGAAACTTCGCGAGGCCATATCTTGGTCATACGGACTCCGATTTTCGAAAACTCGGACTCTATTTCGCGTATTTTTCCGAGACGAACGCAATGGCATAGCCCGTTTCCCTTGATTCAGATTTTACAGTTTAATTCTGCCTCCATTTATGTTATAACAGGTTATTGAAAATACGGGTTGTTACATCTATCTATTTCATAGATAAATATTTCTATTTATAATCTATTTGTAAATGTTTTACAAATATTCCCTTTTCAATTCTATTTGTAAATGTTTTACAAATACTTCCTTTCAATTCTATTTGTAAATGTTTTACAAATACTACTTTTTCAATTCTATTTGTTTCACAAATATTTTCCTTTTCTATTTGTTTTACAAATATATTCCTTTTCTATTTGATTTGCAAATATATTCCTTTTATATGTAAAATCCATTGATTTTATATAAATAATTCATTTTCAAAATACACTTTGAAAACCCCCTTTTCTGCATTCCAGTATTCCTTACGGTATCTAAATACCAAATAACAATGATTGATATCATTCAAACACGCATAATCAACACAGATTATATATCACATCGTATATTTCAATATATGAAAACAACAGTATTATAAATATTAAGGAATCCAGTTGGATCCCTCCAACCTGTTTCCCTGCATCCACGGATGTTAAACAATATAATTAACATCAACTTCATTTCAATATGAAGTATTCTGATCAACAGAATCAATACATATTTTATGATTTACATATATAATTTCAACCAACTGACTAGCAGTTCATCCAAACAGTCAACACACACCAATCAACCAATATTTATCAGTTCTAAAAATACGTTATAAAAATATAACTAAGAAGAGTTAGTGAGTTTTACTCACATTGGTCGGTGATCGTTAAATAACGATTATCGGTCATTGATTTTATTCAGGCATTTAATTTCACCATAAATCCAAACGAGCTCCAATTCACTCCCGGTCAGTTCCATTGTAGAGCCACCGTCCATACGATCCCGACGGATCCAGTTTTGTCCAATTCCGATAAAGTATGAATAAGATATTAGAGTTACAAGTTAACATACTATTTCGATTTTAAAATAAAACTAAATTATTTAATTTATGGGCCTTCACCTTTAAAATCGTTGGCCCAATACGTATAGATCCGCTAATGCCTTCTTCTTAAACGGAGCTCCTCCTATAACCCACAAAACACGTACAGGCTTCCACCCCTTAAAGCATTTTCGTCCTCCTCTTTACAACGCTGTTCACCGAGCAAATCCTGGCGTTCAACCCCCCTTCAACTCCTCTACCACCTCAGCCCAAAATTGTACTACTCGCACCAATAAAGCCACCCGCATCATTTCCAGTTTTCGCACGCTCCATGGAAGAACCATCGACACTTTTACTTTCGAAAAAATCTCCAAAAATCAAAATTGCTGCTATTTTCTATCCCAAACTCAAATCGAGCGTTGGTTTCACCAAACATTTCCCCAAACTCGTGATTGCTCTTGCCCTAGGAACGCTGCTCTAACGTCGAGCATGACTGGAGAGGTGCGCACCATGTAAAATGCATATGGAACTGAAGAACTCATCACCAGGGATTCGAATATATATGTTTCTGGATTTTAGAGGATTTATATTAATTGTTTTGGGTTTTTAAGTATAGTTTTCCACATTTTTAGAAGAGAATTTTGGCGGCGCTTTTTCTCAGTTCACTGCGGAAGTGAAAAAATTAGGATTAGAAGGAGTTAAGGGTATTATATAGGTAATTATAATATATTTTTTATATGATTTTTTTATTCCATTTGAATGAATCGCTATCTACACACGCTGTTTAAAAATCCCTGTGATCCCATACAATATCCAAAAATCACGGAAATGGAAATACACCTTTAGTTCGACATTTCGGACCTAACGAAACTGGTTTCGTCGAATTCCGACTTCGTTTGCTCACTGAACGCATTTTTAACCATCAAAATATTGACTGATATTCACATTAAAATCCCGTACGGCCACACACTGACTTCAAAAATCACGGAAATTGAAATCTAGCAATAATTTAATGTTGCGGATCCAACAAAATTAGCTTCGTCAAAAACAGAGGTCGTTTACAAAACTGGCTATTTTTGAAGCTCTAAATAAACCATTTAAATATATAAATATATTTAAAAATAATTAAGTTAATTATTTAAAAATAAATATTATCGTATATATTCACACTAGAATACCATACAGCTCCAATTGGATTTATAACTCGATATTTCAAAATTCCTAGTTATATCGATAGTCGATTTATATATAAAATCCTTTTATAATATAAATATATATTTATATTTAAAAATTTCAAAAGAATTTCATAGCGACTTTTCTAAATTTTGATTTGGACATAAATCAAAATCTACACGATGAAATCCCAATTTTTCTCTTCCGCTAGAAAAATATACTTCACCAGCCAAGAACGTTTCTTGTTTCACAGAAATCCGGCTTAAAACGGATTCTGTATATTCAATTGAAGTTCAAATCGCCAAATAGCGAACTGCCGCGCCATTTCGAGCTCGATTATAATTATATTGTAATTCTACATTCAAACTTCGTCTAAATGATATATTCGTTATTCAAATTCAATTTCCAAACTGAATTATATATTTTAAATTGCCCAATTCACGTTATATTGTCAATTCACTATTTCTGACCATTTCATAAATAAATATATTATTCTATTAATTAAATATTTAGTATTATTTAATTAAACGGCCATTTAATTTTCTTAATCACTATATAAATAATTAAATAAATTAATTATTATATTGCTAAAATATGGGACATTGCATTGTAATGGTTTGAGTTGGCATCGCGATGTTTTATTTAAACATCTGTTTAAACCCAATAAAGAAGTTTTGGAAATGTTTTCCAAATAAGAATCAGAAATGTTTTCTAATATAGAAAATAAGAAATGAGAGTAAATATGGAAATGTTTTCAATGATTAATAATGTATATTTTCTAAATATAGAAAATAAGAATTTACGAATATATGGAAAAACGAGGATAGGGAAATGGAAAAAATTAATGATAAATTAATTTAAAGGGATAAATGTTGATTGATGATTGAGCGATAAGATTTCCATTTGCAAATACGACCATTGTGTTTGTACACATGTTTTCCTTTGATAGTTAAATCACCGACTATCAAAGATTTTGACCATTTCCGTTGTCAATACGGAGAGACCGGGATCAGATATATTATTTGAAAACCACTCAGTATGGCATTAGCGTTGCGAATCAAATATGATGAAGATAATTGAAGACAGAGTTATGCAAGGGCTGTTCAGTAAATCCTAGGTAGAAATTGCCTAAGATGGATTTACAAAATAGTACCTTCAGGTTGTCCAGTCCCAAGAGAACTTGAATGGATGAATGTCTGACATAGTATATCTGGTAGATCGTGTAAGTTGATCGTTTCAAACGTATTTACGTTGGTGGTGGAGGAATTCGTTTCTCTTAGCTTATACCCATGGTATTTTTGGGGAAATCAATTTGTGATTCGGCAGGTATGACGGTGTGGCGTTTAAAGTAAATGAGGATGATCTGTCAAAGAATACGTTATGACCTCAAGCCTCATCAACTAGGAAATGACATAAATCGGGCAGACAACATGGCTAAGTGGGCCGCACCCAATTAGGGCATATTGTCACCATCTAGATAATATTCATATTTGTTACTTCTTTAACTTCTGAATCTCCCGGGAATGGTTATGTTGGTATACCAACCATAAGGTGATAATATATTCAGAACATTCAAGCGATGAATGGCCGGTCATGTGTGGCTGAGTTACAAGATGTTCTTGTTGAACTCCAGTGTATCGCTTCTAGCGTACACTGATCGGAAGGTGGTTCCATACCTTGTCATAGTTGGAAATCCATTACCCAATAAGTGCCTGCGGTGTTTGATTGTACATAATATATGTGGAATGTGAGATAAAAGCGTTTTCACTAGATTACTATTTATTTGATTTAGACATTATTATAATATCAAAAGAGTATTGATGTTTAAGAAATGTTTTTTGAGGTTATCGTAAGGTAAAAACCATCCATGTTTATGTGTGGATCGATCTTACGATTTTCATTTCTTTAGAAAGGATTTTAAAAGTTAAACTGAAATGATTGGAGTTTTACTCACACCAGTCACATAACTGACCCAGAGTTTATTTTGTTTTGTTTCCCCTAAACTCTTGGGTGCCCAATTTTGTATGGGCAGTCAGATAGCCGGGATTTTATAGATACTTGAAGAGCTGGAGCAAGAGGCTTCATGATTATATAGCTATTGTTATTTCTACTGTGTTGTAAGTGTTATACTCTAATAATGGTATTGTATACAGATACTGTTTTATTTCAAAGTTACGTTATGAAATATATTTGTTTGTTCCGTTGTGAGATTCGTGTTTACTCTGATGTTGTGATGCTCTTCTCCTTCTTCTATTCTAATTTTCTATCTTATCAATTCTCACCCTCTATTTTCTTTCATTAACTATCTGGTATTTCCAATGCTTGGATAGTCAGCATTGAGTTTATGTTGATAACCAGGATCGCGAAAACCTGAGTCGTTACATGGTTGATGTCAAATAATCGTTATTTGTTGTTATAGAATTTATTAGATAAATGGAATTGATTGATCTGATCTGAGATAACCATTTGATTACAGGGAAGAACTGGTTAGAGGGATCCAACGGAATTCCTTAAATATATTATTTATTTTCATATTATCATATATGAACTGATCTGATGGGGTGATTGATTTGATTTTTCATTATTGACTGAAAAATTAAACATCTGTCTAGTTTAAACCAATAGGCAGTATTGGTTGAGTATTTGGCAGCATATGGCCTATAAAATCAACTGAATTATAAACGTTGATTTACCATCAGGCAAATCAACAGAGATGAAGTTATAAAATTATTTTATAACTAGATATAGATTTTGAATTGAATTATATTGAAAATAAGTTTGTAAGAAGGAACTAAATATTTATTATTTGTTAAATTAATTATTAATTGATTTTTATAAAGTAAATTCTGATGTTAAATCAGATTTATATATATGAGGATAGGAAATTAATCTAACATTTAATTTGGATAATTGTTTTTGTTAAGGAACAATTAAATGGAATTTATTTAAATTAATGATATTATTAATTAATTTAAAGGGAGAACAAAATTGGAATTGGTTAATAAGATAACCGTGATTTGAGTGGCTAAATCGACCGTTTTAAATTGGGGATGATGATTAAATTAGTGTATTTTAAATAAAATAGTTCAATGAATATTGTTTAAATTTTAATAAGATATTAAAAATGGATTTACTATTTATTTTAGTTAATTAAGGAACTAACTATTTTTACAGCAGTTAATGATCGAGGTAAATTATTATTTTAATTAATAATAATTTAGAAAATTACTTTTTAAATGGAAATTCATTTAAAAGGCAATTGAAGTTGAAACCAAATCAAGTTGAATGGTGAAAGGAGTTTATGAACGGATTTTTATTAAAAAAAACCGAATTTGTGTAACAATGTTATAAAAGGAATTTAAGTGACCATGACAGCTTAAATTAGATTGATTCAATATTTGAATCCAATAAAAAGGGAATTGTGAATAGAAAGGGTGTAGACTAAACCAGAATTGATTTAAACAAGGTTTATAAAACCGAATCGTTAATTCTAAATTAACGTTAGTTAATAATGTGATCATGCAAAGGTGGGGAATTGAAATAAGAATTTCAAAGCGGGAAATGGTCGAAAGGATTAGAAAAGGAATTTGTGAAACTGAGTTTGGTAAAGGAAGTGGGTCATCGGATTTTGTAAGCAAATCCGAATTATGAAATGAAATTGTTTAAAAAGGTAAAGGTTAAAAGGGGTGTTTATAAAGAATTACTTAATTATTAAATTAAGAAATAGTGGTTGTATCCGAGCAAGAGAATTTCTAAAAGTAAGAAGGTTTTATGAAACCGTATTTTGAGTAGTTCAGTTAAATGGAATTTGTATTTATATTAGAATGAAATGTGGGTTTGGATTACAACTCGTATTTATCTTAGGATATGAACGATGTTGATCAAGGTCTGAGAGGTAATTAAAATACCCCAGCTTGAACGACATCAGGATTATCTGTGGATGATATTAGTTATAATGGTAAAAGAGGTTAGTAAATATGTATTATTTCCATTAGAGAAATAATAGTGCAACGATTAATGGAAATGCGAGGAATATAAAATGAGAGTTCCAAAGTAAAATAAAAATAAAAAGGGGTTGCCGGAAATATAATGATATTTCCGAGTTAGAAAGGAAATGTAAAGTAATGATATATTCGAGTTAGAAAGGAAATGTAAAGTAGAGTTTTATTATATTAGAATAAGCATGGATTTTGTTTCAAGTAATGAATAACAGATATTTCGTAACGTTATTTTTACGAATAAATAAGTTGAACTGATTTTCCTAATATTAAATAATAACATGGCTGATGATTTGAAAGTAAAAATCGAAGACTGGATATGATATAGGATTTTCCTAAGTAATAAAATGAATTTGTTTAATGTATAATCTTATGTTAAATAAGAAGCGTAGAGTTATATTCATAATATTGAAATATTTAAGAGTTTCAAATTTACATTTGTTTTAATTAAAAGGCCAATTGATGCTAAATACTGAACTAGTGAACTCATTGGATGTTCATGATTGAATCACTGTTATTTTGATAGTTAAATCACCGACTATCAAATCTATCCAATACGATAGTTGGTACGGAAAGACCGAGATCGAATTTATATTCGAAAACCATTCCAACCAACAAATACGTGAAGAAGATGATCGAGATGGAGCATTGAAGACCGTAAATTTTCATAAACGGAAAAACCGCTAATAATCTTTGGTTAGCTCCCAGAGATAAGTTGTGATTCTATCGTGATTGAAATCTACGGGTTACAAGGACTACTCGCTACTAATCTATAGGGTGATTCCTTGGGATGCAGTAGGAGAGTGCCTTCGGTTCATCCTGTTCCTAGATGACTTATATGGACGGATGTCTGATAGAGTATTTCCAAAGAGGCGTACGTTGATTTTCTTCAAACGTATCATAGTTGGGTAGCTCCCAACTAGAATATTTTTGTGGACATCAATTAGTGATATCTGGCGGATCTGACGATGTGGCATTCAAAGTGAATGATGACCAGATGTTCAACAGTTAATCTAAACCTCAAGCCTCATCCACCGGGAAATGAAAGAAATCGGGCAGGCAGCATGGCTATGTGGATCGCTCCCATTAGGGTGTATAATCACCCATCTAGAGAAATTCCTTTTGCTTCCTTCCTCTATTTCGATGATGTCCCTTTCGGGAAACGATGGTTTGAGCCCAACCGTTGGTGATGTACATTCGATACACTCAAGTGAAATGAGTGGTCGGTCATGTGTGGGCCGGGTTGCAAGACGTTCTTGTTGAACACAGTGTATTCCCCTCTAGAGATACACTATCGGCAGGTGGTCCCATACCTTGTCATGGTCGGAATCCAATCTCCAATAAGCGCTCGCGGTTTTGATTGTATACTATGTGAAGCGTGAGATGCAAGCGTTCCACTAGATTGATATTTACTTGTATTTAGACACTATTATAATATCAGAAAAGATATTGATTTCAAAATTGTTTTGGGTTATCATAAGGTAAAAACCATCCGTATTTATGTGTGGATGTAATAACCCGGAAATCCGAGCCAATTTAAAATTTTTATTTTGGCAATTTTAGTGAATTTTTAATATTTAAAATGGATTAGTTTAAATAATAACGACGAGAAATCTATTTTGAATAGAGATAGAAGTATATATTTATTCGAATCGTCGTTAGAATATAAATATTTATTTATAATTGTAAAAGGAATTGAAAATGGCGCGGTAGTTCGATAATTCGATTTCAAAGTTCAAATGCATGTACCGGGTTCAAAATAAACCGGATTTTAGCGAAACCAAAAATATTTGAATCTAATTGAGAATATCTTTCCAATGAATCCGAAAAATTGAAATTTCATAGCGGGAGTCAAAAGATACGTCCAGTTGAAAATTCAAAATAGTCGCTATGGAATTCTGGCTCATAAAAATGGAAATTTTGCAAACGACCTCGGTTTTCGACGAAACCACTTTTGTTGGATCCGGGATGTCTAATTATTGCTAGATTCCAAAATTCGTAGTTTTTCGAATCAATATGTGAGCATGGAAAAGGAAAACGTGTTTGACCAGTTTTAGTTGATTTTAATCGACTGGAAAATGGCCATTTTTCAAACGGTCTCAGAATTTGACGAAATTAGTTTTACTAGGACCGTACCGTCAATACGAAGCTAAAAATATTTTTTTTGGAGTTTTTAGGGTTCGTATGTGGCCCCGGTAAATTCAAATGCGCGTTCAAATTCAATATATAGAGTTATATTTTGATTTTTACGAAAACTGATCGAAACGATCGAATCAGCCTACGATACATATCCCATTGTGTTCGGAATGGGGTAATTAGCTAGGTGCGACAGTCGTTGGGCCTGATTTGGGGTTAAAACGAAAAAGTTACTTTCTGATAATTAAATTAAATAAATATATTTATAAGGGGGATCAACCCTTCTTCCCCCAATCCCGCCGTTCATTTCAATCGAAGATAAAAAAACCAAAGACGCAATCGATCCACCTCGTCGCCCTCCTCCCCAGGCGACGCTGGACCACCGCCCCCTCCCCAAGACCTCCGATCGCCTGCTCCTTCGTTCTCCCCTTCCGCTCCACCTCCTCATCCAATCAATCGACAATTTCCCCAAACCCCTTTTTCCGTTCAAACCCTCCACCACCAGTCAGAGGGGACCGCCGCCGCCGATATAGAAAGCCTCCTCCACGCCATGACTGCTCCGGCGATGCCATCCTCCCCCCACTCCCAATGGAAACAGTGAGTTTTTCGTATAATTAGCTTAATTAAGTTAGTAATTAAACACTTATTTTAAACTCGGATTTTAAATAGGAATAAAAGTGTTTTGAAATCAAATTTTTATATGAAAGAAAGTTGTTTTAAACTCAGATTTTAAATAGGAATAAAAGTGTTTTAAAATCAAATTTTTTATATGAAAGAAAGTTGTTTTAAACTTAGATTTTAAATAGAAATAAAATTGTTTCAAAATCAAATTTTTATAGAAAAAGAAATATGATTTCCTAGTTTCTAATAATAAAAATATACGATTTTTATATTCTATAGTTAGTAAAAATTTGATCGTTATATATGTAGAGAAATAAAAATCTGATTTTTTATTATATATATGTTGAAATAAAAATGTGATTTTTATAGCGATTAAATAAAAATTCGATCTTTATATTAGTAGTAGATATAAAAATATAATTTTTATATAGGAAGGAGCGTTACAAAAATACAATCTTTATTATATGAACACCGGTGTAAAAATAGAATTTTTATCTATATAGTAGCGGTGTAAAAATAGAATTTTTATCTATATAGTAGCGGTGTAAAAATAGAATTTTTATCTATATAGTAGCGGTGTAAAAATAGAATTTTTATCTATATAGTAGCGATACAAAAATAGAATTTTTATATACATGGTAACAATAAAAAAATGTGATTTTTATATATGTAGTGGCTACGGACAGTGAAATTGGCAAAAGGCGAGCACGGTGAAGATTTCTACATAAGGAGAGTCGTGGTGTTTGGTTTAGCTAATTGGTGAGAACTCCTCACCTTTAATTTATTTCTAGTTTGAAATATATACTAGGATGCAGACGGTGTTTAGTGACACCCGACAACCGTCGTCCACAAACCATGGACGACTTGTTTGTTTGTTTGATTTTGATGTGTAGTTGATTGTGTGATGTGGATTGAAATAAAAATATTTTTATAGTTAAAAATAGAATTTTTAACGTGTATATGAAATGAAATAATTTAATATAAACAAATCAAATGATTTGTTTATATACACACATTTGACTGATATTGATTGGGATGATAAATTTTACACATCGCCCAACTGCACAAATAAAATCTGTGTTTGATTGTTTGAAACCCCACACGGGTATTGGGATGATATATGACATACACTAATACCAATAATTAGTTGTATGTCGATCGATTGATTGACAAACCGTTATGAGCGTTAAATATTTATATTTGATGCTTATACAGTGTAGAATGCACTTTGGATGATGGTTGATTATTTGTCATTGTTGATATATACATGCGTTGTATGGAAATCCATAGAAATAAAATCTATGGTAATTGATTGGGCCTCATTCCGTTTTGAAATAGAATATTTGAAGAGAAATATTTGAATAAAATATTTGAGAAGAAATATTTGAAACGAAATATTTGAATAGAATATTTGAAATAGAAATATATAAAGCCGTGTTGATTAGATATGCGCTATTTTGACGCGAACGATATTTATATCGATTATATTCGTTTTTATAATGAATATTGAAAAAAGATTTCAAAATTGAATATTTTGGAATAAAATTCGAATTTAATTGAATTGAAACGAATTAGAATTCGGATTGAATTGAAAATAAAATGAATTCGAATTGAATTGAAATTGAATGGAAATCTATTTGAAATGAATTCGAATTGAAAATGAATTCGAATTGAAATTGAATTCGAATTGAAATTGAATAGAATTGAATTCGAATTGAAATTGAATAGAAATGAATTCGAATTGAAATTGAATTGAATTGAAAACGAACTGAAATTGAATTAAAAATCGATTTGAATTGAAATCAATTTGAAATGAATTTAAAACGAATTTATAAGGAAAAATTCAATTTTGATTTGAATTTGAAATGAAGTTGAAATCGTTTCGAAAACGAATTTAAAATGATTTGTAAAATACGTTTTAAAAGGAAATCGACGAAATATATATTATATATAATATAATGGCCTTAATAGAACACGTCGCGCCGCAGCAGTTCGCGAATTTCGACCATTGACTTCGAATGGATATTGCGGGAGATCCGACCCTCGGATTCTCTAAAACCGGAACCGTTGGGTTCGTATCGAAAAGGGCTTCCTAATTAAAATTAGAGAATTGAAATCTAACGGTTGGATTTGGAAATATGTCCAAATCAAATTTGGAAAAGGTCGTTGTAAGTGCAGTTCGATGGCCGTTGACGGAAATTGATTGTACGGGCCTTGATAAACTTATTAAAAATAGTAATAATTTGTGTAAAATCATAAGAAATGATTTAGGAAGAATTGGGATGAAAAACTCCATATTTTAAAAGATAAAAATAGATTTTTATCGAAATTGTCTTTGGAATATTTCGATGTTGGATTTCGTGATTATACAGATAGCGTTATGGAAATTTGAAAGATATATAGATATCGTTATATCCAATACAATATTTGTTGGTCGTAGAATTTGATATTGAATATAAGCCGATATATTTTTTATTCAGTGCCTTGTATTTAATATCAAATGTGATTTGGGTTTGTCGTGAATGGTGTCTTCATTTACACTGTTCTTAAACCCAATTGAGGAAAAAATTAAATCTTTTTATTTAGATTTAATGAAGTGTACCAATTAAATAATATTTGATTGGAATTGAAATGGGATTGATTTTGGGGTTTATCGCGAACGGTGTTTTAAATAACACTAGTTCTTTAACCCGATAATTAATTGAATGTGATTTTGGGTTGTCGTGAACGGTATCTTCAATAATACTGTTCTTAGACCCAAAGGAGTTAAGAAAATTAGAAACTAACTTTAGGTTGGCTAAGATGAATGGTTTCCTGGGTATTGATCTGATGTTGGTTTCTGCCTTCGGGGTTAATATTTGGGGAACTGTTCTCTTACTAATTTACGGTTAGTGACTAATGAATTGGAATGATGCGTATGTTATGTTTGTGTAACACTTGTTTATTATATACGCGAGTTATTCAGAAAGACTGGGTTTATCCCATTCTGAATAACTGATTCGACGATTAGTCGAAGATGAAGACGGTGGTTGAAGACCGAAGGTCTTCACGTCGTTTTGATAATTACTGATGATCTTGATTGGGCCGTACACCCAAGAGGAGGGAATCAGTTGGTGATCGTCTAGACGTACTTGGAGATCGATGGATATGCGGGGTACTAGGTGCCTCCGATTTCGTTCAGGCCCAGAACGGACTTGTAAATGGATGTGTGTCTGACATCGGATTTCATTATGTATGATTGATATCGGTTGCATAGCGTGAATTGCCTGTGTGGCATGCTAAGATGCAAATGATCAAGGCTTCTGTTGAAAAGCAGAGTCTTGTGGTTGATGATCAAAGCACAGCCGGGTACTAGGTGCCTCAGTTGGTGATCGTCCAGACGTACTTGGAGATCGATGGATATGCAGGGTACTAGGGGCCTCCGATTTCGTTCAGGACCAGAACGGACTTGTAAATGGATGTGTGTCTGACATCGGATTTCGTTCTGTGTGATTGATATCGGTTGCATAGCGTGAATTGCCTGTGTGGCATGCTAAGATGCAAATAATCAAGGCTTCTGTTGAAAATCAGAGTCTTGTGGTTGATGATCAAAGCACAGCCGGGTACTAGGTGCCTCCGGTTTCGTTCAGGCCCAGAACGGACTTGTAAATGGATGTGTGTCTGACATCGGATTTCATTCTGTGTGATTGATATCGGTTGCATAGAGTGAATTGCCTGTGTGGCATGCTAAGATGCAAATAATCAAGGCTTCTGTTGAAAAGAAGAGTCTTGTGGTTGATGATCAAAGCACAGCCTGTGTGGCATAGCTTTGTGTAGCGTTGATTCGCGAGCCTCACACCTCGGTGGTGAACCAAAAATGGGAGAGGACCTCAGGGAGGACGTGCGTTTCTTTCTATCTAGAAGTGGCGTCAGTGGTTTTACATGCCCTGACGAGTTTGACTTATGTGGTTGTTGCTGTTGCGAGGCGCCTCGGATATATCGGTGACTATGTGAAGCTGATGGAGTCATTCGTTGGCTCATTTACGCCCCCAAAGGGCGGGGAAACGTAGTGTTCAGGCTTAATAATCCACATCAGTGGACCGACCCTGATGATCCAAGGCTTGTCTGCGCGCTTGCCTAAGACATGGGCTTGATTGTCTCGAATCGGTAGAGGACTATCTTTTGCCTCGGTTCACAGATGGAAATCCAACTTCCAATACATGACGTTTCGGTTTTAGTTGTAATCCTATATATGGCGACATAGTGGGATAGGGCGCTCATGCTGTCTATGATTGATATTTATGATTGTATATAAAATCAGAAACTAACTGGAAACGAGCTAAGATGGGTGGTTTCCTGGGTATTAGTCTGATGTTTGTTTCGGCCTTCGGGGTTAATACTTAGGGAATCGTTCTCTTACTAATTTACGGTTGGAGTCTGATTAAGAATCAAAAGATGAAATTTAGCGTATCAAGCATTCTTTGGCTGTTATAAGGTAAAACCCTATTCTTCGGCTTGCGTTGCATTGTGTGATGGGACCTGGGTCTTACAATAGCTTCATTGTTCTTTATTTAGCATTGCGTTGTTGTTTTATGCACTGGTATTCTTGGGAGGAAACCCGTTCCGCGTTAGCGGCGTGGTCCCTTGATTTACCTAACTTTAAAATAAAGATTAATAACTGTTTTAGTTCTCACACCAGTCACATGACTGACCTGGAGTTTATTGTTTTAACCTAAACTCTGGGTGCCCCTATTTTTGACACGGGCAGCTAGTAGTTTTGCATATTTATATTCATAGGATCCTGATTTACAGCTGGAACGATGCTCGGAAAGCTTTATATCTGTGTGTTACTTTCAGTTGTGTTTTGTGTTATTTTCTGCTGCTATGTAATGTATTGTAATCTCTGATATTTTATAATGTGTAATATTTATTCTTACTCTGTATATTCTTGTATTCTGATGGAATTGTTGTAATATACAATGAAATGTTCTTCTGTCTGCGTTCTTTTGTGTGTTGTTCTCAAAGTATCCGCTCTTTCCTTACCGGGGAAGTTACGGGTCCTCACAGTGGATTTAGTCTTACGATTATCCTTTTCTTTCGAAAGGATTTTAACTTTGAAATCAAGTTGTGTGATACCCTTAAACTTAATGTGTTTTTATCACTCTGGTTCAACAGACTGACCCGGTGTTTTGTAAATGCTCGGGTTACACCGGTGTGTACAGGTCCAGGTTAGCGGATGCTGCGAAGTCCAGAGACGAGCTAGAGGTGTTCAGACGTATGATATTATATAGCTACTATTCTGCTGTGTGTTGTATATGAGGGCAGATTATTATAACTGTCCAGTGGTGTGATGTACTCTGATGATTGTAAGTATTTTACAAGCTCTCAGTAAAGTTTTATTTCTATATTATATTTTGTTCCACTGCGATGTGAGACTCTGATTCTATGTCGTGGTGTTTCTCCTTTTTCTTCTTCTATTCTAACTTTCTTTTTTTTAATCTCATCCTCTAGTTTCTTTCGAATAACTATCCAGTGTTTTCGGTGTTAGGAAGGTCGGCATGAATAACGGTAAATGTATTTATGTCGATTTTCGGGGCCGAAAATCCTTGGGTCATTACACTGTGTCTGATTCCAATTCAGAAAGAACGAATATTTTAAAGTAACGAATATTTTAAAATAATATTCAGTAAAGGATTAAAATGTGAATTTGATGTCCGATTTTGGATGCACATGAAAATATATGAAGCCGTGTTGATTAGATATGCGCTATTTTGATGTGAACGATATTTATATCGATTTTATTCATTTTTATAATGAATATCGAAAAGTAAATCATTTCAAAATCTAATATTTTGAAAATATTATAATTTCAATATTATAATGATAAGGAGTATTGAATTTTGATTTAAAATTGAAAATGAAGTTAGAATCGTTTTAAAACGAATTTATAAACAATTTATAAAATACATTTTAAACGGAAAATGACAAAATATATATAATATATATATTTTATATATTTAATGGCCTGAATAAAACACGCTGCGCCGCAACATTCGCGAATTTCGACCATTGGCTTCGAATTGACATTAACGGAGATCCGACCATCGGATTCTCCTAAAACCGGAACTTTTTGGTTCGTATCAAAAAGAGCTTTCCAAAGAATATAAGAGATTTGAAATCTAATGGTTGGATTTGGAATTATTTCCAAATCAAATTTGGAAAAGGTCGACGTAAGTGCAGTTCGATGACCGTTTATGGAAATCGACTGAAAGGGTCTTAATAAAATTATTAAAAATATTAATAATTTGTGTAAAATCATAATAAATGATTTGGAAAGAATTTGGATGAAAAATTCCATGTTTGTAAAGATAAAAATATATTTTTATCAAAATTAACTAGTTTTTAACTGGATTTGAAATCCAATAATTTTTAAATAAAATAAATTGGATTTGTGAATGGTTTTAATATAACCAGAAATTTCAACGAACAAATTGGAATGGAAATAATCTTCAGAATATTTCGATATTGGATTCCGTGATTACACGGATATTGTTATAGAAATTTGGAAGATATATTTCTATCGTTATTTCCAATACAATATTTTTTGGTTTCAGAAGTTGATATTGGATATAAGCTGATATAATTTATATTCAGAGCCTTGTATTTAATATCAAATGGGATTTTGGGTTTGTCGCGAATGGTGTCTTCAGTAACACTATTCTTAAACCCAGTTGAGAGACGAATAAATCTTTTAATTAAGATTTAGAGGAGTTTACCAATTGATTAATATTTATTTAGAACTGAATTGAGAATTGGATTTTTGGGTTTATCGTGAACGGTGTTTTAAATAACACTTGTTCTTTAACCCGACTAACAGTGAAGTTAAGATTTGGAATTTATAAATCTTTATTCTAAGACTTAATGGAATTTTCCAAAGTAAAGTTTTCCAATTTAATAAAATAAATTGGGATTGAATGGAATTTGATTTGGTAATGATCGAAGTGAGCTTCTATAGAGGAAGATTGTTAATACATATGGAATTTAAAAGGCTTTATCGTTATTCCATTTATATTATTAGTCGGATACGGAAATTGATATTGATTGTATATATTGATATGTTTTTCGGTGAAGATTCCATAATTAATGGAATGTGATTTTGGGTTTCGTGAACTGTGTTTTAAAAGACATTGGTTCTTTAACCCAGTTAAAGATAGGATTACATGTCTAACATTGTATTTCAAGCTGTATTGTTGATCTCTGCTAAATATATATCTGTTTGGTAGAGGAGAATTTATGCTCTTGCTTAACACCCTTCTCTAAGACGTACGAGCTTTGAGTTTATATATCGGCAGAAATCAGTGGTACGGTGTAGATTATCAGTGTGGCATGTTTGATTTCCCAAAATTAAATAATCATCAATATTGATTTTTGGGAAGATTAAAACTAAGTGGACTTTTAATGAATCTTTAATTAGATTGAAAGGTGAATGTGATAATTTAAACTATCAAAATATGGGAAATGATCGAGAATGGAGTACCACCAGTTTTACTCCAGGCGATAATTAAATCTTTAATTAGATTTGAACGTGGAAAGGGTAATTAAATTTACTGACAACACCATGGTGTTAGATATGGTGTATTACCAGTTTTGCTCCATGGGATGAATAGGTTGGGATTGGGAAACTAAACAAATGATTACTTCAGTAAAGTTCGCTAACCCAGACTAGTTGGATTTGGTTTGAATTAATATCCAAAGGAAGACTAAAGAATAAATTTAAAGAATTTATCTTTGATAAAATTAATGGGAACTTTTCCCTAAAGATGTGAATATTTGAATAAAAGAATATTCAGAATTGGAATGAGGCATATGTTGTGTTTTTATAGCACTTGATTATAAGATATGTGAATCATTCAGAAAGGCCGGGTTTATACCCATTCTGAATAATTGATTTGACATAAGTAGGCGGTGGTTGAAGACCGGAGGTCTTCACATTGTTCAGATGATTACTGATGTCTTGACTGGGTTGTACACCCAAGACAAGGTAATAAGTTGTGATCGTCTAGGCGTACTGGGAGATCGACCGGAAATGCGAGGACATCTCTCCTGTATTGGACATATGGAATGAGGAAAAAGGTACCTCTGGTTTCGTTCCAACCTAGAACGAACTTATAAATGGATGTGTGTCTGACATTGGATTTTATTCTGTGTTGATTGATTTTTATTAAACCTATATCTGTTTGGTGGCGGAGAATTTATTCTCTTGCTTTAAACCCTTCTCTAGGATGTATGAGCTTAGAGGTTATATATCGATAGACATCAGCGGCATGACGTGAACTGCCTGTGTGACATTCGTAGATGCAAATGATTAAGGCTACTGTTGAGAAGCAGAGTCTTGTGGTTAATGATCAAAGCAGGGCTTTAAATAGCATAGCTTTGTGTATAGCGTTAATTCGCGAGCCTCATACCTTGGTATGAGTCAAAAACGGGATCATGACTGCAGTGAGTGCACGACATTTCCTTCTAGCTATTGGTGGTGTCATGGTATGGAGCCCAGACATTTATATTATTTTTTACCTATGTGGATGATGGATAGCGAGGCGCCTCAGATATATCGGTTACTACGGAGCCGATTGATACGTCCTATAGGAGCGGGAAACGTGTGTTCAGGTATAATTAATCCGCTAAGTGTGGACCGACCCTGAAGATCCAAGGGTTCGCTAGCGTCTGAACCATGAGGCATTTGCTAGAGTGTCTCTAAGCCGACAAGGATGATCCCTTGCCTTGACTCATAGACAGAAATCCAATTTCCAATACGTGACATTTCGGTTTTAGTTGTAAACTATATGGCGACATAGTAGCATGGGATATTATGCCGTCTATGATTGATACATTTATAATTGAAGTTGTTTGATACACTATGCACTTATAGTAATATCAAAATGATTTGTTTTAAAACGTACCAAGCATGTTTGGCTATTATAACGTAGAACTCTATCCTCTGGCTTGCGTTGCATTGTGTGATGGGACCTGAGTCTTATAATAGCTTCATTTTTCCAAAAAGCATTGCACTGTTTGTTTTATGCACTGGTATCCTTGGGAGGAAACCCGTTCTGTAACACCCTGAATTTTTAACGACATTAAAGAGAATAACTTAAATAATAATTAATTTAATATTCAGAATTAGAGGAAACGGACTCCACCATTGCGTCTGTCTCGAAATTCTGGTCAAAATAGACATTTGGTTTGCATAAAACGGACAACGTATGAAGAAGTTATGAGGGTTTTAAGTTTGTATACTCACAGAAATAAAGTTATGAGGGTTTTAAGTTTGTATACTCACAGAAATATTATATATATATGCATGAGTCAGAGGTGAGTCAGTGATGATTCAGAATTCTATCCAGAGGACTCAAATTCGAAAAATTCCTCTAAGCGGCAAAATTCCCACTCTAGGGGGTCGACCCCCCTGAAGAGGTGTCGACATATGGGTCGACCAACCCATAGGGGTGTCGACGCCCCTAGGGCTGACGTGGCACTCGATTTCAGGGGGTCTAACAGCTATATATACGTGTCCTATTTCTCATATTTTCTTCCATGGAAGTCATGGAGGCCATATGCTACTGGAGTGCGAACTGAACCATTTTCTACAACAACATATTCTACAAATCCAATTCAGAAATTCTAGATCCGTTCTTCCTCAATTCTCAAAATCTAACGTTGTGAGTTCTAGTTGTTTTAAGGTTTAGATAAATAAAAGTATATTTCGAAAGACTATGAATTGGATATGTTGTAAAGTATGATTCTGTGTTAATGTGGGATTCTATACTATGTCATGACATATCTATTTTCCTAGATCTAATAAAATTGCGGTTATTCGATTATGTTGCTTATGTGGATCTTGACTTGTAACCATGTTATGGATCCATTAATTTGGACAGTTGTAACATTGCTTAGATCTTGTTCTTTATGTTAATCACCTTTCACCTGTTATATTGTGATCCATTGAGATATGCTGTAAACTTGACATGTGAATCCATATTTAGATCTAAACATGTTACTATGTCACCCTAACTATGCTAGATCTATATAATTGGACACCTAATGTTTAATCTAGATCTCATTATGCTTGTTTGAACATCATATTAATTGCCACCAGTTACCAGTTTGATGTCCACCTTATTATGATGTTAATTACATGTCCATCACTCTGTTATTATGCCAGATCATGTTCATGTTTATGCCAAGACATGTCAAAATTATCACCCTTTTCATATTCCCTTCTTGTTTTTATAGCTAGGCTACTTTATACCCTAGATGCCGCCAAGATACGTACGAATACGTTAGAGAGGAAACAGGGAAAAAGGGATTTATAATTGGCATAATTTATGAAATATTTGGACATATAATTCAAATAGGGAAACATAGAAATAATTAACTATAGTGACATAGGTAGATTTGGATTGATTTGGAATGGTTAGTAATTTACAATTAGGAATTGTAGATTGTACTTATGACACGAGGTTAGGTTACATTAGTGGTGGAAGTCTGCCTGGACCCGACTGGCATATCCAGCAGCCGCTAATGTTGAACCTAATGCGGGAGGTCTAAGTATGCAAATAAGAATTGGGCTAAGACACGAGGTTAGTCCCAAGTGTGGAATAAGACTGCCCGGACTCGACCGGCATATCCAGCATACACACGTTGTAGGCCTAATGTAGGAGGTCTAGCCCATTATAACCATAATTGGACATGGTGATGAAATGGACTATTTAATTTAATTTAATATGACTATGAACTTAAGTTAGGGTTAAGTAAAATTGGATAGGTAATGGGTGGGTTAAGTAAATTAGAGGGAGTGGTGGGTAGTATTTACATATAGGCCCACGAACTTAACCCAATAGGGTTATGTAATTAAAGACACCTAATGGTATACATAACCGGTGGAAAATATAGTAAAGTTATGTAATTAAAGAAACCCTTTAGGGTAAGCATAACTGACATATGACAATGTAATTAAAGGAACCTAAGGGTATACATAGTCAGTGGAAAACCTAGTGGGGAATACAAGACAAAGGGGAGAGCTTGGATCATACTGTGTGGGACCCATTTCAATCAGTAACCCGGAGTAGGTATCAAATAAAGAACTCCGTACTAGGCGGAGAAAGGGGCACGCTTACTGATTGATTGTAAGAGATCCAAACGAGGCGGATGGTGTGGGCTACGCAAACCGACCGGGGACATGTGCATGCATGGGCCGGACAGAGGGAGCTAAGACGACCGTGACACCAGTAGATATGGTTGTGCACACCTTGGGTTGCCACTTTAGGAAGTGATACCTCCTACTGTGGGGCCAACACGAGATGTCTATAGGGTAGGGAGCCGATCGATTAGGATAGTGGTTAGGGTATACTTGGACGTATGACCTAAGCCTACCAACTCATAGTGGAAGGGATCATCTCATTTCAGTTATACTAGTAATAATGCAGAGTAATCACTAGTGAGGCACATACACCTTAACTTGCTTACCTTGTCATACCTGCCATTTATGTAGTGATCTCTCTTATCCACATTATATGCCTATCATGTTGCTTTTATTTATCTACTGGCTAAAAGTAACTAGACTCGCCAGACTTTATATCTAACCCTATTTTTTCCTTCTTTCTTTCATCCCCCTCCCCCTAGGTTCTCAGGGAGGAAACACTCAGACTTAATCAGGAATCAGATATCATCTTGCTAGGAGCTACTTCTGAAGTATGGCTTAAGTTCTTGTCTCTACCATGGCTTAACTCTTTTAATTGGGGGAATGATGCTTTTAAACCTAAACTCTGGGTGCCATTATTTTCCATACGGGTAGCTAGCAGTTTTTGTTTTTTCGAATATTATTTTCACAGGATCCTAGGTTTATAGCTGGAATTATATTCGGAACGCTCTGTATCCGTGTATTTCTTACAGTTGTGTTATGTGTTATTTTTCCACTGCTTTGTAATTTGAATCTTGATATTTATCAAATGTGTATTATTTATTCATACTTTGTTTTATTCTTGTACTCTAATGTAAATTGTTGTAACATCAATGAAATGTTCTTCTGTTTGTGTTCTGATTTGTCGTGTTCTCAACTCAATCCGAGCTTTCCCAAAAGGGCGAGTTTTGGTCGTTTCATCATCGGCCTTTCTGTAGAACTTCTCGAGTGTATTGGGCTCTTTTATCTTTACCCACTTTCCAAACTCAGTGTTTTTGTCCACATCTCAAACTAATGCCTTTAATATCATCCTGGGCTTCGGATTGCTAACCTTGATCACAGCGATATTGAAGCGGTTAAGAAAAGCCTTAACCGACTCTCCTGGGTTTTGATCCATCCCTGATAGTGACATATTATCATTGGCCTTCGAGTTGTACAATATGATTGTTCTCTAATCTTCTTCGCCAAATCAGAGAATTGGTCTATATAATTTGACAGTAGCTTAGTGAACCATGACGAAGCTACTCCTTCTAGATAGACTAGGAAGTAAAGACACCTGAACTCATCTATCGCCCTCGCACCGCTCATATGCCAGTTATATTTGAAAAAAAAACAGATTGGGATCGCTGATTCCATTATATGCAGGCATGGTTGGAGGGACAAACTTCTTGGAAAATTCAAAGAATCGAATCCTTTCAGTGAATGGAGTTTTTCTCGGAGAAAAATTCCACTCACTTTCATCTTCCTTCCTTGACAAACTGTCTTTCATGATTTGCTTGATCATTCCAGAGAAGTACTCCTAGTCATTGCATTATTCCACGGGGAAGACACCGGTCCTTTTCCTGGATGCTTGTCTAGGCAAGTGATCGCGGTTAGCGAACTGGGGTCCTGTACCTCCATCTTGGGGAGGGGACCCTTCGGTGGGACTTACTGTTTTATGAGAGACACATTTTTCAGAACGATTTTCTCTTAGCATAGCAGCATTCACTTTGGAGTCTTCAGTATCGGTGTCATTCTTGCCACCTGACACTGACATTTTATCTGACTCGTATACTTCCTCAACATGGAAATCACGATTCTCTTCTTCACCCAAGTTCCTTCAATGAGTAGCTCCGGGATCTTGTTATGATGATCCGAAGAGGAGGAATGTGCATTCTCTTCCAAGTCAGTTTCAACTCTACAATTTGGATTATTATTTTGGGCAGCTAGGAAGCATCAGCTTATCCATCAAGGCTTTATTCGAGGCTTCTATTTGCTGATTTAAACCGACTACTGCAATATTAGTCTCTCCCTGAATTACACCACCTCTAAGTGTTTGAGCAATGGTCGGATTGTTAGTTAGAGGAGAGGCTATGGTATCATCAGCATCATTTTCAGAAAGTCTTGCGAATTTACTGTTCTTCTTTAAAGGTGCCATAATGTCCGATAACCTTCTACTTTTTAGAGAAAACCTTTCAATGAACCTTCCTTTTAGACCTCACGAATATATAGTGAAAGAACATGCTTCAAATCTTCCAAATCAAGTCTCTTTAACCTTGTAGTCGTGGGCTCAATCCCCGCGGTGGGCGCCAAAATATTAACACCGAAAATTGAACTAACACTTGATATAGTAAGAAAGCACTTACCGTTTGCGGAAAAACAAAATTTGAAATAGTAAGCAATAGAAAAGACAAGAGAAACCAAGAATTATAGTGGTTTTACTATTGTTTTGGCCTACATCCACTTTGAATGTGTATTTTATTGATTTCTCCACATCAGTTACAATATCAATATTCAATTACAACAATTCTCGATGATTTACAAACAGTTCTCTAATTTCACCATAGAAACACACTCGAATTCACGAATAGCGATGATTATCAGACTTGATCCCGATAATCGAGCTCGGTGGAAAATTTCTGTAGTTTCTAAAGAAGAGTGATGCTTGAGAAGCTTGAGACTAATAATGGCATAGCTTCGGCGGGAGAAAATCCAATCCCCTTTATATGGGTAGTGGCCCAGTATTTAAAGGTGGAGGTAGGAGTTTTCGGGAGTTTGCATTGAGATGTACACGGTCCTGTTATAGTCACCTATGATCCATAAGCCTCGGCAATCCATGGAAGCCCATGCTCCATCTTTTGCCGAACATGGTCCAAGTATCTTGAGCTTAATAGGTCATGAATGACCCATGTTAATTGCATATACGTTGCAATTCAACCAAAATATGAACGAACCATACATAGCAATGGATTGTTGATTCGAACATATAACAATCCATACATACAGAAGAACTGCGAACGATCCATACGTACCGAAATAGAAATATGAACAATCCATACTTTCTTGCACACATTGCAATTGGGGACGATCCATACCCATGAATGTTTGTTTTTGCGACCCAAACTATCCATAACTGATCCATGTTGCTCACGTTCCATGAAATGGGGTTCCTGTTTTACACGTCTTCATATATACAGGTTGTGAGCATCCATTCATGTCACATACGTACATGATCCATATAGTCTATATGCATACACTATCCATACACATGCAAACCAATCTATCCATACGTGGCTTGCACTACATGGAGGTGATCCACATTTCTTGCAACCAACCTGATCCATCATCTTCAACGATCTGATCCGTGTGCTTGCCAACGCACCATCCTTCAGGGACGATCAATACATGTACACAATTACTCCTTTTTTTCTGCAACCGATCCATCAGATGTACCATTACTCTTGCGACCAATCCATATAATCAATGATCCTAACCGATAAATGTCTCGTCATTTGACTGACGCTTCCACGGCATAAGATCGGAGGCGATCTACAGTGGTGATCGATGCATATGGATCAGAGGCATTCCACTGGCCTGCGGCTTGGTTAGACAGGTGTTTTTCACTTTCTTGGATTGGTTTGAGGTTCTAAACAATTATCAATGTTGATGTACGCATGTTTCATGTGGGATGGGACGTTGAATGATTCATACGCAGCTGAGCTGATCCACTTATGCTTATAGCATTTGACATAATGTCTGAATGGGCCTCGGGAAGTTTTCTTACTTCCTTAGATCGCATGCTTTGTTATGTTTTGGTCAGAGATATTAAATCGGGTTAACACCAAGTGGCCGACCCTAACGGTTAATGGCCAATTAATGGGTTAGTTTATTATATATTATTAAATGAATGGACGGATATTAACTAAAATAATTCTAATGCTTCACGACTAATTCCAATCCTATAAATAAAGGGGTAAGGCCTCATTTTTTCCACACAACTCTGTAGGCAACAACGAAGCTTTACCATTTCCCTTTCTCTTCAAATCAATTTTTAATAAAAATATATTCATGTACAGTCAATCAAATATAAATCATTCAGATTTGAAAGGGATTATTTTAAATGGAAAAGGGGACAAATTAGTGTCTAAGCTATTCTTCATTAGATTCTTCCCTCTTTTCCTATTTTCTTGTAAATCTACAGATCTGAAAGTATCCCCTTTTTCAGAATAATTATAGGTCTGTAAGAATTTGGAAATTGTAGACTTAAACGGTTATTTAGATTTCAGATTCGTGGTCCTTCAAGTCAGTGGGAAATTGACATATAAAGTTATAATAGCCTGTTATCTCGCTTGAATTAGATCTCAAAATATATTCCTAATATTATCAGATCTGTTTATAATATTATTAAATCTAAAATGACACCTATCAGATCTGCTTATGAATTGGATAAAACTTGAAAGTACATATTTATGCTTGTGAATAATATTATTTGTGGGCTTACTTGATTCATTGTATTATTGCCAACAATTGTGTTGAAATTATATTGTGGTTATCGCAAAACACTATAGATCTGGAAATCAGTCCCACTAAACACCGTCAAGATGTAGTTATATTCCAGATCTCTAGTTTCAATGTTAATTAATAAATTATGTAACTTTGACTAAAAAGACATAAATCTGTTTGTGTTCAATGTTGTAGGGGTTTCGGCTTAGTTGTTGCAAATATGTCTTTTTCCTCTTTTTAAACAAAAAGACATTAGTTAGAAACCAATAAGATGTACGAAAAAAGATTGAAAAAGGGAAAAGTTGTGTAAATATACATATATATATATATATATTTGTGCATAGTTTGCGTTAACTATTCCAAAATAAACATATATTTATATTTCTTGTGGTTAGAAATATGTCTATTCCAATAATCAGACATAACTTACAATAACTGTAGCTAACAGTCTTTTTGTAAGATTTGGAACATTATGGCAAGATTGAATGCAAAAAGGAAATATTTGGTTATTAGTTAAACCAAATTGTTAAAGTTAACAATGATAATAATAAAGGAAGACAACTATGTTAACCGCACAAAAATATAAATATAAAAATATATATACATTATTCATCTGAATCTACATAAACAACTAAATATACATTATACTGAATGTTTTAATGTTTGAACGGTGTTCATTTTATGGAAACATATATGTAAGCCCTATTAAATGGATATTTTTTTGGTGACCATTGTAGCAATTAATATAACTGACTACTATAAATAGGGCCATAAATAAATAAATAGCCATTGTAACTGAGTCGAATTGGGGAAAGTAAATTTAATTAGGTAATTAAACCTAGTGGTTAAAAATCTTAAATTGGTTAGGATTAATGTCGTAAACCCCAATCAGGAAATTTAGTTTATAACCACATTTAGACACGAGGTCAAACTCAACTTGTGGTAGAAGTCTACCCGGAACCGACCGGCTAATCCAGGATCCACGAGTGGTCAACCTAATGTAACAGGTCTGGTGCACACACACACACAAATATATATATATATATAATAGGAAATAAATAGATAAATAAAATTAGTAAAGTTGGTGGGGTACAACAAACAAATATTTCGGGATAGATAAGCTTATTGTAATAAAAGTAAATAAATATTTAGGAAATAAATAGCCATTGTTAATTAATGTCTTAGGAAAACTATGGTCGTTAGGCTCATAAATGACATTTACCAATAGTAATAAAAGAAATTAAAGATTTGATTGTTGCCCTAGAAAAATATAACCATTATGGTTACAAATGGCAATAAACCTATGAACAGAAATAATTGAAATAAAAAGGGGATTTATAGGTATTGAATATTGTTTAAATTACAAAGTCCAATGAGGAAAAAATTATGGAGAATGGAGTTTTGATGACAACAACCTTATTTCAATATTAATTGATTATAAAATATATACTAACACTTTTGTCTAGAATATATATATACATATGCAGGATTTATATATAGGAATTATTACTGAAGACTGTACAGTTTAAAGATATTAGAGATTCAGAATTTCGAGATATTTCAAGACTCATGAGTATTCATGATTTCAAGAGTTCAAGTTAAATATAGTTATAGAGTCTAGAATATATAATACATTAAATAGCACTCCAGGTTCAAATTCGAATTCTATTTTTCAAATTTTGCATTCAAATTTTATCTTCAATCCTCTCTGTTTTATTTTCTATCTTTTCTATTTTTCTTTCTTACTTTACTTTTGTTTTCAAACTCAAGTTTTATAAGTTTTATATATTTATATATTTATACTTTATATTTATATAGTTTTAAACTTCATAATTTTATAAATATGTTTATATAGTTTATATTTATGTTTTCATATGATTTCCTACTTTATAATATTAATTTATAACACTATATTTTAATTCAAGAATTTGCAGAATTATATTTGTATCAAAACACTTGAAAAATGCTCAAAAATTAATTTTGTACTAAGTATATGTCGACATATAGAAAACACCATGTTGACATATAATTGTCTTTTTCAAATTTGAAAGGAAGTGTCTTTTCACTATTTGTGACGGTTCTGGAGCGTTGCAACCTTTCACACACTATAAAAATGGCTTGATTTCGAATTTTTAAGCACTCGTTCTCCACTTTCACTCCCTTTCATTACACCATTATTTCTTATCATTTTTATGACTCCTATAGCTATACTCTACCGAATTCAATTCTGTTTTCACTAACCTTCTTCTCTCTAAACTCTCTACTCATTACTCTCTGAATTAAATGTAATTGAAGAATTATAGGGTCATTGTAATTGTATAGGAAGTATTTGGGAATCGGTGTTTTCCTTATAGCCATGAAATCAAGCAACGGAATCAGTGTTTTCCTTGTTGTCGTGAAATGAAGGAACGGGAGCGGTGTTAACCTTGTGGCCGTGAAATCAAGGGGTGTAATTGGATATTGAAATAGTAATAAAACTATGCGCAATCCAACATTGTGCGGGACTGGACGTAGGAGCAATATGAAATAGTATAAAATCCGATGCGTTCCTTCCTTTTTTGCATTTTTATTTTTGTTTAATTTGTGCTCCTGTTTGATTCTGTTTTTGTGGTGTTTAATTCATATAGTTTATAAAATTAATTTTAGATTTTGTTTAAATTCTCAAAAACACTATTCCCCCTCCCCTTTAATGTTTTGCCTTGACGATCCTTTCCACAATCCCTAACAAAAATGATTAATCAAATATCCTAGGTGTAATAACCCGGAAATTCTGAACCAGTTCAAAATTTTTATTTTGGCAATTTTAGCGAATTTTGGTTATTTAAAATAGATTATTTTAAATAAAAATGACCTGAAATCTATTTTGAATATTTTATTTATTTTGAATATATTTAGAATGTATATATTTATACGCGTCGTCGTTAGAATATAAATAATTTTATATATAATTATAAATAGAATTGAAAATGGCGCGGTAGTTCGATAATTCGATTTCAAACTTCAATTGAATGTACCGGGTGCAAAACAATCCGGATTTTAGTGAAATCAAAAACATTAAGAATCTAATTGATGATATCTTTCCAACGAATCTGAAAAATCAAATTTTCATAGCGGGAATCAAAAGATATGTCCAGTTGAAAATTCTGAATAGTCGCTATGGAATTCAGGCCCTTAAAAATGGGAATTTTGCAAATGACCTCGGATTTCGACGAAACCACTTTTGTTGGATTCGCGATGTCAATTTATTGTTAGATTCCAAATTTCATAATTTTTTGAATCAACATGTGAGCGTGGAAAAGGAAAACGCGTTTGACCAGTTTCAGTTGATTTTAATCGACTGGAAATTGGCCATTTTTCAAACGATCTCAGAATTCGACGAAACTAGTTTTGTTAGGACAGTATCGTCAATACGAAGCTAGAAAATATTTTTTGAGAATTTTTAGAGTTAGTATGTGACCCCGGTAATTTGAAATGTACGTTTAAAATTCAATATAGTGATTTAAATGTAAATTTAACAGAAACTGATTGTAACAGCCGAATCAGCCTACGATACATATCCCATTGTGTTCGGAATGGGGGTAAAACGCTATGGACGACAGGCGGTGGGCCTCGATTAGAGGTCGTATGTAAAAGTCAACTTTTTGAATTTTAAATTAATAAAAAAAATAAAAAAATATTCTCTCTCCTTTCCTTTTATCAATTGCCCCCCCCCCCCTCCCCCGATTTCATTTTACAGAAGGTTTTTAAAAGAAAAAAAAACGAAACGAACGGAATCGAAGACCCCCTCCCAAGCGGCGACCACCGCGAGGCCACCCCCCCCCCCTCCTCAGCAATCGCGCCGCCACGCGATCGAACCCCCCCCCCCCCTAATCGCGCTGACGTGACGAAACCCCCCCCCCCCTCCGAGACCCCAATCCACCACCGCCCAGTCTCCGGCCAACGGAGGACCCCACCGCGCCCGCGCCTGCCTCCGCCCTCCGCTCCTTCTCTCCCCTTGACCAGCGACTCCATTTTGCGAGGAAGAAGGTGATTTTTATTTTAGTAAATCAGTTTTAATTTAATTTCAGTTTAATTAAATCGATTGTTAACTATTATAAATCAGTTTTAATCTATAGGAAGGAAAACACACATGTCATTTGTATAGAGAGGGATGATTTTTGTCTGATTAGATTAAAAAGATCGTATTTTTAGCAATAAAAAGATTTGATTTCCTCACGATAAAAGTACGGATTTTTATCATGAGAAAGATTCGATTTTTAGAATGAAGAAGATTGGATTTTTAAAAGCGAACGGATTTGATTTTTAGCAATATGAAAATATGGTTTTTATTGATGTAAAAATATTATTTTTGTAGCGATGAATATATAAAAATATGATTTTTTATATTTTTTTTTAAGTAATAAAAATATGATTTTTATATTTTTAAAGTATTAAAAATATAGTCTTTACTATATAGATGATGTCAAAATATGATTTTTGTTTATGTAGTGAATTAAAAATATAATTTTTACATGATAGGAATATTAGAAATATCATCTTTATATGTGTAGAAAAATAAAAATGGGATTTTTATAATGATATATTTGAAAAGACGAAATCTTTATATAGAGAATAGCGAGGTAAAAATAGAATTTTTATCTATATATAGTATAATAAAAATTTGATTTTTATATATTGAATAGTATAATAAAATTTTGATTTTTATATATTGAATAGTATAATAAAATTTTGATTTTTATATATTGAATAGCGAAGTAAAATTTTGATTTTTATATATTGAACAACGAAGTAAAAATTCGATTTTTACATATGTAGTGGCTACAGCAACGAAGATGACAAAAATGCGATAACGATGAAAATTTCTATCAAAGAAGAGTCAAGATGATTGGATAGCTATCGGTGAGAATTTCTCACCTTTCAATTTCTTTTTCTATTTATATATATATATACTAGGATGCAGACGGTGTTTAGTAGCACCCGACACAATCGTCCACAGACCATGGACTTGTTTGTTTGATTGCAAAAATTAGTTAGATTATTTGATTGAAACTTGATTGTTTGGTGAGATGGAATTGATTTGATTGATGTGTGAATGGCGTGGGCCTTCACTAGACCGGGGATAAGGCTAGGCCTTGTCCCGTTTCTAGTATCGTGCCGTTATGCCGTCGAAATTTTCTAAAATAAGTTAGAAAAATAAAGAGATCATTTTATTTAATAAATGAACGATAGAATAAATTTATGTGTTGAAATAAAATGTTTTATCGTTAAAAATATAATTTTTAACGTGAAAGTGAATAAATAAATATTTATAAACAAATCGGCCAATTTGTTTATATACACTGATTTGACTGATATCGATTGGGTCGATAAATTTTACACATCGCCCAACTGCACCAATAAAACCTATGTTTGATTATTTGAAACCCCACACGGGTGTTGGGATGAAATTTAAAGTTCACTCATCCTGATTGATTAAATATGTCGATCGATTGATTGACAGGCTGTTATAAGCGTTAGATATCTATATTTGATGCTTATACAGTGTAGTGCACTTTGGTTGATGGTTGATTATTTTTCAATGCTATTATATACGTGTGATGTATGAAATTCCATATAATTAACATTATATGGTGATTGATTGGGCCTCATTCCAATTTAGAAAATAAAGAATATTTTAGAATAAAGGTTCATGTGTTGACTGTACTCATCCGTTGAGATTAGTCATGTGTTGAACGAAATATTTTAACAATAAAAGTTACAACTTTATCTTTATAAAATAAAGGTTCATGTGTTGACTGTACTCCTCCGTTGAGATTAGTCATGTGTTGAACGAAATATTTGAACAATAAAATTTACATCTTTATCATATATGAAATTAGAAACTAACTGGAAAATAGATGAGATGAGTGGTCTCCTGAATATCGATCTGATGTTGGTTTCGGCCTTCGGGGTTAATATTCAGGGAATCGTTCTCTTACTAATTTGCGGTTGGAGTCTGATTTAATATCAAACGATAAATACCTTAATTTTCTTAAAATATAGTAAATAACAAAAATAGTCACATATGGACAGTACTCATTCGTTGAGATTAGTCGTGTGTTGACAAAAATATAGATTCAGGTATTGAAAAAGATAAATATTCATTTGTCGAATAGAATATTTGAAAATAGAGATATATGAAGCCGTGTTGATTAGATTGACGCCATTTTGACGTGAACGATATTTATATCGATTTTATTCGTTTTAAAAATGAATATTGGAAAACGATTTCGAAATGAATTGAATATAAAACGATTTCGAAATGAATTGAATATAAAACGATTTCGAAATGAATTGAATATAAAACGATTTCGAATTGAAATGAATAGAAAACAAATTTGATTTCAATTGAACATAAAACGAATTGAATTCAAATTGAATAGAAAATGAATTGAATTCAAATTGAATGGAAAACAAATTGAATTCGAATTGAATAGAAAACGAATTGAATTCAAATTGAATAAAAAACGAAATGAATTCAAATTGAATTAAAATCGATTTGAATTGAAATCAAACAGAAATGAAAGTAAAAAGGATTTATAATAGGAAATTCAACTTTGATTTGGATTTGAAATAAAGGTTGAAATTGTTTTTGAAACGAATTCAAAACTATTTATAAAATTCATTTTAAATAGAAATCGACGAAATATATATTATATATATAATATAATGGCCTGAATAGAACGCGTCGCGCTGCGGTAGTTCGTAAATTTCGACCATTTACTTCGAACAAACATTACGGGAGATCCGACTGTCGGATTCTCCTAAAACCGGAATCGTTGGGTTTGTATCGAAAAGAGCTTTCTAACGAACATTAGAAATTTGAAATCTAGCGGTTGGATTTGGAGATACGTCCAAATCAAATTTGGAAAAGGTCGCTGTAAGTGCAGTTCGATGGCCGTTGATGGAAATCGACTGTACGGGCCTTGATAAAATTATTAAAAATAGTAATAATTTGTGTAAAATCATAAGAAATGATTTGGGAAAAATTGGGATGAAAAACTCCACATTTGAAAAGATAAAAATAGATTTTTATCAAAAGGAACTAGTTTTGAACTGAAATTAAAAACCCATTTATTTTTAAATAAATAAATTGAATTGAAATGAATTGTAAATAGAATTGATTTGTGGGTTTATCGTGAACGGTGTTTTAAATAACACTTGTTCTTTAACCCGATAATAAACAAAATTTGATTTGGGTATGTCGTGAACGGTGTTCTAAAAAGACATTAGTTCTTTAACCTAGTAAAAGGAGTTTTAAACGAATCTGCAATTAGATTGAAATGTGAATTGATAATTTAAATCATCAAATTTGGAAAATAAGCGAGGATGGAGTATCACCAGTTTTGCTCCAAAGCGATAGTTAAATCTTTAATTAGATTTGAACGTGAAATGGTAATTAATTTTACCGATAACACCATGGTGTTAGATATGGAGTATTACCAGTTTTGCTTCATGGGATGAATAGGTTGGGATTGGGAAATAAATTAAATAATTACTTCGATGTGGTTCGCTAATCTCGACTAGTTAGGAAAACCATAATTTGGTTTGAAATGACATCCAAAGGAAGATTAAAGAATAAATTTTAAAGAATTTAACTTGGATAAAATTAATGGGAACCTTTCCCTAAGAATGTGATTTTGTGAATAAAAGAATATTCTGAATTGGAATGAGGCGTATGTTGAGTTTGTGTAACATTTGTTTTTAATATACGCGGGTTGTTCGGAAAGTCCGGGTTTATACCCATTCTGAATAACCGATTCGACGATATGTCGAAGATGAAGACGGTGGTTGAAGACCGGAAGTCTTCACATCGTTTGGATAATTACCGATGATCTTGATTGGGTTGTACACCCAAGAGGATGGAAACAGTTGGTGGTCGTCCAGACATACTTGGAGATCGATGGATATGCGAGGAAAGTGCCTCCGGTTTCGTTCAGACCCAGAACGAACTAGTAAATGGATTGTGTGTCTGACATTGGATTTTATTTTGTGTTGATTGATTTCTGTTAAATATATATCTGTTTGGCGGCGGAGAATTTATTCTCTTGCTTAACGCCCTTCTCTGAGACGTACGAGCTTAGAGGGTATATATCGATAGATATCAATCGCATGGCATGAATTGCCTGTGTGGCACGCTGAGTTGCATGGATCAAGGCTTCTGTTGAAAAGCAAAGTCTTGTGGTTGATGATCAAAGCACGGCCTACGTGGCAGCTTTGTGTATAACGTGAATTCGAGAGCCTCACACCTCGGTATGAGTTAAAAACGGGATACAGACCGCTGGGAGAGCACGACGTTTCTTTCTAGCTATGGTGGTGTCAATGACTTACCAGCCCTGACATTTATATACTTTTCACCTTTGTGGTTGTTGGAATGCGAGGCACCTCGATATTAGGTCTGTAAGGACCGGGAAACGTGTGTTCAAGAATTGCCAATCCTCTAACGTAAGTGAGGACCGGCCCAGCCGCATCCGGGGTTGCCCAGAGTGTGTAGTCCCGAGGCATTTGCTAGAGTGTCTCGAAGCGGAGAGGATCTTGCCCCTTGACTCGATTGATGATGGAAATCCAATTTCCAATACGTGTATTGCGGTTTTAATTGTAGAACTAGTATGGCGACATAATAGCATGGGATGCTATGCCGTCTATGATTGATATTTATGATTGAAGTTATTTTGACACTATACACTTATTATAGTATCAAATGATTTGTTTTAAACGTACAAAGCATGTTTGGCTGTTATAAGGTAAAACCCTATCCTCCGGCTTGCGTTGCATTGTGTGATGGGACCTGGGTCTTAAAACAGCTTCATTTTTCGAAAAAGCATTGCGCTGTTTATTCTATGCACTGGTATTCTTGGGAGAAAACCCGTTCCGTGTTTTACGGCGTGGTCCCTTGAATTACTCTCTTTTAAAATTGAATTAATAACTGTTTTAGTTCTCACACCAGTCACATGACTGACCTGGAGTTTATTGTTTTAACCTAAACTCTGGGTGCCCTCATTTTTCGCACGGGCAGCTAGTAGTTTTGGTTTTGCAGATTTATATTCACAGGATCCTGGTTTACAGCTGGAATGATATCCGGAAAGCCCTGTATCCGTGTATCACCTTCAGTTGTGCTTTGTATTTCTTTTTCCGTTGCTATGTAATTTATTGTAATCTCTGATATTTATCAAATGTAATTTATTCAATTATACTCTGTATATTCTTGTATCTGATGGAATTGTTGTAATAACAATGAAATGTTCTTCTGTCTGCGTTCTGTTTTGTCTTGTCCTCACAGTAATTCGTTCTTTCTCATCTCTTCGGAGACCGGGGAAGTTCGGGTCGCTTCATATGGTATCAGAGCTTTGGTTTACAGAGCTCGAGAACAAGACACATTAGAACCATACGAAAGAATTCATCAGATATTGGATTAGTAAAATCCAATTAGAATGACTCGTTAGAGATAGGATCAGTAGTATCCTAGAACGAGTGTGAAGAGTACATTTTTCAAATGAAAAAAATTTTGTTTTGAAAATTTAAATCGTTTTAAACGTATTTGAATATTTATTTGTATTGAATTTGGACAATCCAATATATAAAGGTTTTACATATACGCGTCATGAACGTATATTCGAAGTTTTAATATATTGGGTAGATATAGAATCACATTCTAGACATCCGGGGATGATTCTGATGATGGTGCATCATCATCAGTATTCATATTCGAGTTTTGAAGGTGTGATATCTATATATTTCCATTAGACTGGTGTGAGAACCAAAACTAATATAGCTAGAACATATTGTTGTGATTTGGCATCAAAAACATGATTTTCTTTATATGTATCAAAATTATGAATTTGAAACGTTAAATCCACTAATAGATTGATGTTTGTGTTGTTTGTTTATTTGTTTGATAATTTTGAACTATTTAGCCTAATTGAGCCAAATATTGAATTATATTGAAAATTGGTCGCATTTGCTTGCATATACATGTACTTACATTGAACAGGTCATAACAAGGAGGCTAGAGCAGAGAATAAAATTTGTTTGCCCGACAAATAGGTATATGTTTACTATATTTACCATTTTGTTTCGGTGATGATGATTCTATGAGCCTATTGGCTAGCCGCTTGGCTTTTTCTTTTTCTTTTTGAGATCAGAAGGCCTGTATGGCAATTTCGGGATTTTTCCGTGGCTCCCGGTGCAAGGGAGGTTATGGAGAAATTTTTCGAAAATTTAGGGTGTTAGCCAAATTTTCGAAAATTTGAAAATTCTCAGAAACTGAAAAGTTAGAGAATGGAAGCCAGATCGAACGTAGAGTTGATTGATCAAACCACTTTCGACTTTGTTCCTTTCGGGGGACGAAAAGTTTTAAGTGGGGGAGATTGTAATAACCCGGGAATTCTGAACCAGTTTAAAATTTTTATTTTGGCAATTTTAGCGAATTTTGATTATTTAAAATAGATTATTTTAAATAAAAACGACCTGAAATCTATTTTGAATATTTTATTTATTTTGAATATATTTAGAATGTATATATTTATATGCGTCGTCGTTAGAATATAAATAATTTTATATATAATTATAAATAGAATTGAAAATGGCGCGGTAGTTCGATAATTCGATTTCAAACTTCAATTGAATGTACCGGGTGCAAAACAATCCGGATTTTAGTGAAACCAAAAACATTAAGAATCTAATTGATGATATCTTTCCAACGAATCTGAAAAATCAAATTTTCATAGCGGGAATCAAAAGATATGTCCAGTTGAAAATTCTGAATAGTCGCTATGGAATTCAGGCCCTTAAAAATGGGAATTTTGCAAATGACCTCAGATTTCGACGAAACCACTTTTGTTGGATCCGCGATGTCAATTTATTGTTAGATTCCAAATTTCATAATTTTTCGAACCAATATGTGAGCGTGGCAAAGGAAAACGCGTTTGACCAGTTTCAGTTGATTTTAATCGACTGGAAATTGGCCATTTTTCAAACGATCTCAGAATTCGACGAAACTAGTTTTGTTAGGACCGTATCGTCAAAACGAAGCTAGAAAATATTTTCGAGAATTTTTAGAGTTAGTATGTGACCCGGTAATTTGAAATGTACGTTTAAAATTCAATATAGTGATTTAAATGTAAATTTAACGGAAACTGATTGTAACAGCCGAATCAACCTACGATACATATCCCATTGTGTTCGTAATGGGGGTAAAACGCTATGGACGACAGGCGGTGGGCCTCGATTAGAGGTCGTATGTAAAAGTCAACTTTTTGAATTTTAAATTAATAAAATAAAAAAAAAATTCTCTCTCTCCTTTCCTTTTATCAATTGCCCCCCCCCCCCCCCGATTTCATTTTATAGAAGGTTTTAAAAAGAAAAAAAAATGAAACGAACGAAATCGAAGACCCCCTCCCAGGTGGCGACCACCGCGAGGCCACCCCCCCTCCTCAGCAATCGCGTCGCCACGCGATCGACCCCCCCCCCTAATCGCGTTGACGTGACGAACCCCCCCCCCCCTCTGAGACCCCAATCCACCACCGCCCAGTCTCCGGCCAACGGAGGACCCCACCGCGCCTGCGCCTGCCTCCGCCCTCCGCTCCTTCTCTCCCCTTGACCAGCGACTCCATTTTGCGAGGAAGAAGGTGATTTTTATTTTAGTAAATCAGTTTTAATTTAATTTCAGATTAATTAAATCGATTGTTAACTATTATAAATCAGTTTTAATCTATAGGAAGGAAAACACGCATGTCATTTGTATAGAGAGGGATGATTTTTGTCTGATTAGATTAAAAAGATCGTATTTTTAGCATTAAAAAGATTTGATTTCCTCACGATAAAAGTATGGATTTTTATCATGAGAAAGATTCGATTTTTAGAATAAAGAAGATTGGATTTTTAAAAGCGAACGGATTTGATTTTTGACAATATGAAAATATGGTTTTTATTGATGTAAAAATATTATTTTTGTAGCGATGAATATATAAAAATATGATTTTTATATTTTTTTTAAGTAATAAAAATATGATTTTTTATATTTTTAAAGTATTAAAAATATAGTCTTTACTATATAGGTGATGTAAAAATATGATTTTTGTTTATGTAGTGAATTAAAAATATAATTTTTACATGATAGGAATATTAGAAATGTCATCTTTATATGTGTAGAAAAATAAAAATGGGATTTTTGTAATGATATATTTGAAAAGGCGAAATCTTTATATAGAGAATAGCGAGGTAAAAATAGAATTTTTATTTATATATAGTATAATAAAAATTTGATTTTTATATATTGAATAGTATAATAAAAATTTTATTTTTATATATTGAATAGCGAAGTAAAAATTTGATTTTTATATATTGAACAACGAAGTAAAAATTCGATTTTTACATATGTAGTGGCTACAGCAACGAAGATGACAAAAATGCGATAACGATGAAGATTTCTATCAAAGAAGAGTCAAGATGATTGGACAGCTATCGGTGAGAATTTCTCACCTTTCAATTTCTTTTTCTAGTTATATATATATACTAGGATGCAGACGGTGTTTAGTAGCACCCGACACAATCGTCCACAAACCATGGACTTGTTTGTTTGATTGCAAAAATTAGTCAGATTATTTGATTGAAACTTGATTGTTTGGTGAGATGGAATTGATTTTATTGATGTGTGAATGGTGTGGGCCTTCACTAGACCGGGGATAAGGCTAGGCCTTGTCCCGTTTCTAGTATCGTGCCGTTATGCCGCCGAATTTTTTTAAAATAAGTTAGAAAAATAAAGAGATCATTAAATTTAATAAATGAACGATAGAATAAATTTATGTGTTGAAATAAAATGTTTTATCGTTAAAAATATAATTTTTAACGTGAAAGTGAATAAATAAATATTTATAAACAAATCGGCCAATTTGTTTATATACACTGATTTGACTGATATCGATTGGGTCGATAAATTTTACACATCGCCCAACTACACCAATAAAACCTATGTTTGATTATTTGAAACCCCACACGGGTGTTGGGATGAAATTTGAAGTTCACTCATCCTGATTGATTAAATATGTTGATCGATTGATTGACAGGCTGTTATAAGCGTTAGATATCTATATTTGATGCTTATACAGTGTAGTGCACTTTGGTTGATGGTTGATTATTTTTCAATGCTATTATATACGTGTGATGTATGAAATTCCATATAATTAACATTATATGGTGATTGATTGGGCCTCATTCCAATTTAGAAAATAAAGAATATTTTAGAATAAAGGTTCATGTGTTGACTGTACTCATCCGTTGAGATTAGTCATGTGTTGAACGAAATATTTTAACAATAAAAGTTACAACTTTATCTTTATAAAATAAAGGTTCATGTGTTGACTGTACTCCTCCGTTGAGATTAGTCATGTGTTGAACGAAATATTTTAACAATAAAATTTACATCTTTATCATATATGAAATTAGAAACTAACTGGAAAATAAATGAGATGAGTGGTCTCCTGAATATCGATCTGATGTTGGTTTCGGCCTTCGGGGTTAATATTCAGGGAATCGTTCTCTTACTAATTTGCGGTTGGAGTCTGATTTAATATCAAACGATAGATACCTTAATTTTCTTAAAATATAGTAAATAACAAAAATAGTCACATATGGACAGTACTCATTCGTTGAGATTAGTCGTGTGTTGACAAAAATATAGATTCAGGTATTGAAAAAGATAAATATTCATTTGTCGAATAGAATATTTGAAAATAGAGATATATGAAGCCGTGTTGATTAGATTGACGCCATTTTGACGTGAACGATATTTATATCGATTTTATTCGTTTTAAAAATGAATATTGGAAAACGATTTCGAAATGAATTGAATATAAAACGATTTCGAAATGAATTGAATATAAAACGATTTTAAAATGAATTGAATATAAAACAATTTCGAATTGAAATGAATTGAAAACAAATTTGATTTCAATTGAACATAAAACGAATTGAACTCAAATTGAATAGAAAACGAATTGAATTCAAATTGAATGGAAAACAAATTGAATTCGAATTGAATTCGAAATGAATAAAAAAACGAAATGAATTCAGATCGAATTAAAATCGATTTGAATTGTAATCAAATAGAAATGAAAGTAAAAAAGGATTTATAATAGAAAATTCAACTTTGATTTGGATTTGAAATAAAAGTTGAAATTGTTTTTGAAACGATTTCAAAACTATTTATAAAATTCATTTTAAATAGAAATCGACGAAATATATATTATATATATTATATATATAATATAATGGCCTGAATAGAACGCGCCGCGCTGCGGCAGTTCGTAAATTTCGACCATTTACTTCGAACAAACATTACGGGAGATCCGACTGTCGGATTCTCCTAAAACTGGAATCGTTGGGTTCGTCTCGAAAAGAGCTTTCTAACGAACATTATAAATTTGAAATATAACGGTTGGATTTGGAGATACGTCCAAATCAAATTTGGAAAAGGTCGCTGTAAGTGCAGTTCGATGGCCGTTGATTGAAATCGACTGTACGGGCCTTGATAAAATTATTAAAAATAGTAATAATTTGTGTAAAATCATAAGAAATGATTTGGAAAAAATTGGGATGAAAAACTCCACATTTGAAAAGATAAAAATAGATTTTTATCAAAAGGAACTAGTTTTGAACTGAAATTAAAAACCCATTTATTTTTAAATAAATAAATTGAATTGAAATGAATTGTAAATAGAATTGATTTGTGGGTTTATCGTGAACGGTGTTTTAAATAACACTTGTTCTTTAACCCGATAATAAACAGAATTTGATTAGGGTATGTCGTGAACGGTGTTCTAAAAAGACATTAGTTCTTTAACCTAGTAAAAGGAGTTTTAAACGAATCTGCAATTAGATTGAAATGTGAATTGATAATTTAAATCATCAAATTTGGAAAATAAGCGAGGATGGAGTATCACCAGTTTTGCTCCAAAGCGATAGTTAAATCTTTAATTAGATTTGAACGTGAAATGGTAATTAATTTTACCGATAACACCATGGTGTTAGATATGGAGTATTACCAGTTTTGCTTCATGGGATGAATAGGTTGGGATTGGGAAATAAAATAAATAATTACTTCGATGTGGTTCGCTAATCTCGACTAGTTAGGAAAACCATAATTTGGTTTGAAACGACATCCAAAGGAAGATTAAAGAAATTTTTTTAAAGAATTTATCTTGGATAATATTAATGGAAACCTTTCCCTAAAAATGTGATTTTGTGAATAAAAGAATATTCTGAATTGGAATGAGGCGTATGTTGAGTTTGTGTAACATTTGTTTTTAATATACGCAGGTTGTTCGGAAAGTCCGGGTTTATACCCATTCTGAATAACCGATTCGACGATATGTCGAAGATGAAGACGGTGGTTGAAGACCGGAAGTCTTCACATCGTTTGGATAATTACTGATGATCCTGATTGGGTTGTACACCCAAGAGGATGGAAACAGTTGGTGGTCGTCCAGACGTACTTGGAGATCGATGGATATGCGAGGAAAGTGCCTCCGGTTTCGTTCAGACCCAGAACGAACTAGTAAATGGATTGTGTGTCTGACATTGGATTTTATTCTGTGTTGATTGATTTCTGTTAAATATATATCTGTTTGGCGGAGGAGAATTTATTCTCTTGCTTAACGCCCTTCTCTGAGACGTACGAGCTTAGAGGGTATATATCGATAGATATCAATCGCATGGCATGAATTGCCTGTGTGGCACGCTGAGTTGCATGGATCAAGGCTTCTGTTGAAAAGCAAAGTCTTGTGGTTGATGATCAAAGCACGGCCTACGTGGCAGCTTTGTGTATAACGTGAATTCGCGAGCCTCACACCTCAGTATGAGTTAAAAACGGGATACGGACCGCTGGGAGAGCACGACGTTTCTTTCAAGCTATGGTGGTGTCAGTGACTTACCAACCCTGACATTTATATACTTTTCACCTTTGTGGTTGTTGGAATGCGAGGCGCCTCGATATTAGGTCTGTAAGGACCGGGAAACGTGTGTTCAGGAATTGCCAATCCTCTAATGTAAGTGAGGACCGGCCCAGCCGCATCCGGGGTTGCCCAGAGTGTGTAGTCCCGAGGCATTTTCTAGAGTGTCTCGAAGCGGAGAGGATCTTGCCCCTTGCCTCGACTCATGACGGAAATCCAATTTCCAATACGTGTATTGCGGTTATAATTGTAGAACCAGTATGGCGACATAGTAGCATGGGATGCTATGCCGTCTATGATTGATATTTATGATTGAAGTAATTTTGACACTATACACTTATTATAGTATCAAATGATTTGTTTTAAACGTACCAAGCATGTTTGGCTGTTATAAGGTAAAACCCTATCCTCCGGCTTGCGTTGCATTGTGTGATGGGACCTGGGTCTTAAAACAGCTTCATTTTTCGAAAAAGCATTGCGCTGTTTATTCTATGCACTGGTATTCTTGGGAGAAAACCCGTTCCGTGTTTTACGGCGTGGTCCCTTGAATTACTCTCTTTTAAAATTGAATTAATAACTGTTTTAGTTCTCACACCAGTCACATGACTGACCTAGAGTTTATTGTTTTAACCTAAACTCTGGGTGCCCTCATTTTCCGCACGGGCAGCTAGTAGTTTTGGTTTTGCAGATTTATATTCATAGGATCCTGGTTTACAGCTGGAATGATATCCGGAAAGCCCTGTATCCGTGTATCACCTTCAGTTGTGCTTTGTATTTCTTTTTCCGCTGCTATGTAATTTATTGTAATCTCTGATATTTATCAAATGTAATTTATTCAATTATACTCTGTATATTCTTGTATCTGATGGAATTGTTGTAATAACAATGAAATGTTCTTCCGTCTGCGTTCTGTTTTGTCTTGTCCTCACAGTAATTCGTTCTTTCTCATCTCTTCGGAGACCGGGGAAGTTCGGGTCGCTTCACTATGATAAGGAGGATATAACTTTTCTTATTTATACAAGTTAATATAAAAATTGTAATCAAAAGTTAGAACTAGACTTGGTAGGTTAATGATGTGAAGCACTATTAACCAATGGAAGCCATGACGATAATTAACTGTGTGCGTATGGTATCTCCGTGAAGAGGAACTAAACATGAATAATCTCTACTAAGCCTGCTTTATTCCCCATAAGAAAAGGCATTAAAGGGTAATTGGGTACAAACATAATAATCTTCATGTATAGTCCACTTTCTTGGGTCTTAAGTGGCTTGGGTCGAGGAGTCAACCGGGGAGTAGGTCTTCGAGTCTAGGGGTCTTTAATGGGGTTTGTGTATGTGTATGAAGCCTACCAAAACCTGGAATTTTAAAATTGTCATGTATGGCTATCCCGTAGGACTACCTATCCTATGGGAAGTAGTGAGACGACCCGAAATCCCGTTCAGACGGAAACAGGGTTATCTTTGGAATATAACACAGAAACAGATAATAGCAGAACAGAATTAAATAAATACACCAGATAATGAACAATAGAATATACTGGATAAAAGTAATCATCAGAGTTACACAGTATACAGGATCTTACTTAGTACAAATACAGTTCAGCTATACATAAATGTCTACAGCGGAAATAAACAAAATATGTACAATAGGAGCTGAACAGCATAAAAAGAGATAAATGATAGAGTCCATCTTCAGCTCCAGCTATCCCGAAAAAGAACCAGCTAAACCTGAATACAAGGCTGCCCGTGTGGAAAAAGGGGCACCCGAGTTTGAAAGTGAAACAAACTACGAGTCAGTCATGGGACTGGTATGAGAAATCTACTCAACACATATATAATTTGGCAAATCACAGGACCACGCCACTTTCGTGGAACGGGTCTACTCCATCGGATTGCTAGTGCTTTAAAACAAATCTTTCTTTTAAACATTGATATGCTTTTTATAAAAATGAAGCCATTATAAGACTCAGTTCCCATCACACAATGCAACGCAAACCGGAGGATAGAGTTTTACCTTATAATGGCCAAACTATGATTGATACGAATAAAACAAAGGCAATTGATATTATTGCTAGTGTTTATATGTTTTGAAAACAATTTCAAATCATAACTATCAATCATAGACGACATGAGCGTCCCATGCCACTATGTCGCCAAATATATATATACAATTCAAACCGCACGATCACGTATTTGGAAATTGGATTTCCGTCATGAACCAAGGCAAAAGATAGTCCTTACCGAATTCGAGACAATCTAGCCTACCATGTCTCAGGATCAGAGCTCGAGTGACCCTAGGAGCGACAGGGCCGGTCCACCGATGTGGATTAAAATGCCTGAGCAATACGTTTCCCCGCCCTTTGGGGCGCAAACGAGCCAACGAATGACTCCATCGGACCCGGATCGTCCGATCAAACCGAGGCGCCTCGCAACAGCAACAACCACATAGGTGAAAAGTATATAAATGTCAGGGCTGGTAGGTCACTGACACCACCCTAGCTAGAAAGAAACGCATGCCCTCCCTGAGGTCCTTCCTCCCGTTTCTGGTTCATACCTGGGTGTGAGGCTCGCGAATTCACGTTATACACAAAGCTACGCCACACAGGCGGTGCTTTGATCATCACCACAAGACTTTGCTTTTCAACAGAAGCCCTGATCACTGCATCTTAGCATGCCACACAGGCAATTCACGCCATGCGACTGATGTCCATCGATATACAACCTCTGAGCTCGTGCGTCTCAGAGAAGGGCGTTAAGCAAAAGAATAAATTCTCCGCCGCCAAACAGATGTATATTTAACAGAAATCAATCAACACAGAATAAACTCCAATGTCAGACACACAGTCCATTTACAAGTCCGTTCTGGGTCTGAACGAAACCGGAGGCACTAAATACCGCGCAAACCCATCGATCACCACGTACGTCTGGACGATCACCACTCATTATCCATATTTCGGGATGCCTCCCAATCAGGACCTCGGTTACCATCCAAACGAGGTGAAGATCTCCGGTCTTCGACCATCGTCTTCATCTTCGACTTTCAATCGTCGGTCAATTATTTGAAATGAGAATTAACTCGGCCTTTTCAAATAATTCACGTATATTTAGAATTTCAAATCAATTTATTTCAATGGTTAAATCATTCGACAACACCAATTGTGTTCTTTAATGTAATTTTCACACCAAACACATTCAACCATCAAAAGCCACATAAATCAAGCAAATTCAGTTTATTTCCATTCCATATCGCTTATGATATTTTATAACTATTTATCGCTATTTTTATTTATTTTAAAATAGCCAATTTATTCAAAACGATGCTTCGGGCCATAAAGCGGCCGTGGCGCTGTTTTTCTTCAGATTTGATTTACACATATCTGAAAATCTAACCGTTGGATCTTCACAAAATTTACATCATTAGAAAGGTCTTTTCAAAACGAATCCAACGGTTCCAGTTTCGGGAAAATCCGACGGTCGGATCTCCCGGTACAATCGTTTGAAGTTTCGATTTCAAAATACGAACTGCAGCGTCGTTATTTGATTAAATAAAATTATATTTATATTTATATATAAATATAATCGTTTCTGGCACTGTTTTTCTTCAGATTTGAATTAAACATTCCAAACAATCCAACCGTTGGATTTTTGCAAGGTTGGTGCCGTTGGGAAGATATTTCCAAGGCGAACCCGACGGTTGAGGTTTCGGGAAAATCCAATGGTCGGATTTCCCGTACTAGTTGTTTGAAATCACGGTTTCAAAATACGAACTGCACGGCTTCGTTTCGTTTTAATTTTATTTATATATTTATATAAATATAGTTCATTCAATGATTTCAATATCGTTTTCACTTCAAAATTTTTACTAACGCCTTAAAATTTTGGAAAATTTCGCCATAACCTCCCCTGCACCGGGAGCATCGGGAAATCGCAAACAGCTTTCCCGGTCCTTCTAATCTCAAAAAGAAAAAGAAAAAGCCAACAGGCTCATAAAATCATCACCCAAACAAAGCAGTAAATGTGTACCTATTTGTCGGGCACAAAATTTTATTCCTCTTCTCTAGCCCCTTTGTTATAACCTGTTCAATGAATATGCATGTACATATATATACGGTTCTTATCATTTATCATTTTCTATTCAACTTCATATTTGATTTCTATTTGGTTTAAAAACACCATTTATCCTAATGTTACATACATAGGTGCAAATCATTTCATTAGCTAATTAATGAATATTTCAACTCATATATGTTTATTTTGAACAAGTGGCTATTTTTAACACTTCACATTTCAACGTTTTTTGCATATAATAAAAATGTGATTTTTATTGTAAAACAATTCATTTCAAAACACTATTTTTCTATATAGTTCATATAGGTGACAAAAATAGGATTTTTATCATAAAACAATTTCTTTTAAAACGAGATTATTTTACACAGTTCATATAGTCGATAAAAGGTGATTTTTATTATCAAACAATTTATTTCAAAATATGAATACCATTCAACACATGAATTTCTAATCAACGAATGAATATCGATTCAACACATGAATGTTTTCTATAGTTTCTATATATAGATAAAAATGTGATTTTTATTATCAAACAATTTATTTCAAAATATGAATACCATTCAACACATGAATTTCTAATCAACGAATGAATATCAATTCAACACATGAATGTTTTCTATTCAATGAATAAACATAGTTTAAGCATATGAAAATAATTCAAACACACGAATATTATTCAAAATTTCGGCAGCATAACGGCAGGGTAGTTAAAACCGGGACCGTCCCTAGTACGGCTCCTCGCTCTACCTTAAAACCTCGCGGTTTTTGACAATGGGAATCATGCATCTAGTTCGCACGCAGGCGGCATGTATATATTTATTTCATTTCCACAAACTAATCCTATGTGGTTTCAACCAAATATTTTTCAATCACAAACGGGTATTTTTCAACCACAATCAAATCAATATCAACCACAAACAATCCCAAACAACCATTCGCTATCAATCAATTTTCACAACAATTTCAACCAATAAATATCGTCCATGGTTTGTGGACGAGGGGCGTAGATATATATATATATATATATATATATATATATATATTATATAGCAATTCACTTTTATTTCAACACATATACATATAGAAAAAGAAATTGAAGAGTGGGAAATTCTCACCAATAGCTATCCAATACCACGACTCTTCCTTTATAGAAATCTTCGCCAATCTCGCCTTTTGTCGCTTCGTTGCCCGTATTCTCTACATATGTAAAAATCGAATTTTTACTATGTTATTCAATATATAAAAATCGAATTTTGACTTCGCTATTCAATATATAAAAATCGAATTTTGACTTCGCTATTCAATATATAAAGATCATATTTTAAAAATAAAGATTATATTTTTAATATTCCTATGATGTAAAAATTATATTTTTATTACTTTAAAAATATAAAAATCATATCTTACTTCTTCTACTTAATAAAAATTCCGTCTTTTCTATTTTAAAAATATGATCTTTTCTATTCTAAAAATCTGATCTTTTCTATTTTAAAAATATGATCTTTTCTATTCTAAAAATCTGATCTTTTCTATTCTAAAGTTCTAATCTTTTTCTATTTAAAGTTTAAATCTTTTTCTATTTAAAGTTTAAATCTTTTTCTATTCTAAAGTTCTTAAAATAAAATCAGTTTTAAACTCTTTAAAAATCAGTTTTAAAGCCTTTTAAAATCAGTTTTAAATTCTCTTTTTAAACATCAGTTTTAAATTCTTTCAAAAAAAATCAGTTCTAAACCCTAAATCGAAATTTTCAGATTTAAACCCTAAATCGAAATATTCAGATTAAAATAAAAATAAAATAAAATAAAATGCTTACATTGATCCTGCGAAGAAGGGGGGGAAAGAAGACGTCGGCGGCAGGGCGGAGCTGGCTTCGAGGGGGGCGGCGGAGGCGGGGTGCTCGCGAATTGGCGTCGCGATGCTTCAGGGAGGAGGCGGATGCGTCGCGCTCGTGCGATCTGGGGGGGGTCTTCGGGAGTTGCGCCGCTGGGAGGAGGAGGGAAGCTGGACGGAGGGGGGCGGCGGTTGCTGCTGCTCCGTTCTTCTTCTTTTCTTTTTTTTTTGTTTTCTGTTTAATGAATCGGGGGGGCCAGAAAGGGAGATAAAGGGAGGGAATTAAATTAATTTTTTTTTTATTATTTATTATTTTATTATTTTAATTATATAAAGTTGGCTTTTACCCACGACCTCTAAACGAGGCCCACCGCCTGTCGTCCATAGCGTTTTACCCCCATTCCGAACACAATGGGATATGTATCGCAAGCTGATTCGATCGTTACAATCAGTTTCGGTTGAATTTACATTTAAATCACTATATTGAATTTTAAACGTACATTTCAAATTACCGGGGTCACATACTAACTCTAAAAATTCTAGAAAATTATTTTCTAGCTTCGTATTGATGATACGGTCCTAACAAAACTAGTTTCGTCGAATTCTGAGACCGTTTGAAAAATGGCCAATTTCCAGTCGATTAAAATCAACTGAAACCGGTCAAACGCGTTTTCCTTTGCCACGCTCACATATTGATTCAAAAAATTATGAAATTTGAAACCTAGCAATAATTTGACATCACGGATCAACCAAAAGTGGTTTCGTCGAAATCCGAGGTCATTTGCAAAATGTCCATTTTTAAGGGCCTGAATTCCATAGCGACTATTCAGAATTTTCAACTGGACATATCTTTTGATTCCCGCTATCAAATTTCGATTGGTCGGATTCGTTAGAAAGATATTACCAATTAGATCCTAATGTTTTTGGTTTCGTTAAATCCGAATTGTTTTGCACCCGGTACAGTCCGACAAAGTTTGAATTCAATTTTTGAAACTGCCACGCCATTTCAGGCCTTGTTTATAATTAATTATATTCGTTTTCAATCGTCGATTCAAACTCAGTTTTCATCGCCTTTATTTAAAATATTTATTTTAAATATTTAAAATCCATTATTTTAGCCAATTTAAAAATTTTAAATTGGTTCAGATTTTCTGGGTCGTTACAATCTCCCCCACTTAAAACTTTTTGTCCCCGAAAAGGAATAAAGTCGAAAGTGGTTTGATAAATCTACAATCACACAACACAACAACCAATCCAATTGTTTTTAACCTTCAAAAATATACTAATCAAATCCAATACCCTTTTAAAAATCATCCAGACTATATAATTAAAAGTGCACATCTATGAAAAGAAAATATCAATAGAGTAGAGAATTGAATGGTAATGCAAAGTAGGTTAAATGTACCTTGCACCGGAGTCAATCAGAGATATCTACTCGGCATCTAGGATAAGCTTTCTGAATGCTCTCCTCAGTTTCCCAAGTACAATCTCGCGGATCTCCACTCCATTGCACTTTGACTAAGTGAACCTTCTTGTTCCTCAGCTCTTTGGTTTCTTTGCCGATGATCTTTAGCGGCTCTCGCCTCACAGCTAATTCTGGAGTAATTTCAATATCCTGCTGAGCTGCTTCTTCCACGATCAAGTCTGGATCATGAACGTGCTTTCGAAGTTGAGATATATGAAATACATCATGAACTCCAGGCAGCCAGTCAGGCAGTTTGACCCTATAAGCGAGAGTTCCGATCCGTTCCAGAATAGGAAACGGACCTATGAATTTGGGTGCTAACTTTCCAGTTTTACCGAACCGGATAACTCCTCACATCGGCGATACTTTCAAATATACATAGTCGCCAACTTCAAAGGATATATCTCTTCTTCTTCTATCGGCATAGCTCTTTTGTCGGCTTTGAGCGGCGAGTAATCGCTTCTTAATAAAATCGACTTTGTCGGCAGCTTCTCGAATCATATCAGGACCCAACACAAGTCTATTTCCAGGCTCGACCCAACAAGCAGGAGAACGGCACGGTCTACCATACAATGCTTCGAATGGCGACATTATCAGGCTTGCCTGATAGCTGTTGTTATAAGAGAATTCAGCCAAATGCAGATGTTCTTCCCATGATCCACCGAAATCTAGAACACAAGCCCGCAATAGATCTTCTAAAATGCGATTCACCCTCTCAGTCTGACCGTCTGTCTGAGGATGATAAGCGGTGCTCAAGTTTAACTTCGTTCCTAGCTCGACTTGAAATGCTTCCCAGAATTTACTAGTGAATATTGTATCTCTATCACTGACTATACTAAGCGGCACTCCATGTAGTCTAACTATTTCCCTGAAGTAAATCTGCGCCAGACTCTGAGCGGTTCTATTTGATCTGACAGGTATGAAATGGGCGGTCTTCGTGAAGCGATCTACGATCACCCAAATACTGTCATTTCCCTTTCTGGTTCTGGGCAGACCATCAATGAAATCCATAGAAATATGCTCCCACTTCCAACCAGGAACTTCCAGTGGTTGTAATAATCCAGCCAATTTCTGCTGGTCGCTTTTGACTAGCTGGCAAGTAGGGCATCGACTAACATATATCGAGATGTCTCTTTTTAACGACTTCCACCAGAATGTGCGTTTGACATCGTTATACATTTTATTCACACCTGGATGGATACTGAGCTTAGATTTGTGACATTCATCCAGTACATCCCTTCTGAGTTCAGGAATATCTGGAACGCAAATTCGCCCTTCTAACCTCAGAATCCCTTCGTTGTCTAGCTGGAAATCCGAAGCATTGCCCTCACGAATTCGCTGACTTATTCCTTTGATAAATTGGTCGTCTTCTTGGAGAGCCGATATCTTATCAATTAACGAAGTCGCAATGATGAAACTGGCGATCATCTCATTCTTTCTGCTTAACGCATCAGCCACGACATTGGCTTTCCCTGGAGTGTATATAATTTCAAAGTCATATGCTGCAAGGAACTCCAGCCAACGTTGCTGCCTCAAATTCAAGTCCTTCTGAGTGAACAGATACTTTAACGACTGGTGATCTGTAAACAGTTCGAATCTCTCGCCCAGAAGATAGTGTCTCCAGATTTTCAAAGCGAACACAATAGCCAATAACTCAAGATCATGAGTTACATAGTTTTTCTCGTGCGGCTTCAGTTGACGGCTAGCATAAGCAATTACTTGGCCTCTCTGCATTAACACTGCGCCAAGGCCTTCTCTAGAAGCATCAGTCCAGACTTTTAAATCTTGGTTGCCATCGATGATGGTTAACACCGGAGCTGTTGTTAATCTCAACTTTAGCTCTTCGAAAGCCTCCTCACTCTCTTGAGTCCATTTGAATTTAGAATGCTTCTTTGTAAGCTTCGTTAAGTGACCAGATATCTTCGAAAAGTTTTTAACGAACTTCCGGTAATAGCTAGCCAATCCGAGAAAACTACGAACTTCAGTGGGGGTGCTGGGCTGTTTCCAGTTTTGAATAGCCGTGATTTTACTTGGATCAACAGCGATTCCTTCTTTCGATACAACATGGCCCAGAAATTTCACTTCATCCTGCCAGAATATACATTTGGAAAACTTTGCTTTCAATACATTCCTTCTCAGAATTTCTAGAACTTGTTCCAGATGCTTTTCATGATCGACCTTTGATTTAGAGAAGATTAGAATATCATCAATAAAAACCAGAACAAATTTATTCAGTACTCCCCTAAATACTCTGTTCATTAGATCGACGAAGTAAGCGGGAGCGTTACATAAGCCGAATGGCATTACTAACCACTCGTAGAATAGGTCGGGACCTCTGAACGCTGTCATTGGGACACATTCTTCGGCAATTCGAAGTTGATGGAAACCTGTAGCTAGGTCCATTCTTGAGAATACATGTGCTCCATTTAATCGATCCAACAAATCATCTATTCGCGGCAATGGATACTTGTTCTTTATTGTCTGTTTGTTCAGATCACGATAATCCACACATAGACGTAGAGTACCGTCAGATTTTGGGACAAATACCACGGCTACACCCCAATCAGAGAAACTAGGCCTTATCAGACCTTTCCATACTAGCTGTCGTGTTTGATTGTCTAATTCCTCCTTCTCTTTCAAGGACATTCTTCGAATAGCGTGAACTACCGGCCTTGCATTCGGAATTAAAGCAATTTTGAAATCTATTTCTCTCTGCGGAGGTAAGCGAACAACTTCTTCGAACACATCCGCATAGTTTTTGATGACAGGAATGTCTTTGATGAGGTCAGGAATATTCTCTGTGACCTCAGGGACATTTTCTATTTGAGCTGGAGAAACATCGAGAGCTGACCAGAAATCTTTTCTATTTGAAGTCGGGCCTTCGCATGGTATGGTTATATAATTTCCCAATTGTGCTTTTGCCTTTACAACTCTCTCGGCGCATCTAACCTCCGCTTCGTATTTGGTTAGCCAATCCAATCCCAGAATAAGATCGAATTCATTAAAATTCATGACGATAGAGATAATAGGGAATTTATAGCAAGAAAAAGAGACAGGTACTGCACAAATCCTACTAAGATCAATGGAACCCCCAACTGGATTTTGGACTGTCATTGGTTCTTTGAGCTTTTTCAATCTCAAATCCAACTTCTTGACTGCACTCTTTGCAATAAAGCTTCGTGACGTGCCTGTGTTAAACAGTACTTTAACTGGAATGTTTTTGACATTGAGCGTGCCTTCCAAAACATCAGACCTTTCCTGAGCAGACGAAGATGTAGGCACTTCTGCCACTTCATTTACATGTACTGCTTCAGGTTTTCGGAATTGCGGGCAGGCCTTTGAAAGATGACCGGACTGATGGCATTGACTGCACTTCCTATTCTCTAGGAAATTCATCCCGGATTTAGACCCGCCATCCTTTCGTCTGTTCGAAGATCTGCAGTTTCTCATCGAATGCCCTTGCTGATCACACTTAAGGCATACGATTGGCTTTACCTTTTTCTGATTGATCTTTGGCCTCTTCATGACTTCGGCCTTCGTGCTGACCTCAGGCTGCATATTTGCCTCTGGGCTATCAGCTTCAAATTTTCTTTTGCTGCTAGAACTGATTTCTGCTTCGTCTCGTAACATGCCTTTCCTGTCGAGATCTTCGTACTGATAAGCCATGTATATCATTTCTGAGAAAGGAAGCTTCACATGCCCCAATACTTTATTCTGGTATTTCCTTTGAAGTCCGTGAATAAATCTCATATTTTTCCTCTTCGGATTTTGAATTAGATGTGGGGCAAAGTGAGAAAGTTCATTGAATTTCTTATGATATTCCGGGATAGTCATATCACCTTGTATTAGATAAGAAAATTCATCACATAATCTCTCAGTTGCTTCGGGAGGAGTAAATCTTTCTAAGAAAATCACTCTAAATCTGTCCCAGGTGATATCACCTTCTGGATTATCCTTAACAACAGAATCCCACCAGAACAAAGCTTCATCTTTGAGTGCCCAGGAGGCCAGTAATCTTTTCTGGTCATCCCTCAGCTTTAATGCTTCGAAGATTTTCTCAGCCGAACGAATCCAAGCTTGGGTCTTCATAATAGATTCTTCACCAGAGAACGGTATTCCACTCATATTTCGATATTTGATTAATAGGGCCTCAATATCCGGTTCTGCATTCCTTCTGCTTCTGACACTCATTTTCTAATACTTCTGCAAATGGCAGATCAAGTGTCAGGTCACAGAAAAGGTATTTTAAAATATAGAAACACATACTTCAAATGTAAATGTGTCTATCAAGGTGTAATTTCATTCTGCTTTACTCATACTAGGATATTGCTGATCCTATCTGTATAGAGTTACCCGTCCTAGAACATTTCTGGTTCTATTTCTGACGAGTTCGTTCAAATGTTATATTCCAGAACTAAGCTTAACCAAAGCTCTGATACCATGTTGAGACGACCCGAAATCCCGTTCAGACGGAAACAGGGTTATCTTTGGAATATAACACAGAAACAGATAATAGCAGAACAGAATTAAATAAATACACCAGATAATGAACAATAGAATATACTGGATAAAAGTAATCATCAGAGTTACACAGTATACAGGATCTTACTTAGTACAAATACAGTTCAGCTATACATAAATGTCTACAGCGGAAATAAACAAAATATGTACAATAGGAGCTGAACAGCATAAAAAGAGATAAATGATAGAGTCCATCTTCAGCTCCAGCTATCCCGAAAAAGAACCAGCTAAACCTGAATACAAGGCTGCCCGTGTGGAAAAAGGGGCACCCGAGTTTGAAAGTGAAACAAACTACGAGTCAGTCATGGGACTGGTATGAGAAATCTACTCAACACATATATAATTTGGCAAATCACAGGACCACGCCACTTTCGTGGAACGGGTTTACTCCATCGGATTGCCAGTGCTTTAAAACAAATCTTTCTTTTAAACATCGCTATGCTTTTTATAAAAATGAAGCCATTATAAGACTCAGTTCCCATCACACAATGCAACGCAAACCGGAGGATAGAGTTTTACCTTATAATGGCCAAACTATGATTGATACGAATAAAACAAAGGCAATTGATATTATTGCTAGTGTTTATATGTTTTGAAAACAATTTCAAATCATAACTATCAATCATAGACGACATGAGCGTCCCATGCCACTATGTCGCCAAATATATATATACAATTCAAACCGCACGATCACGTATTTGGAAATTGGATTTCCGTCATGAACCAAGGCAAAAGATAGTCCTTACCGAATTCGAGACAATCTAGCCTACCATGTCTCAGGATCAGAGCTCGAGTGACCCTAGGAGCGACAGGGTCGGTCCACCGATGTGGATTAAAATGCCTGAGCAATACGTTTTCCCGCCCTTTGGGGCGCAAACGAGCCAACGAATGACTCCATCGGACCCGGATCGTCCGATCAAACCGAGGCGCCTCGCAACAGCAACAACCACATAGGTGAAAAGTATATAAATGTCAGGGCTGGTAGGTCACTGACACCACCCTAGCTAGAAAGAAACGCATGCCCTCCCTGAGGTCCTTCCTCCCGTTTCTGGTTCATACCTGGGTGTGAGGCTCGCGAATTCACGTTATACACAAAGCTACGCCACACAGGCGGTGCTTTGATCATCACCACAAGACTTTGCTTTTCAACAGAAGCCCTGATCACTGCATCTTAGCATGCCACACAGGCAATTCACGCCATGCGACTGATGTCCATCGATATACAACCTCTGAGCTCGTGCGTCTCAGAGAAGGGCGTTAAGCAAAAGAATAAATTCTCCGCCGCCAAACAGATGTATATTTAACAGAAATCAATCAACACAGAATAAACTCCAATGTCAGACACACAGTCCATTTACAAGTCCGTTCTGGGTCTGAACGACACCGGAGGCACTAAATACCTCGCAAACCCATCGATCACCACGTACGTCTGGACGATCACCACTCATTATCCATATTTCGGGATGCCTCCCAATCAGGACCTCGGTTACCATCCAAACGAGGTGAAGATCTCCGGTCTTCGACCAACGTCTTCATCTTCGACTTTCAATCGTCGGTCAATTATTTGAAATGAGAATTAACTCGGCCTTTTCAAATAATTCACGTAAATTTAGAATTTCAAATCAATTTATTTCAATGGTTAAATCATTCGACAACACCAATTGTGTTCTTTAATGTAATTTTCACACCAAACACATTCAACCATCAAAAGCCACATAAATCAAGCAAATTCAGTTTATTTCCATTCCATATCGCTTATGATATTTTATAACTATTTATCGCTATTTTTATTTATTTTAAAATAGCTAATTTATTCAAAACGACGCTTCGGGCCATAAAGCGGCCGTGGCGCTGTTTTTCTTCAGATTTGATTTACACATATCTGAAAATCTAACCGTTGGATCTTCACAAAATTTACATCATTAGAAAGGTCTTTTCAAAACGAATCCAACGGTTCCAGTTTCGGGAAAATCCGACGGTCGGATCTCCCGGTACAATCGTTTGAAGTTTCGATTTCAAAATACGAACTGCAGCGTCGTTATTTGATTAAATAAAATTATATTTATATTTATATATAAATATAATCGTTTCTGGCGCTCTTTTTCTTCAGATTTGAATTAAACATTCCAAACAATCCAACCGTTGGATTTTTGCAAGGTTGGTGCCGTTGGGAAGATATTTCCAAGGCGAACCCGACGGTTGAGGTTTCGGGAAAATCCAATGGTCGGATTTCCCGTACTAGTTGTTTGAAATCACGGTTTCAAAATACGAACTGCACGGCTTCGTTTCGTTTTAATTTTATTTATATATTTATATAAATATAGTTCATTCAATGATTTCAATATCGTTTTCACTTCAAAATTTTTACTAACGCCTTAAAATTTTGGAAAATTTCGCCATAACCTCCCCTGCACCGGGAGCATCGGGAAATCGCAAATAGCTTTCCCGGTCCTTCTAATCTCAAAAAGAAAAAGAAAAAGCCAACAGGCTCATAAAATCATCACCCAAACAAAGCAGTAAATGTGTACCTATTTGTCGGGCACAAAATTTTATTCCTCTTCTCTAGCCCCTTTGCTATAACCTGTTCAATGAATATGCATGTACATATATATACGGTTCTTATCATTTATCATTTTCTATTCAACTTCATATTTGATTTCTATTTGGTTTAAAAACACCATTTATCCTAATGTTACATACATAGGTGCAAATCATTTCATTAGCTAATTAATGAATATTTCAACTCATATATGTTTATTTTGAACAAGTGGCTATTTTTAACACTTCACATTTCAACGATTTTTGCATACAATAAAAATGTGATTTTTATTGTAAAACAATTCATTTCAAAACACTATTTTTCTATATAGTTCATATAGGTGACAAAAATAGGATTTTTATCATAAAACAATTTCTTTTAAAACGAGATTATTTTACACAGTTCATATAGTCGATAAAAGGTGATTTTTATTATCAAACAATTTATTTCAAAATATGAATACCATTCAACACATGAATTTCTAATCAACGAATGAATATCGATTCAACACATGAATGTTTTCTATAGTTTCTATATATAGATAAAAATGTGATTTTTATTATCAAACAATTTATTTCAAAATATGAATACCATTCAACACATGAATTTCTAATCAACGAATGAATATCAATTCAACACATGAATGTTTTCTATTCAATGAATAAACATAGTTTAAGCATATGAAAATAATTCAAACACACGAATATTATTCAAAATTTCGGCAGCATAACGGCAGGGTAGTTAAAACCGGGACCGTCCCTAGTACGGCTCCTCGCTCTACCTTAAAACCTCGCGGTTTTTGACAATGGGAATCATGCATCTAGTTCGCACGCATGCGGCATGTATATATTTATTTCATTTCCACAAACTAATCCTATGTGGTTTCAACCAAATATTTTTCAATCACAAACGGGTATTTTTCAACCACAATCAAATCAATATCAACCACAAACAATCCCAAACAACCATTCGCTATCAATCAATTTTCACAACAATTTCAACCAATAAATATCGTCCATGGTTTGTGGACGAGGGGCGTAGATATATATATATATATTATATAGCAATTCACTTTTATTTCAACACATATATATATAGAAAAAGAAATTGAAGAGTGAGAAATTCTCACCAATAGCTATCCAATACCACGACTCTTCCTTTATAGAAATCTTCGCCAATCTCGCCTTTTGTCGCTTCGTTGCCCGTATTCTCTACATATGTAAAAATCGAATTTTTACTATGTTATTCAATATATAAAAATCGAATTTTGACTTCGCTGTTCAATATATAAAAATCGAATTTTGACTTCGCTATTCAATATATAAAGATCATATTTTAAAAATAAAGATTATATTTTTAATATTCCTATGATGTAAAAATTATATTTTTATTACTTTAAAAATATAAAAATCATATCTTACTTCTTCTACTTAATAAAAATTCCGTCTTTTCTATTTTAAAAATATGATCTTTTCTATTTTAAAAATCTGATCTTTTCTATTTTAAAAATATGATCTTTTCTATTCTAAAAATCTGATCTTTTCTATTTTAAAGTTCTAATCTTTTTCTATTTAAAGTTTAAATCTTTTTCTATTTAAAGTTTAAATCTTTTTCTATTCTAAAGTTCTTAAAATAAAATCAGTTTTAAACTCTTTAAAAATCAGTTTTAAAGCCTTTTAAAATCAGTTTTAAATTCTCTTTTTAAACATCATTTTTAAATTCTTTCAAAAAAAATCAGTTCTAAACCCTAAATCAAAATTTTCAGATTTAAACCCTAAATCGAAATATTCAGATTAAAATAAAAATAAAATAAAATAAAATGCTTACATTGATCCTGCGAAGAAGGGGGGGAAAGAAGACGTCGGCGGCAGGGCGGAGCTGGCTTCGAGGGGGGCGGCGGAGGCGGGTGCTCGCGAATTGGCGTCGCGATGCTTCAGGGAGGAGGCGGATGCGTCGCGCTCGTGCGATCTGGGGGGGGTCTTCGGGAGTTGCGCCGCTGGGAGGAGGAGGGAAGCTGGACGGAGGGGGGCGGCTGCTGCTGCTGCTCCGTTCTTCTTCTTTTTTTTTTTTTTTTTCTGTTTAATGAATCGGGGGGGGGGGGCAGAAAGGGAGATAAAGGGAGGGAATTAAATTAAATTTTTTTTTATTATTTATTATTTAATTATTTTAATTATATAAAGTTGACTTTTACCCACGACCTCTAAACGAGGCCCACCGCCTGTCGTCCATAGCGTTTTACCCCCATTCCGAACACAATGGGATATGTATCGCAAGCTGATTCGATCGTTACAATCAGTTTCGGTTGAATTTACATTTAAATCACTATATTGAATTTTAAACGTACATTTCAAATTACCGGGGTCACATACTAACTCTAAAAATTCTAGAAAATTATTTTCTAGCTTCGTATTGACGATACGGTCCTAACAAAACTAGTTTCGTCGAATTCTGAGACCGTTTGAAAAATGGCCAATTTCCAGTCGATTAAAATCAACTGAAACCGGTCAAACGCGTTTTCCTTTGCCACGCTCACATATTGATTCGAAAAATTATGAAATTTGAAACCTAGCAATAATTTGACATCACGGATCCAACAAAAGTGGTTTCGTCGAAATCCGATGTCATTTGCAAAATGTCCATTTTTAAGGGCCTGAATTCCATAGCGACTATTCAGAATTTTCAACTGGACATATCTTTTGATTCCCGCTATCAAATTTCGATTGGTCGGATTCGTTAGAAAGATATTACCAATTAGATCCTAATGTTTTTGGTTTCGCTAAAATCCGGATTGTTTTGCACCCGGTACAGTCCGACAAAGTTTGAATTCAATTTTTGAAACTGCCACGCCATTTCAGGCCTTGTTTATAATTATAATTAATTATATTCGTTTTCAATCGTCGATTCAAACTCAGTTTTCATCGCCTTTATTTAAAATATTTATTTTAAATATTTAAAATCCATTATTTTAGCCAATTTAAAAATTTTAAATTGGTTCAGATTTTCTGGGTCGTTACAAGTAGTAAGCAACTAAGGACTTATCAAATGATGTCAACTAGATGGTAATGTGAAACACCCTCGCTCACCTTACACGGGGTATGGGTTTATATGTGTGATTGGCGAAAGCCTTAACTAGTAAGGGCCCTATAACTATTGCCCTTTATTTATGTTAACGTTGAATAAATCATCGAGAAGTATTAAGTAAACAACAAGTCCGTCTAAGGCTTAAGTGAATAGGAGAATCCACCCTATCTATCATTCGATAATGAGGCGTTAAATGACTAGGGATGTGCGTGTGAGTAAATAAACTCCATAATTAGGAGTTCACTTCTCGGTTTAATAATCAATTAGTTTCAGTTTAAAGGCTTCATAAATATATACGTAAATGTTCTATCTTGATATCGATATTTGGGAATACTACCTGGGGAAAGGTAGTTAGAGTCGTGTGTAATTGTTTACAAGGTTACGCTTGAATTAATAACATTGGTAGGCATACATATTGGCAGGAACCAAACGGGATATGTTTGTGTATTATAATCTGTGGGGTGCATTTCTTGTTCACCGTAGTCTTGTTGCTCTAACCCCCTCATCATTACAACCTCCCAGGTTTCTAGAGAAGGGCAGGTTCACACAGGTGTTTGGGTTTGGCTTTCAGTTCTCGTTCTCTCTGTCATGCTTGGTATTGGCAAAGTGACTTGCTTTAAAAAGGTAGTTACTTGAGTTAATACTAGTATATCCTATCTTTTTCCCGCTATGAGTTATTTTATCGTACTCTGATTATGATTATGATTATGATTATGCTCATTGATTGGCAGGTACCAGATTTATACGTTCCATGCTTAGATGTGTTCGAGTTTCGACTTTTGTCAAAATTTGGGCGCAGAAAAGTATGAGTTGTTACATTCGGTATCAGAGCATCGGTTAGACGATCAGAGGAATTTGTTAAATTAGGACTCATGAGAGAACGTAATTTGATTTTCTTTTCAGTTTTTCTTCGTCTTTCTTACTTGACTTTAATTTATTTCAATGATTAGTTAGCCGTGGACATATAGAACTACCTTAAGTAGCTAAGAGTTGAAATAAGCTGAGTTCGAGTTTCTAGCTAATTTTGTGTTACCCCACAGCACATTGGCGATTTCATTGTAAAGAGCATGCGGATGGCATATGGTGGATTCCCTTGACTCGTGTTTGGAGATTGGACAAAAATCTAGCTGCAACCGAGGTAGTCGCAACTTTTGGTTTTTGGTTTCATTCGGTAGTCCCAGTAGAAGACCTTTCCTTGGTTTGAAACGAGAAATCCATGCTAATATGTCATGTCCATTCGAAAATATAATTACGAGGTATGACCATTCGATACTTTGTTAAATTTTCGGATATTCCTTTGTTCAAAACATTCATTGGGCTCTCGGTCTAGTTTTCAAGGAATTTAAAAAAAAACTATTTAGAAAATAAAATGGATTACGAAAAGTTTTGAAACTACGGTTTCAGAATAATAGTTTTATAAAAATATAGTTTTATGAAGATGTGGTTTTAAAATTTTAACCTATTCATGTTTCAGAATTGTTGGGCTTTGTGTAATTTTAAAAATATAATTCGATTGGTAGAAAGAAGAGAATTGGAAATGACAAGGAATATGCCACTAAACTTGAAAATAATTATTACCCATTCCTTGTGATTTTTAATGCCTCTCTTTTTTTATATATTGGATGATTTATTGAAATTCTAACAATTAAAACTTAAGATTTGAAAAGTACAACATTTCTGAAAACGAAATGGTTTTTTGTTTTTTAATACGAACTAGAATACAAATAATAATAGTAATAATAATAAATTAGAATTATAAATACAAAACTGTTAGTTTATAATAAATTCCATTTTTGAAAAGTTTTAAATTTCCTTTGAAAAAACTAAGTGAAATCCTTCGTATTGATTTCTGGGGTATTTGATTTCTAATCATTTTGTTTGTTAACAGCTAGGTAAGGGGAAAATCCGTTTTAGTTTTTATTTGGGATTTCTATCTAATTTTATGTCCTAAATTCGTTCGTTATGTGGTTGCAACCTTTTATTGAGACTACTTGGAATCTTTGGAGACGGTTCGGAGTTTGACTACGGTTTATGATATCGTCGTAATGAGGATAAATGTTTTTTCGGATCACGTCGGATATTAAAAGATGACTCGGGATGATAAATTTTTTTAATCCGGCCTAATAAGGTTAAGGTTCAACATTTGTCTAGATCCTATTTAATAATTGACCGCTTGGAGATATGCTAGAATGGTCAACTAATTGACCAGTTTTGGTACAACTTGGACTGACTCAACCGTAAAAGTTGCATCCAAACCACCCCCTTAACTTCTGTCTTTCGTCCTTCCTTCCTTATCTAGTCGAACCATATCTCTATTCTTCCTCTCTTTCTTTGTTGTCGCCTCACCTCCTCTTTTTCGTGCTTGTTTGCGCATTAGATCTTACCCCACTAGTACTCCAAGATATAATTTCTTCTCTCCGATCATTTCTAATTACGTAATACCTACTTGCACTACCTGATCTTTTTAGTACCAATTAAGTCTTATTCCTAGGGAAAGATCACTTGGTCAGATCGGAATAAACAAAAAGGTTTCAGCGCTTTAGGGCTAGGAAAATTTGTCGTGGGAGTTGGACTTGCAATAATGCTTTTGCTTCGAGATCTTGGAATATGATTGTTGTTTGTGCTACATCCTCTTTTCATGCTTTTGCTTTGAGATCTTGGAATATGATTGTTGTTTGTGCTACATTCGTCTTTTCTACACCTTACTGGAATAAGTTCTTTCGAAGGCGATCATTGTTTCGGACATGAAGAATAAGCCATCTTTGAATAGTTTTTCTAAGGAGGATCTCAATGAGATTTTAGCAGAATCTATGTTTTACGCAGGCTTAATTGGTCTTTTGCTGCCCGGCTTTAAAGATTTTACAGCTAATCTCTTTTTCTTAATGTCGGCTTTTGAGTTCGGGAATCTATGTTCGAACTTCCCATGTAGACATGTGAATCATTTAGCATATCATTTTATAGATGGAAAGTTATGAATAGATTTGTCTCATGATGCAGAAATCAATCTTTTCTTTAATTGATGGTGTAACCATCAATTTGTACCACATCATATTTGATTCAGCTTGTTATTCTTGTGTTTTGTCTCACAGAGTTACTTTCTGTGATTTCATATATCCATTTTTATCTTTAGACAATATTATGTGGATCTCCATAAGAGGCAGTTTGGTGGTAGGATTCTTTTCTCGTCACAAAATTCTCTCTTAAAAGAAATAGTGATGTGGAAACCTCCAACAAACATCACCATCAATGTTTTTAACACGATATTAAGCATTTTACTATAATGATATGATTAATCAAATGTCATGAAATTGGTTTGAGCTCCAGCCGTGGAGCAAGACATCTCGTTGTTTATAGGCATTATTTTGGGTGTTTCAATGTTGTTGTTTTGTTTCGTCTTTGTTGTTTTCCCTTTCCAACATTCATTTCTGTGCTTTATGGTAATTTATGCTTGTAACTGTTAGAGCTTGTTATCTTTGAAATTTCATGACCTATGTTAATGACATTTCTATGTTTTTGAATGCTGTCATTCGCGCATGTTCGTTCAAATGAAATCTCGTTTCCTTATCTAACTAATGGTTGTCCTATTGGTGGAAAGAATAGAATTCTGTGTTAGATAAATTTTAGCAAAGGACTGGTTTGCGATGTTTTTGGTCACGGGAATGAATAAATCAATGTTCCTTGTTAAACTAAAGTTTATATTGTCCTTTTGTATGTGGTTTTAGTTTTCGCATTTTTGCGTGACTGACTTCCTTTTTCGCCAACATATAACTTGGATCATTTAAATTTCCGCAAAATACATTTTTGAAGTTTTTTGGAAAACTTTGTTTTAAAAAAACTTTATCATTTCTAAATTTTTACTGATTTACTTTCTCCTATTCCGGATCGTGCGAAAACACAAAATTTGGACATGGCAATCTGTCCATATTTAAAAGTCTATTTTACATTAAAATGGATGATTTAAATGGCACAAAGCGCACATTATTGAAATTTCGATTTTCATATGAATCTCATATGGACAGTGAAATGGTATTGAAAAGAATTTTTTGAAATAAATAAAATAAGTTTTAAAGTGGAAATATATTTTTTATGAAAAAATTCGATTTTTGGTTACATGAAGGCGTAAGGAAGATGTGTGGATGGTTTATGTGCGCGTTGTAGTGGTGCAATAGGAATGACTATACGATAAAAACGATAGTGACGACAAGGAAAGGTTGTTTTAGCCTTAGAAACGTTGTTTCCATACCTTATCAACGATGCGGGCTGTTGGAGAATGGAGTTCTGATGACAACAACCTTATTTCAATTATCATTGATTATAAAATATATGCTAACACTTTTTGTATAGAATATATATATATATATACATATGTAGGATTTTTATACAAGAATTAATATTGAAGATTGTACAGTTTAAGAGCTTTTAGAGATTCAGAATTCAGAGTAGATTCAAGACTCATGAGTAATCAAGATTTCAAGAGTTTAAGAATAATATATTTATATAATCTAGATTTTGTAAGACTCTAAATAGCACTCCAGGTTCAAATCCAAATTCAAATTCTGATTTTTCAATTCTTTCCTCAATCCCTTCTATTTTGTATTTCTCTTTTATCTCAATCCTCTCTGTTTTGTTTTTATACTTGTTTCCATTTTATTCTTCTTTATTTTTCAAACTTAAGTTTTTATATATACTCATATAGCCTCAAACCTTATAATTTTATAAATATATTTATATAGTTTAAAAATATGTTTTCATATGTTTTTCTATCATATAATAATGATTTACAACATTAGAATTTTACTTTAGAGTTTCCAGAATTAATTTTATATCAAATTTTTTGAAAAATGCTTTGAAAATGAAATGTACACATGAGTATGTCGACATAGCAAAATATGTATATCAACATATAACAGCTATTTTTCTAAATTTAAAAGGAAGCGTCTTTTCACTATTTGAAACGCTTCAAAACCACTGCAACCCTTTATTCTCTATAAAAAGAGGTTAAAACCGAATTTTCTAACATCTCTTCTTTTCCACCATCATCATCTTTCATTCTATCATTATTCTTCTTCATTTTTATGGTTTTTACACTTATACTCTGCCGAATTCACTTCTGAATTGATCAAACTTCTTCTCTTTACACTCTCTACTCTCTGAGTCAAGTGCTATTAAAGAGTTATAGGCTATTTTGTAATTGGTTGGGTTGGAAGACCCTGTTTGTAAGTCAAAGAGTAATTGGTTTATCCTTGTAGCCGTGAAATCAAGGAATAGGAGTCGGTGTGCCCTTGTTGAGCCATGAAATCCGGGGGTAGGAGTCGGTGTCTCCTTGTTGAGCCGTGAAATCAAGGAGGTTATATTTGGAAATTTGAAAATAGTAACAAAACTCTGCACAATCCAGCGTTATGCGGGACTGGACGTAGAAGTGATCCAAACCAGTATAAAATCTAGTGTGTTCTTTCCTTTTCTGCATTTTTATTTCTGTTTATTTTGCATTTGTGTTTGAATCTATGTCTGTGATTGTGTTTGTGGTGTTCGATTCATTCTATAGTTTTCTCTAGTTTTTAGTTTATTAAAAGTCTTACAAACACTATTCACTCCCCTCTAGTGTTTGCTTTGCCTGAACGATCCATACTGCAGTCCCTAACAATTGATATAAGAGCAAGGTCTTTCAAAAAGTTCTAATCTGATTTTTGAAAATGTCAAATGGCAAATTTTGAACACTAGTTTTAACACATGTATTGCATCAAGTATTAGATGAGTCTGCATTCAATTTTATTGAAAAATCAAGTTACTATGATTTGATTTTTGAAATTCAAAATTTTGGAATTTGAAATGTCTTTCAAATTCTGAATTTTTTTGATCTATGGATATGTTACAAAACCTTCATGATACTTTTGCAGTTAGTTATTTTGAAAAATCATTTGATTATTTGAAAAGTCATTTGAATATTTGAAAAGACATTTGAATTACTTGAAAAGTTGTTTGATTATTTGAAAGGTTGTGTTGTTTTACAGGAAAAGATGTGTTATATGGCTATTGGATATTCAAACTCTGAAAAAATGGATGACATGGCTATTGGAAATTCAAATTCCGAAATGGTGGCTATTGAAAATTCAAATTCTGAAAAGAAATAAAAAAGAAGAGTAACGATGGTTGGTGAAGAGACATCAAGAACAAATGAATACATATAATATAAATCAGCAAAGAAGTGGGTACTAGATCAATTTACAACTTTGGATTTTCATCTATAACTTATCTTCATGCTATACTTCTCTTCATTTTCTTCGTAATGTTGTTGGTTTCATGAGATTCCTTCAAGAATTGACCATGTAATGATCAAATGAAGTTTTGATGAATAAAGAGAGAGGGAAACCAAAATGGTCAACGGTTATCTTCAAATTGCATCCACAGGTTAGACTATTTTGTCCCAAACCCTATTCCAAATTGTAGTTCTCGCAGTCGATTTGATGGGTAGATCGTCAAATTCCGATCAAAATTGAGTGAGATATGGCAATTTGAAGTTGGCGATTCAAAACTAAAAACTGTTACGGGATTTTATGTATACCTCTTACTGTTTCGGCTTGCTGAACCCCAATACCATTCAAATTCATTCCTAAACTGCTACTATATCATAGTCCTCGAATTCCTCTTCGATTTTCCGCTGATTTCGTCCAATTCCGTTAAGAAATGAAGAAGTTATGCCTCCTGAAAGTTTGATTAAAAGTGAAAAACGAGAGGAGGAAGAAGAGGAGTACTTATGAAGAGACATGATTTTGGGCCTTTAAATAGTAATTAAAGTGTCCACTCATTCAAAATTCAAAATTCAAAATTCAAATTTTGGCGCCAAGTTGGTTGAACTACTAAATCTTCAATATCTTTCTCATACGTGGTTCAAATTTAGCAAACGAATACACTATTATGATCAGAAAAACGAGCAAGTTGCAATAGAGCAGATCTCATCATCAAATTCCAGAAGATCAATTCAGAATTAAGAGAATATTGAAGAAATGGATTTAAAAACAAGGTACACCTTAATTAATTTTTAAATTTTTGGTTGAATGGGTGTTTTGCTTGCTTTGCTTTGTTTTAAATTTGAAATTTAAACTTTAAAATTCAATTTTGAAATTTAAAATTCAAATTTGAAATTTGAAATTTGAAATTCAAAAATAATTATAATAAAATTAATATAATAGTAAAATAAATTTTGGATGTTTGTTAGGATTAGAATTATGTCAGGAAATAGCTAAACCTGAAATATAAATCGATATTTTAAAACCAAAGTCACAAAATCATATTCTCTTTGAAATAATACATATATGTCAACATACATATATCTATATGTTAATATATCAGCCTATGGAATGAAATTCAAATTTTTTATCTCAAAGATTTAAACTTTAAAACTTCCCTCCATCTTTTTAATTAGAAAATGCCAGTTAAAATTCTAGTTATTAATTTTATCTATATAGTTAATTTCTTATATCTCGTTTCAAAAAATATATATATGTATGTATATTAAAATATATAATTTAATAAAATTATATAAACATGTTAATATTATATAAAGAGTTAATATAACTTTTTGATATTGTTATAAAATATAAATTTATTCATCTTTTATATAGCTTGAAGATGCATAGTTTAACTTATATATTATTCTTATGATTTCATAACAATTTTGGGTTACATTATCACAAAAACTATTTGTAACTTAATACTTATTTTGACTTCCTATTAAGATTTATAAAACTTGGATATTTTACTTAATATAAAGAAATATATATACATGATTTTTTTAAGTAGTTTAAATATAAGAAGTTTTATAGATTACTTTATAATGTTTCCTTCTAAAGTATAAATGGTTTTTTAGCAAATAAATATGTTTTGATTTCTAAAGTTTAAATTTAAAATTGATTTGTATCAAAATATTAACGTATATCTCATAAATTAAATTTTAAGTTCTTTTTAAATTAGTTTTATAAATACTTATGAATATATGTTTATATAGCTTACTTTATATTATACAAATTTTATATTCTCTTTTGAAAGATCATCATTTTTTACAATATTTACCCTACTAATATTATTTAACTTCATGATTTTTTTCTGAATATTTTACTACTTACCATAAATATTGTTTTTAATTAAACTCTTATCTTTATTATTCTTTTAATAAAATTCATTAATATAAGTCTAGAAATTAACATTATCTTTGTTTGATTCAAATAATTCATAATAGTTAAATAGTACTTTGAATATATGTTACCTAAATAGATATAATTATCAAATCATTCTGCATACTATCATTACACATCTTATTTCATATCATACACCATTATTAGAGTACATCTCAAATTAAAATCATTCACATCCAAGTTGCATTTCATTCAATATATCACTTCATATAATTTTGCATATAACATACTGCATTATAACCAATGCACTACATTAAATATTAACCTTAACTTCACACATAACAAGTATATAATATGAAAAGTTTTTATCTAGGATTATTAATCAAATACATAACATATTTACTTTGTCTTGATTAACTTAATTGACTTGTTTGGCTTGGCTGAATTGATTGAATTGGCTGGATTGAATTACTTTACTTATATCATAATTTTAAGGATATCTTATCAGAGTTATTTCTAAGTCTAGATTAAGGTCTTATTATAGTTTTAAGGGAACTAGAGTATAGTTTAGACCATTGGTTGGTAATGACCCCTAACAATTGGAGGTTTAGTCTTGTATTAGATTAAGGGGGAGTTTTATAGTTTCTAGGTTTAATTAAAGTGTTTATTAACACATATTATTTAATTTGATTGCTTGGATTAATTGCTTAAATAGATTGCTTGAATTAATTGATGCTTGTTTGGATTGATTGTTAGAATTGATTATAAACATTGATTAGATTGCCTTGTTTATTATTCTTCTATTAGACTAGTATAGTCATAATTCTAGGGGGATTTATGATCTTTTAGGCTTAGAATCATAGTGTTAGAGGGAGATATAAGGGTATCATAGAATCAAGGATAGTTATATAGAATATTATAATAGTATATGTATAGATAGATATAGGAATTAGGGGGAGTATTTTATAGATTTAGGACTCAACGCATGTACTTTACTTTAGTATAGGAATTATTTAGATAGTTCTAGGATTTAGGGGGAGTACTTTTAGAATTTCTTTTTGATAATGCCAAAGGGGGAGAAATTATAAAATATAGGCATAGTTTATAGGATTCTTACAGATAGGGGGAATGTTAGAAGGAACATCATCAAATTGGCATTTACAGGTATGATATTTTATAAACTAAGGTTGTCATCATCAAAAAAGGGGAGATTGTTGGAGAATGGAGTTTTGATGACAACAACCTTATTTTAATTATCATTGATTATAAAATATATGCTAACACTTCTTGTATAGAATATATATATATATACACACACACACACACACACACACACACATATATAGGATTTGTATACATCAATTAATATTAAAGACTATACAGTTTAAGAGCTTTTAGAGATTCAGAATTCAGAGTAGATTTAAAACTCATGAGTAACCAAGATTTCAAGAGTTCAAGAATAATATATTTATAGAGTCTAGATTTTGTAAGACTCTAAATAGCACTCTAGGTTCAAATCTAAATTCAAATTCAAATTCTGATTGCTCAATTCCTTCCTCAATCCCTTCTATTTTGTTTTTCTATTTTATTCTCAATCCTCTCTATTTTGTTTTTGTACTTGTTTCCATTTTTATTTTTCTTTTTTTTTCAAACTTAAGTTTTTATATATACTTTATTTATATTTTGTATAGTTTAAAACCTTATAATTTTGTAAATATATTTATATAGTTTAAAAATATGTTCTCATATGTTTTTCTATCATATAATATTGATTTACAACATTAGAATTTTACTCAAGAGTTTCCAGAATCAATTTTATATCAAAAATTTTGAAAAATGCTTTGAAGATGAAATATACACATGAGTATGTCGACATAGCAAAATGTGTATATCGACATATAACAGCTATTTTTCTAAATTTGAAGGGAAGTGTCTTTTCACTATTTGAAACGCCTCAGAACCGTTGCAACCCTTTATTCTCTATAAAAAGAGGTTAAAACCGAATTTTCTAACATCTCTTCTTCTCCATCTTCATCCTCTTTCATCCTATCATTATTCTTCTTCATTTTTATGGCTTTTACACTTATACTCTACCGAATTCGCTTCTGAATTGATCAAACTTTTTCTCTCTACACTTTATGCTCTCTACTCTCTGAATCAAGTGCTATTGAAGAGTTATGGGGATGTTTTGTAATTGCTTGGGTTGAAAGACCCTGTTTGTAAGTCAAAGAGTAATCGGTTTATCCTTGTAGCCATGAAATCAAGGAATAGGAGTCGGTGTGCCCTTGTTGAGCCATGAAATCAAGGGATAGGAGTCGGTGTCTCCTTGTTGAACCATGAAATCAAGGAGGTTGTATTTGGCTATTTGAAAATAGTAATAAAACTTTGCACAATCCAGCGTTGTTCGGGACTGGACGTAAGAGTGATCCGAACCAGTATAAAATCTGGTGTGTTCTTTCCTTTTCTGCACTTTTATTTCTGTTTATTTTGCATCTGTGTTTGAATCTGTGTCTGTGATTGTGTTTATGTTTTTTGATTCATCCCATGGTTCTCTCTAGTTTTTAGTTTTGTTTAAAGTCTTACAAACACTATTCACCCCTCTAGTGTTTGCTTTGCCTGAACGATCCATTCCGCAGTCCCTAACACGGGCAAGCTATTAATTAACTCGTTTTATGTTTCAGAGCTTGTTTTAAGTCTCCTTTATGGTCTATAGATGGATTTTTTTAAAGTATTATGGGTAACTGAGGTGAAAATTCCATTATAGGACGGGAAATGGAATATTTATAAACAAAGGAAACGTGAAAATTCTTCGATTTGATTTCCTTTTTCCGGTTTAGGAGAAATTAAATAGTAAGCAATTAGACACATTGATGTTTTGGATGGTAGGATTTAGATGCAAAAAATTGGTTGCTTCAAACTTCTATTCGTAGTCGTCTGAGGGTAATGGATGAAAAGGGATTTTCGGAATTTGTATTCATATAGAGCTGCCAGTGTATTTAGGATGTTTTGCATCATGTTTTCAAAAGTGTTTTAAAAATTCAATGCATAGATGTACAGGGTCCGATTTAGAATTATCTTGCATACACGTTTTATGGTTGAAATGCATTTTGTACACTGTGCACATATACACATGGCTGCAAAGTGGATGCACAAACTGGTTGTGTAGGATATGGCAGTAGTTGTCCGAATTTCGAGAAGAAATTTGTTTTAAAGAGAGAAGAATGTAACAATCCATAATTTTGACAATAAAAATTAGTTATTTAGTTAGAATTTCAGAAAAGGGAATTTCGGCAAATAGTGGAATTTGACAACAAAACTTTAACCGTTGTGTTCATCTCGGAATTCTGGTCAACTTTCATGTTTGAAGTTATGCAAACGGAGTTCGTATGAAAAAGTTACTGACGAAATACGATAACGGATGGAAAATAAATAAACCAGAATATATAAATATATTTTACCATATTTAACGGTCTTCACTAGGCGATTGGCAACCCAGGCGGTCGACCCTAGTGATCTAACTACAAGATGCTAGAACGCCCAATGACGACTAGGGTTAATGAGTTAGTTTATTATATATTTTTAAATGAATGTACAGATATTATTTAAAACAAATCTAACGGTTCATGGTCAATTCTACTCCTATAAATAAGGGGAAAGACCTCGTTCTTTACCACACAATCAATTAAATATAAATCGTTCAGATTTGAAAGGGATTATCAGATTTAAATGGAAAAGGCTATAAATTGATGTTTAAGCCATTCTTCATTAGATTCTCCCATCTTTTCCTATTTTCTTGCAAATCTACAAATATAAAAGTATCCCCTTTTTCAGAATAATTGTAGATATGTAAGAATTTGGGAATTGTATACCTAAAATGTTATTTCGATTTTTGATTTGAATACCATCAAGTGAGTGGGAAACTTACATACAAATTTATAATATACTATTTTTCGTTTAAATTAGATTTCAAAATATATGCCTAAAATTAATAGATATGTTTATAATATTGTTAAATCTTAAATGACACCTATCAGATCTGCTTATGAATGTGATAAAACCTAAAGGTATAGATTTTTGGTTATGAATAATATTATTTGTAACTTAATTCATTATATTATTGCCTACAATTGTGTTGAAATTATATTATGGTTATTGCAAAACAATGTAGATCTGGAAATCAGTTACATTAAACACTGTTAAGATGTAGTTATATTCCAGATCTCTAGTTTCAATGTTAATTAATAAATTATGCAATTTTGACTGAAAAGACATAAAACTGTTTGTATACAATGTTGTTGGGGTTTAGGCTTAGTTGTTGTAAATATGCCTTTTTCCTTTTAAACAAAAAGTTATCAGTTTGAAACTAACAAGAAGTACGACAAAAGATTGAAAAAGGGAAAAGTTATGTAAATTTATGTGTATACACACACACACACACACACATATTTGTTGTGATTTGAAATATGTCTATTCCAATAATCAAGCATAACTAAAAATAAATGTAGCTGACGATCTTTTTGTAAGATTCAGAACATTACGGCAAGATTGAATGCAAAAAGAAAATAATTGGTTATTAGTTGAACCAAATTATTAAACTCAAAGATAATAATAATAAAGAAAAATAACTACGTTGACTGCGCAAAATATAAATATAAAAATTTACACATTATCCGTCTGAATCTACGTAAATAACTAAATATACATTATATTGAATTTTTGAACGGTATTCATTATGGAAACATACATGCAATCCCTATTAAATGAATGTATTGGTGGTAACCATTATAACAATTAATATAATTGATTGCTATAAATAGAGCCACAAATAAATAAACAAATAGCCATTGTAACTGACGATGATTTGCGAAAATTAGATTTAATTAGATAAGTAAACCTAATGGTTAAAATTCCTAAATTGGCTAGGCCTAACGTTGTAAACTCCAATTAGGATATTTAATTTATAACCGTATTAAGACATCAGTTTAAGCTCAACTTATGGTAAAAATCTACTTGGAACCGACAGGCAAAACAAGTATCCATGAGCGGTCAGCCTAATGTGAGAGGTCTCGTGCACAAATATATATATATATATATATATAACAACAAATAAACAGATAACAAAATAATGTTTATTTAGGTACAACATATATATATATATATATATATATACACACATTGGGACTGATAAGCTAAGGGTAATTCATTGTTAATTAATGTCTTGGGAAAATTATGGCTGTTAGGCTCATAAATGATATTTATCAATGGTAATAAAAGGAAATTAAAAATTTGATTGTTGCCTTTGAAAAATATGACCGTTATAGTTATAAATGGAAATAAACCTATGAACAAAAATAGATGAAATAAAAAAGGATTTAAGAGTATTGATTGTCGTTTAAATTACTAAGTCTAGTAAGGAAAAATGTTTAATCAAATACCCTAGAATAAGGAGGATATAACTTTCCTTATTTATACAAGTTAATATTAAACTTATAATTAAAAGTTAGAATTGGATTTGGTAGGTTAATGATGTGAAGCATTATTAACCATAGGATGCCGTGACGATAATTAACTTTGTTCGTATGGTATTTCCGTGAAAAGGAACTAAACGGGAATAACTCAAAATCGAAGCCTGCTTTATTCCCATAAGAAAAAGCATTAAAGGGTAATTGGGTATGAACTTAATAATCTTCGCGTGTATCCGCTTCCTTAGGTCTTAAGTAGCTTGGGTCGAGGAGTCCACCTGGGAGTAGGTCTTCAAGTCTAAGGGTCTTAAATGGTGTGTGTGTGAGAGGCCTACCCAAATCTTGAATTTTAAAAATGTCTGGTATGGTCATTCTACAGGACTACCTATCCTATGGGAAGAAGTAAGCAACTAAGGAGATTATCAAATTTGGTCAGCTAGATGGTAAAGTGAAACACCCTCTTTTACCTTACACGGGGTACGGGTTTATATACGGGATTGACGGAAGCCTTAACTAGTAAGGTCCATGTAGCTAGTTCCCTCTAGTTTATGTCAACGTTGAATAAATCAACGAGAAGTATTGAGTGACCAACAGGTCCGCTTAGCGTCTTAAGTGGTTGGGAGAATCCACCATATCTATCATTCGATAGTGAGGCGTTAAATGACTAAGGATGTGCATGTGAGTAAATAAACTCTGTAATTAGGAGTTCACTTCTCGATTTAATAATCAGTTAGTTCTGGTTTAAAGGCTTCATCAATATATACGTAAACGTTCTATCTTGGTATTGATATTGGGAATACTTCCTGGGGAAAGGTAGTTAGAGTCATGTGTAATTGTTTACACGGTAAAGCTAGAATTACTAACCTTTGTAGGCATACATCTTAGGTTGAACCACATGAGATATATCTATGTATTATAATAAGTGTTGTGCCTTTCCGGTTCACCATAATCTTGTTCTCCTGAACCCCTCCTCATTATAACCTCCCAAGTTTCTGGAGAAGTTCGGGTTCTCAAAGGTATTTGGGTTTGGCTTTCGGTTTTCGTTCTCTCTCATCTTCGATATTGGCAAAATGGCTTACTTTAAAAAGGTAGTTACATGAGTTAATACTAACCTATCCTATCTTTTTTCCGCTGTGAGTTATTTTATCGTACTCTGATTATGCTCATGCTCATTTATTTCCAGGTAACAAATTTATACGCTCCATTCTTTTATATGTTCGAGTTTATTTTTTTATCAAAATTTGGGAGCATAAAAGTGTAGGGTGTTACACAGAAAATTTTTCCATTAGCCAATTTACTATGGTAGCAATCCATCACTTATGAATACAGATAATATCGCGATCCACTGTCAAAACGATTTTTATTCAGAAATCCTTTAAATAATGCTATATTACTTTATAATACTTTAGCAAGTATTTTCTAAACATCCAGGATAAATCCAATTTTAATTTAGCTTATTTGTATATCTCATTTGATTATAATAATACCAATCAACCATATCTATAATTTCAGAAAATTACTCTTTTATTTTAAAGATAAAACTCTATGTAAAATTATTTCATTTACCCATTTAAAAGCAATATTATGTCCATCCCCCTCGTTCAAGGTTTAGAAAACCCTATCGATTACGTCGGTTAAATGCATCGATTTGGAATTTTTATACCACTCAACAGATAAACAAACATAATATAAAATTTATAACACTAACAAGTACGCTCTCTCATACATATACACTCAAACTTAATCTAGGGTATTACTAACCTCATCTCCATTGAGTTACACCAAAGAGTCAAGGTTATCACTTAACCTTCTACTCTGGTACCAAATGTAACGACCCACCTTTTTCATACAGTTTAAACCGACATTTAACTACACATGTCAACTCAAATTGCAAAGAAAATTAGATAGTTAGGAGAAAGAAGTTAGAGGATGAGAAGTAGAAAGAAAGAAGAATTAGAATAGAAGAAGAACATAACACAACATCAAAATCAGAGTAGACACGAACCTAATGGAATTAATAAAATATAATACATCAATGCTCTTTACATAAAGAGAAAATTAGTGTATATACATGAATACAACATCAGAGTACATCACCAAATCAGCCTATAAAATGCTGATAAATACAACACAGGCAGCGGAATTAATTTAAAATGAGAAAATACGAGAAACGTCTCGACTCCAGCGCCTCTCCTGAAGCTCCATGCAAATCCAGTGCTACCTGAAAAGGATACTCGGTCTGACCCAAGTATTACTTACACGGGTCAGTCTAGGATACTATCAGTGAGAAATCTCACATCATAAACAATTGGTTTAACTATTGAAAATCTTTTTAAAGAAAGGGACTCTCATAAGGCACGAACTCACAACAACATGACATGACATATGTTTTTATCTTACGATACCCAAATCACTTTTTATATTAAAAACAAGTGATATCTATTACTTAAATAGGAATGGAGGATCCACATCCTTGGCGACACGTGTCCATTTTTACATAAAACACTCGGAAAATTAGCTGTCCTACAAAAGTTCATTTAGTTCCGCCTGAATGCTGGTCTTTGACGGTTATTGCTTCTCTCTACCTTTAGCCCGTCAATTCCAAAACACTGAAACGAAACCTAGAGATGTGAGAAATCCAAAATTGACATTCTCACTTCAAATCAAGGATTTGTAACTCCACAAGCAGAATAGCTGACATCCTCAAGAGTCGCCTAAATCTCACTGTGTCTGGCGATGTTCAAGTTTGAAGCTTCTCCCTTCCGACGTCGAATTCATGGCCGCTTTTGAGGTAACTGAATCCAAAAACTATTATTTTACTGCATATAAAGTTACCAATGGAACCATCTTCATATGATTTCGTGAATATTGCTTTTAACAAATTTGGGAAGGAGAATACGCTTTATATGAAGGAATCAAGGAACGTTCCATCTTCAACTGATGTTTTGTTGGAGATTATAGAAATTGAGTTATAATACATAAATTACTATGTGTAGTTCTAACAATAAAGAAAATTATATGTAATTACAACCTTAACCTTAGGAGTATTGGCTGGATTTTGCGTTTTTAGAATTGAAATAATTGTTTTCTTTGTACTTTTGGTTTTAGTTGATTAATAATTAGAATTTAATAAATGAATAAAATGACTTGATTTCTTACTGTATTTCAGCATTGGAAACAATGTCTCATTTTGATGACGATAGGCTCATTATGACACATCTTTGTAGGTTATTTATTTGAGGTATGAATTTATTTTTGTTAAGTAGTGTATTCTCTATTATTCATAGCTAGTATATGATATGGACATTGTGAAATGTCATGAAAAGTTTATAACATGGAGTTCGCTCAATAACATGCAAAAATTATGCCCTTTGTGTTCAAGTACTATGATAGTTACAGTAGCTTTAATTTGTTTTACAATTTGATGTGCATGGAATATGTTTGGATGGAATGCATATTAACGCTATAGTGCTAAACTAAATCCAACATTTGATATTAAAATTAAACAGTACATACTAAAATTTCAAATATTACGGAAAACAAATGGATTACTTTAGTTCACATTTTCTGCCATGCTTATTTTCTATAATATACAAACATATATTATTATTGGACCTCCAAATAATATTTATCCCCTAACCATGTCATAAGTAATCATATATTGTAAACCACAAATTTTTAAAGGTGAAAAAGCTACATATTCCCATGATTTCCCTCAGACTGCACGTATGCGGATGATGAACATACCTCATATGCTAAGGAACACGCACAAACACATGCATACATATAAAGGGATTCATGATGGTAGAAAAAAAAAGTAATATAAGAGTGAATACTAATTGTTGAAATTGTGCTTTTCTTTATCATTTACTGTTATTATTCACGATTATAAGGTCGAATTTGTATTGGGATTTTCGATCTCATATTTTCGGAGGCATACATGTCATTATTTTATTATATGTATCAAATATGAACACATTTTACAAGTTCACATTACATATGCTAAGCTGCATTTAGTTATCTGACATTTATTATATAGTTAACAAAATTTTTGATTGTAAATTTTACTGATTTAGATAATTGTGAAACAAATATAGAATTTTTATATATTTTGGAAGCAGTTGATAATTATATTTGCTATTTTAATGCCAGCATGAGTATATATCAATAATATTTGTATGCCTTTATCCTTATATTATATATGTTACAAAGTAGTCGGGAAAATATGGTTTTGGCATGACTTTGCACATGCATCACTTTTATGTTGTGGCTATATTCTTAATTTCTATTGGATAAAAAGAAAATGATCCTTTTATGGTTGAAATGTGACTATGTTCTATGATTTAGGGGAATGCATTTTGTTATGAAACTTGCAGTGAAATTCAAACCCAACAGTAACCCACTGAATCATTATGTGTACTATAGCACTATATTTCGATGAAAAGCAAGTTTCAGAAGACCGGGGTTATCTGACTAAATTATCTTTTCAGAAGACAAAATAAAAATAAAATGGTCCATATCATAAGGAAAAAATATATTAATCATCATACATAGTTATTTGTAACCTTGCATACATCACCCCATATTCATGAATTCAGCATGTCCATACATTGAATACAACTTAAATACTTAAAGAAACAAATTTTAACTTGTACTTAGTTGATGCATTGTCATTCTATTACTTGGACTTAAAAGGAGAGACCACTTGCTTACATGGTAGCAAATTATAGCATGAACTCCATTTGGAATACAATGTTCTATTTTTGTTCCATATGTTTAACCTTTGCCAGTATTAACTTTCTTTTCAGGTTTTTTTAGTTGTTTCAAAAAAAAAAAAAAAAAAAAGGAAAACTTTTCAGGATGTCTCATGTGTACTTCCTTTGTATATGTCTATGAGACCTTTATCAACTGTATTCATTTTCCAATCAATCAGAAACCAGACATTTCTTCTATCACCACGTGCCACTTAACTACAATATTAAAAAGAAAATTCACATTAACAAAAGCGGTTAACTTTCCGTGTTCCAGTATATACTGCCTTTTCTTCACTAAATCACTTTAAAACCTTACCAAGAAAAAACCCAAACAAATAAATTTAAACCGACGATCATCGTGATGCAATCCACAGATTCCCACCATCCTACCTGTGCATTTTTTGTCAGGACCAAGGTTTGAAAACCCGGTTTCGGTGTCGGTTTCGGTCATTTGAAAATTTGCTAGTTTCGGACGATTTCGGTAGTTTCGGCAGTTCCGGTTTTTGTTTCGGTTTCGGTTCAAAAATCAAACTTTTATATTTTTTATAAAAAAGTTAATGATAAATGTTGCAAATTAACATAGAAACATAGTCTACAAAAATATAATGGTGTAATCTACTGTTGAATCGATCCAATGTTGTACATATTGTTTAATTTCAGCCTAAAACAGCCCATGTCCAACAAAAGTACACAAATTAAACTTGAGCTTAACTTCAGCCCAACACCATATCAGCCCAACACGATAATACATCATCATCCGAAGTTAAATTACACCGTGGCAAACCAAAAAACCAATCGACGATCTCAAATCGATGTCGACACTAACTCTGAAGACAACGAGAAACCATAAGCGAAGGAAGTCGAGGTCGATTTGAAGAGGGGAAGGCAAATTGAGGTCGATTTGAAGAGTTGAAGGCAAATCCAGGTCGATTTCAACAAGTGAATCCAAGTCGAGGTCGATTTCAACAAGTTGTGGTTGGTTTGACGAAGCGCAGGTAAGCCGATGACGCTTTTTCTTGGAAACCCTAACCGAAACGAGATTTTCTGACGATCTCGTTTCGGTTGGTTGCGGCACCGGTACGGTACCACCGAAATATCGGGGTGTCGTCCGAGTTTTCAAACCATGGTCAGGACCCTCACATGATGGGTCAGTATGAATCTTCAAGCATGGTAATTTTAGCTGTTTTATTTGTGATATTAATTTTTCATGTATTTCCACTTAAAATCTATTATAAAACCTGGTATTTCAATAGGTTCACCGAGTGTACAATAGTCGATTCACTTTCTTACGTGAATTCTTATTTTATTTTGTTCATCTGTTTTTCCTTATTTTATACTTCGACATTTTTTAACGGTTGTATGGTGGCTCTTTTGCTCTATGACTATTGGTACAGTTTATAAGTAGGAATGGTCTGAAATCTAATTCTGATGGTTGATTGTAAATAGTAGTAGATGATATCTATTTCATCTGCATTACGTGAGTTTCCAAATAACTAGTAGTTCATAAGTGGATAACACAAGTTGATAATTAAAGAAAATTACCATAAAACCCAGAAGTGATATTCATAATCAAAGCTAAATAAAGATATTGTTTACTGTTGCCATTTTAGACTGAAAAAATTGTTTTCAATGACCAGTATGTTATAACATGAATCCATAATTTTTTGCAGTAATGTTAAATTATCAACGATTAACAATATTATGAGCATTAATACAACTAAAAAGTGATGTGTTATATTAAATGTTGGATAATTTATATTAAAACAGCTTCTTAGGATACTATTTAGTTTCTACGTTATGAAATAATGAATTAACCAATATATATTGTTACTGCTGTGTTACTGTAGTATTTGATCCAATTTATGTAAATCAAATTCATCAAAAAAAAAAAAAAAAAAAAAAAAAAAATCCCAAAACCATGCCAAACAGATTTTTAGTTTTCTCCCCAAATTGGTCTGTTCCTTCCCCAAACACATAACTTTCAGTCGTACCACTGACGGCCATCACGATATAAAAGGTACCTCCTGCATCCTCCGTGTGTCTTATTGCTGATGGACCCTGACATAATGGATCATTATGAATCTTCAAGCATGGTGAATTTAGTTGTTTCATTTGTGATCTTAGGTTTTCATATATTTTGATTTAAGGTTCCCATACTGCAATGTGGACGCAACATTAAAATCTTTTCTACAACTTAATAATCATTGGGTTCACCAAATGTACAATATTCAAATTACTTTCTTAAATGAACTCTTATTTTAATTTTTTTTTTTTTAAATTTATTTCCCCTATATTGTACTCTAAAGTTTGTCGAGGGTTATATGACTGCTTTTCCTCCAAGACTATGGGTATAGTATATATGTAGGAATGGTATGAGATTCAATTCCCATAGCTGATTGCAAACAATTATAGATGATCTCTGTTTTATTTTCTTTACGTGAATTTTGAAACAATTAGTAGTTTACACATGGATAACACAAGTTAATATTTGAAGAAAATTATCATAAGATCCAGAAGTGATTTTCATGGACAAGGGTAAAAGAGACATTGTTTAATGTTGGCATGTTATACTAATTTATTTTGTTTTCTAATTTGTGGGTACCGGTACACTCCACACTAAACCCATGATTTTTTTACAATAATGGATTATTATTAACGATTAACAATATTATGAACTTTAATTTTAAGTAAAATATTGTGTTGTATCAAGCGTTGACTAATTCATATTAAAGCAGCTTCTTCTGATATTTTTAAGTTTCTCTATTGTAAATGATGACGAACCAATTTATATTGTTGATGCGCTGTTAACGTAGTAATCGACCCAATTTATGTAAATCGGATACATCATATAATAGAATATAATGGAAGAATGAGTTAGTGAAAAGTTAATGCAAAGTAATAAGTCATTCATATACTTTTGAGCTGAGCTTGATTGAACAAAGCTTCTATTTAATTATACCCTTTTGGATTATAGATACATTTTCTGCTTACATTAAAATTGGACTCCCATTTTTCAATCTAGAATGTTCGTGCTATATGAACTCCAGAGTTTTATCTAATACATGCAATACTGCTATCAGGAGCATGATTAAACATGTGTCCATACATGCAGTTAAATATCACCGATTCAAAAATCAGGCCAAATATGCATCCCTTTCGATCAACAATGTTCAATTTGTTAACTTCCCTAAATTATTGTTTTTCTACTTACAGCAACCGTTTTTGCGTTTGCACAGCTGAACAATTTTTTTTTGCTTATACTAGATAACATTTTTAGTGCAACAATTCTCTTTTGGGAGAAACAAAATGTTTAATTCAATGCTAAGTAGTATAGCAATGACATGGTAAGTGAAGCGAATTTATAAGGTATGTCGTAATATCATTTGTTATATGTATATTGACTGGATTGTATAGACTATGAATTTTGATATAAACAAGATGATAATACATCTACCTGCAGTATATAGATCAATGGATGTTTTAAACAGTGAGTATCGAATAATACTGTTTTTACTGCATAAACATTGCACCATATTAATATTTTCTTTGGATATTGTATAGGGTTGTCAATATTCCAGTCTTCTAATCATCTAGCAAATGATGAGATATATCAGGTAAGCTACATAGTATGATGTAACACTAACCTAAAATAACGTCCAGTACCACTTTTGACCGATATTGACTGCTTGCCCTTTTCTTTTACAACATGGATAAATTTTGAGTGAATCATGATATATGAGTAAGGCATTCTTAACTTTTTAGCATCCCCGATTGGTGCCTAACTTGATTTACGGTATCTCTCATTTGACAGTGATCTTTACCTTTACTGCTATATGTAACTTAATTTACGATATCTCTGATCATTTGGCAGTGATATTTACCTTTAGTACTATATGTCGTCATGTTTCACAATTTACACCCCGTGTGATAGATACTACGTATCACACTACGCTTAGGCTTTTATGAGTGGAATAGATTCCAAAATAAAGCTTACTTTACCCTGTTGTTTGGACAACGTATAATCTGGTAATTAGATTCATATGCTAGCATGTTTTTATGTTTACACAGTTTCCTATTGCATTGTGTTTTCTTACAATGAAATTTATGTGTAACATGATTTGTTCCCGTTTTCTGACGGACATAATGGAACTTATATTCAACGCAGTTGCTTTGGCAAAAGAGTTAAAATAGTAAAACGTGGTTTTTTTTACAAATTATTTAGTCACAAAATATCAAATTTAAAATAGTAAATTAATTATCTATTTTTTGCTTTACCATGTTAAAGCGGTAACACAATATACTGGACTTGGTATTCCAGTATACGCTACGCACCTCGCTCTGTCGTATAATCGAAACGGTCGGCCGAAATGCACCAGTTGAACAACTCGGTTGTTTCGTTGCCAAGATATTTGGGAATAATGATTTTTACGGGATTTAAAAAATAATTTAAATATAAGTATAGGGAGGACCCAAGAATTAACAAAGAGGTGGGCTGATTTACAGTTTGACTAACATATAGTTTAATAGTAATGCATTTTGTAATTTTGACATTAAGTAGTAATGCATTTTTTTTTCCGACACTGGGCTGCAGCCTAGACCCGTCCGGGGCTAGCTCCGCCCTTGAGTATAATTTAACTCCTTTTTTTCTGGATAATGAAAGCGGATATATATTGGCATGCATCCAGTTTATTGTTGTTGTCATTAGGAATCCTTATAATTTAACTTGCATATTGTTATTGTAATGATAATTGTTTCTGATTCTACCATTTGTTGCATATTTCAGTCATTTTAACAGCATTCCGTGCTTTTACAAAATAAGATATTCACTACTTGAATGAAGCATACATCCAAAAGCAGCAAAAATGGTATGGATGATCATGCAAATGAGAAAACATCACACGCATTCTAGCTGCAACTGAGGATACGCTTTAATGCTTTTGGCCGTGAATCTAAAGTTTGATTGCAGCTAAACTGTTAAAGAGGGCATTGTGAATGCAAGATTCATTGATGTCGGCCGAGCATCTGGTTCCCATTTGGAAAGACTAGAATGACAGGAAGACCATTTGCATGATTTTTGTACAGCATGTATAATATATTTCTGTCCTACCGATCTTGATGGTATTAGAAATACTACAACGAACTATGTTCATGGTTTCGAAATGGAGTTGACATTCACTGTTTGATACTTAAATATATGTAAAGCTTTTTTTTTTTTTGTTTTTTGTTTTTTTTTGTTTTTACATATATAGGAACATCTCTTCAAATTTCGTTATTCCTGTGGTGGAGGTATAAAATGGAAATGAACCATGGTAATTTTCAGGTTTGAGGTGAATGGAGTTAATTTTGTCCTTTACTGAATTGTTAACTGCGTAGGTTTTATATCCTTTCTCAAGGAGAAATAATTTGAACAGTAAGTAGAAATGGAGGAAAAGGAATTCTTCGTAGGGGTGTAAACGGATCGGCGGAGGTGTGTCCAAGCTTTATCCTATAAGAATTCTGACGGACACGGACTGGACGTCATATAGCCTCGGATCGACCCGGACGACGGACTGTCATGTTCGATATAGTCTTGGATAATAGAAAAACATCGAACATTTTAGATCGGATCGAACACTAGTGTGTCCAAGCTCTGTTGTAACGACCCAAACTCGTTCTTACGGGAAAGCCTGAATTGAGTTGAGAACATGACAAATCAGAACACAAACAGAAGAACATATCATTGCTATTACCACAATTTATGTAACAACCCGAATTTTAACAACATGTTAAGACAAGAATCAAGGCAGAATTAAATGTTAAAATCTGAATCAGGAAAAACGGGTTGCGCCATTGCGTTCGTCTCGGAAAAAATACGCGAAATAGAGTCCGAAATTTCGTAAATCGGAGTCCGTATGATCAAGATATGGCCTCGCAAAGTTTCACGAAAAATTCAAATTCAAAAACAAATTCATATTTTCAGAATTCAGGGTAGACGGGAAAAATCCCGCCCAGACAGGTCGACGGGGGGGTCGACACTAGGGTCGACCTCCCCCCAACCAGGTCGACACTAGAGTCGACCTGGGGGTCGACCTCCCCCCCCCCCCCCCCCCCAGGTCGACTGGGGAGTCGATCTGGGTGTCAACCTGGGGGTCGACCTCCCTGGTCGGCCAGGTTGGCCTGGTGCACCTGTTTTGGCTCCTGTGTCTTGTTTTGGGGGTTTGTGACGATTTTAGATGGCTCAGATCTATCCTAGGGTTTATCCTATGGCTAAAACTAATCCTAAACACTATAAAAAGACCCTAAGACCTAGCTTAAATCATACTATTTCATTTTAGACCCATGCAGTCGCCATTAAACCTAGAACTCTAAATTAAAAATACAAAGAACAAAATTAAAGAAGACGAAGGATGATTCTTGAAGGCTACAACTAGAAGCTACAACAACTACGACGCTTTAGACAACGGATTTGGGGCTATTTGATTTAAAGTTTTGATTTGGATTGCTTGCTTCATATTGTAAGTTCTATGTCACTTTTTAGGCAAAAACGCTAAAATAACATGGACATGCTATGAATTGAAACCGGATTTAAGAACTATTATTAATCCATGTTTATATTGTTTAACTTTGAATCAAAATTTGGGAATATTGCTATGTTAATGTTGCAAGTTAAACTTATCATGATGTTGATGTTGTTATGAATCACTTGGGCTTAATTTTATTGCAAGTTGAACAAATACATGTCCGTGGAATCATTATGTTCATTGAAATCCTCATGTTGATTAAACCATGCCTATGATGCTAATTAAACCATGTCTATGATGTTAATAAAACTATGCCTGTGATGTTAATATACCTATCATGTTAATGACAAATTGGGAATTGCTAGGTTATGATGAAAAGTTGGAATCATTATGTTTATAATGCTAGATGAGAATCATTATGTTAAAAATACTAAATTGGAATCCACTATGCCTATTAGAATTACCATGCCTTTAATGTTTCATGTTTGTAATAAAATTATTATTATGCCCGCAATGATTATTATGCCTATGATGTAAAGTTGAATTCATCATGTTGAACTAAGTTGGAACCATTACTATGCCAAGTTATCATCATGCTAGTATTAAAACCATGTGATATGTTATAGCCTGTTTATTATGCAAGTGATGGTGGAATTGTCACATATGCCTATCACATGTTTGGTGTTATTCCCCTTTATCTCTTGAATTGTTTATGCTTGTGAACGAAGTACGTTTATATGCGTTGGGGATACGATTGGGTAGAATAGGCAAAACTTGAATTGATTATAATCATAAATCGTGAAATTTGGCATAAGTAGAACATGAAATATGGCACGAAAAACTTGACTTGAACATTCCATAACTTGACTTGAAACATGCCTTAGTTGGGCACGAGATTGACACATGAACATGCTATGAAAATAGCACGAATCTGATAAGAACATGGGCATGACTTTAGAAAACAAGAAAGTGGCCAACTCGAGGTTGGGTTGAGTTTGTAGTGTAAACCTGCTCGGAACCGCCCGGCAAATCCAGTTGCTACAAACAATAGGATCCAATGTGGGTAGTTGGTCACATCGCGTTTGAAACCCGAGGTTGGGTTGAGTTCGTAGCGTAAACCTGCCCGGAACCGCCCGACAAATCCAGTGGCTACGAACAATAGGATCCAATGTGAGTGGTTCGGTGCATTAACGAATCAATTAATGCCAATTAGGGTTAAGTCATGAACATGAAAAGACAACTTAACCAACTTGAACACGATTTGTAGGGCTAAGTCATGAACTTGAAACGACAACACTTAGCCAACTTGACATGACACGTAGGCGGGTTAAGTCACGAATTTAAATGACATACTTAACCATCTTGACATGACTAGACTGGAAAAGGATTAAGTCACGAATTACATGACTTAATCGGTTAGGCGGGTTAGGTTACGAATTACATGACCTAATCTGTAGGCGAAACCCTAGGCACGACCCTTTTCAGCAGTAACCCTCTAGATGTATCAAGGTACCATGGGGCTAGGCCGGGTGGGGCACGATTACTGGGCTGATTGTAAGAGGTGAACGACGACAGTGGGGTATGCCAGTGTAGGTTCGGTGGGCTACGGTCGTGCACGTATTCCGGGGCAGACACTGGGTATCCGTAGATTTATCTGGCATCTTGAATCGTGTCAGGGGTTGACACCCTAGGGCTGATACACCCGAAGGTGGACCCAGCACAGGTGACTACATTCGTGATTAGCCGTATGACACGGACACTTGACGAGCTAGAACTTGTAGGGAGCCGATCGACTTGATAATCGCTCCATAGGACCTCGTACTTGGGTCAGACCCCGTTTCAGGGTCATTTCATGATATTGGGCCGTGGGATTTATTTCGTGATTAACTTGTGACATGGGCTTAGTATACTAGTACAGTCGATGCAACGAATCTCGAACATGTGATGCTTTACTTGACTTGTCTTGACTTATCCTGATCACCTTAGTCTATCTTGTTCACCTTGACACCATTCTTAAGTTTAGTTCCAGTTCATACATGACAGGCTGTTTTAACCGTTTTTACACTGAAAGTCACTAGGACTTACTCAGTCTTTATGACTGACCCTTTTCCTTTCGCCTCCTTTTCTTTTGCCCCTCCCCCCCCCCAGGTTCTCAAGGAGGAAACACTAGCTCTTAGCTTGGATATCACTTGCTTTGGCTCAGCATGTACGGTTTGCTATGGCTGCTTCTTTTTACTGCACTTGGGGAATAAGCTGTTTTTTTGTTTTTAAGTTATTGCTTCTTTGGCTATTATTACAAGACAGTTGTAATGAAGTTATTTGAAATGTTTGTAAAAGACATGGTTTATTTTGGAATAAAATGAAGTTCTGTTTTGCTCATAAATTCTTCCGCTGTTTACTTAATTTTTTATTAATGTTCTGTCTTGTGATAATTCTGTGATGTTATCTCGATAATACCCCTCCAAAACTAGTGCATTCCCTTTGTGAGTGACCCTAGCGGAGGTGGGGTGTTACACTTGGTATCAGAGCAGAAGGTTACCAAGACTGGGCAAAAGTTTTGAAAACCTTTTGAATTTCTTTTTTCCAAAACCATTTACAAAGAAGCACTTTTCAAGAAAAGTTGGTTTATTTTAAAAGGCTATTCCCCAAAAAGCCATTAGCACTATCTTTGTTTCCTCGTTTGAATCTTTTCCTTTTTCGTTTTCAGCTTATCATGGCCGACGATCTTAATCTTCCCGAGGGTGTGAATATACCCACTTGGTTCCGTCGTTTCCTCGAGGCTCGGGCTAATGTGACAGGCCCAACCAATCCTCCTCCTCAACCTCCGCGAGAAACTGCTTTTTCAAAGATATGCAAGGACTTTAAGGCCATGGGCGGAAAGGATTTCCTAGGAACTGAGACTTTTGTTGAGGCACGGAATTGGTTGAAGGAAACCGAAGACTTGTTTGTTATCTTTGAGGTAGAGGACAACAGGAAAGTACAGTTGGCAGCGCGGCTCATGAAAGAGGAAGCTTCTTATTGGTGGGAAGTCACCAACGCTACTAGGCCCATTGAGACTTGGGCGGACTTTAGAGGGAGATTTGGGCTTAAGTTCTTGTCATCGGCAGAGGAGAGTCTCCAAATGGAACGGTTTCTGGCCCTTAAACAAGGAAATATGACAGTTAAAGAATACGTGAACCGTTTCAATCAGCTTGCTCGCTTCGGATTGGAGTTAGTCAACACTCCTCAGAAAAAGGCGCTACGTTTTGCACGAGGCTTGAACGAGCCACTACATGGTTTGGCCATGACTCATGTGCCCATGGGGGCGACCTTTGAAAGCTTGGTGGATATGGCCCTACTGTATGAGGAAGATAAGAAGGGCAAGAAAGAGGTCAAGCCCAACGATTCTCAGAATAAGAAGGTAGACTCCGAGAAAGGAGGCAAGAACGACAACTCACGTGATAAAAGGAAATGCAATTTTTGTGGTACGGAAGGGCACATAGCCAAGGATTGTAGAAAGAGGAAAATAAAGCAAGGTGAATGTTTTCATTATGGGGAGACTGGACACATCAGCAAGGACTGCCCTAAGAAGCAGACCGGACCTTCTGGGGTACATCTTTAACTTATTTTTCTAGATGCTTTGTTTTATCTTGTTTCTCTCCTCGATCCTATCTTGAGAACCATAGGTAGAATCTTTTTGGATGTAAACATGTTATGATTGCGAAATGGTTGCAAGTGGTCGCAAGTGGTTGCTCGTGGATGCATGAATACACATTAGGCACTAGATCGGCTCAGTCACAGTTTCATACTTGCATATGCATGAGTGTTTATTTTGGAAACTTGTTTGTGCTATCATTTGGTTGTTGCATATGATTGAATGTTTGTGCACTCATGTAGAAATTATGAATTATAATAGGAAAACTTTGCATACATATTGGATTCATTTCACTAAACATATTTTGCATTCAGAAGATCAATCAGGCCTGATCATTAGCATTAGCTAAGGAAAATATACACACACTCTTTGCATGTGTTCATAAAACATTAGAAGTCTTTTAAGGACCATGGTTGCTTGTGGATGATGTTTTGAGTAGATGGATGATGGATGGTAGGATGCGTTCTTCCTAACTTGGAGATTTCGGGGGCGAAATCCTTAAAGGAGGGGAGAATGTAACAACCCGAATTTTAACAACGTGTTAAGACAAGAATCAAGGCAGAATTAAATGTTAAAATCTGAATCAGGGAAAACGGGTTGCGCCATTGCGTTCGTCTCGGAAAAATACGCGAAATAGAGTCCGAAATTTCGTAAATCGGAGTCCGTATGATCAAGATATGGCCTCGCAAAGTTTCACGAAAAATTCAAATTCAAAAACAGATTCAAATTTTCAGAATTCAGGGTAGGCGGGAAAAATCCCGCCCAGACAGGTCGACAGGGGGGGTCGACACTAGGGTCGACCTCCCCCCCAACCAGGTCGACACTAGAGTCGACCTGGGGGTCGACCTCCCCCCTAGGTCGACTGGGGAGTCGACCTGGGTGTCGACCTGGGGGTCGACCTCCCTGGTCGGCCAGGTCGGCCTGGTGCACCTGTTTTGGCTCCTGGGTCTTGTTTTGGGGGCTTGTGACGATTTTAGATGGCTCAGATCTATCCTAGGGTTTGTCCTATGGCTAAAACTAATCCTAAACACTATAAAAAGCCCCTAAGACCTAGCTTAAATCATACTATTTCATTTTAGACTCATGCAGCCGCCATTAAACCTAGAACTCTAAATTAAAAATACAAAGAACAAAATTAAAGAAGATGAAGGATGATTCTTGAAGGCTACAACTAGAAGCTACAACAACTACGACACTATAGACAACGGATTTGGGGCTATTTGATTTAAAGTTTTGATTTGGATTGCTTGCTTCATATTGTAAGTTCTATGTCACTTTTTAGGCAAAAACGCTAAAATAACATGGACATGCTATGAATTGAAACCGGATTTAAGAACTATTATTAATCCATGTTTATATTGTTTAACTTTGAATCAAAATTTAGGAATATTGCTATGTTAATGTTGCAAGTTAAACTTATCATGATGTTGATGTTGTTATGAATCACTTGGGCTTAATTTTATTGCAAGTTGAACAAATACATGTCCGTGGAATCATTATGTTCATTGAAATCCTCATGTTGATTAAACCATGCCTATGATGCTAATTAAACCATGTCTATGATGTTAATAAAACTATGCCTGTGATGTTAATATACCTATCATGTTAATGACAAATTGGGAATTGCTAGGTTATGATGAAAAGTTGGAATCATTATGTTTATAATGCTAGATGAGAATCATTATGTTAAAAATACTAAATTGGAATCCACTATGCCTATTAGAATTACCATGCCTTTAATGTTTCATGTTTGTAATAAAATTATTATTATGCCCGCAATGATTATTATGCCTATGATGTAAAGTTGAATTCATCATGTTGAAACTAAGTTGGAACCATTACTATGCCAAGTTATCATCATGCTAGTATTAAAACCATGTGATATGTTATAGCCTGTTTATTATGCAAGTGATGGTGGAATTGTCACATATGCCTATCACATGTTTGGTGTTATTCCCCTTTATCTCTTGAATTGTTTATGGTTGTGAACGAAGTACGTTTATATGCGTTGGGGATAAGATTGGGTAGAATAGGCAAAACTTGAATTGATTGTAATCATAAATCGTGAAATTTTGCATAAGTAGAACATGAAATATGGCACGAAAAACATGACTTGAACATTCCATAACTTGACTTGAAACATGCCTTAGTTGGGCACGAGATTGACATATGAACATGCTATGAAAATAGCACGAATCTGATAAGAACATGGGCATGACTTTAGAAAACAAGAAAGTGGCCAACTCGAGGTTGGGCTGAGTTTGTAGTGTAAACCTGCCCGGAACCGCCCGGCAAATCCAGTTGCTACAAACAATAGGATCCAATGTGGGTAGTTGGTCACATCGCGCTTGAAACCCGAGGTTGGGTTGAGTTCGTAGCGTAAACCTGCCCGGAACCGCCCGACAAATCCAGTGGCTACGAACAATAGGATCCAATGTGAGTGGTTCGGTGCATTAACGAATCAATTAATGCCAATTAGGGTTAAGTCATGAACATGAAAAGACAACTTAACCAACTTGAACACGATTTGTAGGGCTAAGTCATGAACTTGAAACGACAACACTTAGCCAACTTGACTTGACACGTAGGCGGGTTAAGTCACGAATTTAAATGACATACTTAACCATCTTGACATGACTAGATTGGAAAAGGATTAAGTCACGAATTACATGACTTAATCGGTTAGGCGGGTTAGGTCACGAATTACATGACTTAATCTGTAGGCGAAACCCTAGGCACGACCCTTTTCAGCTGTAACCCTCTAGATGTATCAAGGTACCGTGGGGCTAGGCCGGGTGGGGCACGATTACTGGGCTGATTGTAAGAGGTGAACGACGGTAGTGGGGTATGCCAGTGTAGGTTCGGTGGGCTACGGTCGTGCACGTATTCCGGGGCAAACACTGGGTATCCGTAGATTTATCTGTGCATCTTGAATCGTGTCAGGGGTTGACACCCTAGGGCTGATACACCCGAAGGTGGACCCAGCACAGGTGACTACATTCGTGATTAGCCGTATGACACGGACACTTGACGAGCTAGAACTTGTAGGGAGCCGATCGACTAGATAATCGCTCCATAGGACCCCGTACTTGGGTCAGACCCCGTTTCAGGGTCATTTCATGATATTGGGCCGTGGGATTTATTTCGTGATTAACTTGTGACATGGGCTTAGTATACTAGTACAGTCGATGCAACGAATCTCGAACATGTGATGCTTTACTTGACTTGTCTTGACTTATCCTGATTAAAATGATTTATTTTAAATAATAATGACGAGAAATTTATTTTGAATAGAATTAGAACATATATATTTATTTGAATCGTCGTTGGAATATAAATATTTTATTTTAAATATAAAAGGAATTGAAAATGGCACGGTAGTTCGAAAATTCGATTTCAAACTTGAAATAAATGCACAGGATTCAAAATAAACCGGATTTTAGCGAAACCAAAAATATTAGAATCTAATTGAGAATATCTTTCCAACGAATCCGAAAAATTGAAATTTCATAGCGGGGATAAAAATTTACTTCCAGTTGAAAATTCAGAATAATCGCTATGGAATTCTGGCCCTTAAAAATGGAAATTTCGCAAATGACCTCTGTTTTCGACGAAACCACTTTTGTTGGATCTGTGATGTCAAATTATTGCAAGATTCCAAAATTCGTAATTTTTCGGATCAATATGTGAGCATGGCAAAGGAAAACGCGTTTGACCAGTTTTAGTTGATTTTAATCGACTGGAAAATGGTCATTTTACAAACGGTTTCATAATTCAATGAAATTAGTTTTGTTAGGACCGTATCGTCAATACGAAGCTAGAAAATATATTTCAGGAATTTTCAGAGTTAGTATGTGGCCCCGGTAGAATGAAATGTGCGTTCAAATTCAATATATAAATTTATATTTTGATTTTGACGAAAATTGATCGAAATAGTCGAATCAGCCTGCGATACCTATCCCATTGTGTTCGAAATGGGGGTAATTAGCTATGGACGATAGTCGGTGGGCCTCGTTTCGAAGTCAAAATAAAAAGTTGCTTTTTGAAATTAATTAAATAAAATAATATATATTATTATATATTCCCCCTCCTTTTCTTCTTATCAGTTCAGATCATTTTTTTATATATGAAAAAAGAAAATGGAAGAAGCCCTCGTCGATGCCGCCCCCTCCCCCTCCCCCCACATCCGCCGCCTCTGGCGAAGCTCCCCAGGCCGCCGCCCTCACGAGCGCACCTCCCTTCCCTCGACCCTCCTTCTCCTCCTTCCTCCATGAACACCCAAAACCGCAACCCCCATCACATCGCGCGCCGCCACCATTGCCTTCCACCGCCGCTCTCCAGCAACCGAGGATCCAGGCACCGCCGTGGGCCCCTGCGCCACCCCCGAACCCCCTTACCCAAAATCGATGCCCCACAGCCCCAACGCGCCGCCTCAGGCCTCGACGCACCACCCACCTCCACCTGAAGCCTCCCCGAGCCCGTCAGCGCTCTCCCCCATTCCAAAAACTGAATGTAAGTTTTATTTTATTTTATGTAGCTATTTAATTTTATATAGGAAAGACGATATTTTTATGTAGGAAAGACGATATTTTTATATAGGAAAGACGATATTTTTATCTATATAGTAGCGATATAAAAATAGAATTTTTATCTATATAGTAGCGGTATAAAAATAGAATTTTTATCTATATAGTAGCAATGTAAAAATAGAATTTTTATCTATATAGTAGCGATGTAAAAATAGATTTTTTTTATCTATATAGTAGCAGCGTAAAAATGTGATTTTTACATACATAACAACAATATAAAAATGTGATTTTTTATATAGGTAGTGGCTACGGACGATGAAAGTGACAAAAGGCGAGCACGACGAAGATTTCTACATAAGAAGAGTCGTGGCATTTAGTTTAGCTAATCGGTGAGAACTCCTCACTTTTATTTTTAATTTCTAGTAAAAATATATACTAGGATGCAGACGGTGCTTAGCAGCACCCAACATCCGTCGTCCACAGACCATGGACGACCTGTATGCTTGTTTGTTGTATTGTGAAGTTTGTTTGTGATGTTGATGAGAAATGGATAATAAAATATTCATGTGTTGAAATAAATTATTTATCGTTAAAAATATAATTTTTAACGTGAATGTGATTAAATAAATATTCATTTACAAATCGGACGGTTTGTTTATGTACACCTATTTGAAGGATATTAATTGGGACGATAAATTTTACACGTCACCCAACTGCACAAATAATATTCAGTGTTTGTGGATTGAAACCCCACACGGATATTAGGATGATATTTGATGCACATAAATCCCAATTGTTTAGTGGTATGTCGATCGTTTGATTGACAGACTGTTTAAGCGTTAATTATTTATATTTAATGCTTATGCAGTTGTGTGTTGCACTTTGGATGATGGTGGATTGTTTATCGTTGTTATTATATACAATATGTTTATGGAATCCATATAATTAACATTATATGGTAATTGATTGGGCCTCATTCTAATTTGTAAAATAAAGAATATTATAAAATAAAGATTCATGTGTTGAATAGAATAAATAGTCATGTGTTGACGATGCTCATATGTTGAGAATATTCATGTGTTGAAACTTATCATGCGTTGAGTAAAATATTTTAACAATAAAAATTTACATCTTTATCATAATTTTATAAAAATATATTAAATAGAATAAATAGTCATGTGTTGACGATGCTCATGTGTTGAGAATATTCATGTGTTGAAAGAAATATAGATTCATGTGTTGAATAGAATAAATATTCATTTGTTGAATAGAATAACGAAGTTATTGAAATATATAAAGCCGTGTTGATTAGAGATGCGCCATTTTGACATGAACGATATTTATATCGATTATATTCGTTTTTATAATGAATATAGAAAAGAAAGTGATTTCAAAATATAAAGTTTTGAAAATATTATCATTTGTATATTGATGATGTTGAAATTTTCAATTTTGATTTGAAATTGAATATGAAGTTGAAATCGTTTCGAAAACGAATTTAAAACGATTTATAAAATACATTTTGAATTGAAATCGTTGAAATATATATAATATATATATTAAATGGCCTGAATAGAACGCGCCGCGCTGCGGTAGTTCGCCAATTTCGACCATTGACTTCGAATTGACGTTGCGGGAGATCCGACCGTCGGATTCTCCTGAAACCAGAACCCTTGGGTTCGTATCGAAAAGAGCTTTCCAATGAATATTAGAAATCTGAGATCTAACGGTTGGATTTCGAATTATGTCCAAAACAAATTTGGAAAAGGTCGCTGTTCGATGGCCGTTGATGGAAATCGACTGTACGGGACTTGATAAAATTATTTAAAATAGTAATAATTTGTGTAAAATCATAAGAAACGATTCGGGAAGAATTGGGATGAAAAACTCCATATTTGAAAAGATAAAAGTAGATTTTTATCGAAATGAACTAGTTTTGAACTAGAATTAAAATCGATTTATTTTTGAAATAAATAAATTGAATTTGAAAGGGGTTTTAAAAGTAACCAGAATTTCCAATAATTGAATTGGAATGGATTTGAATCGAAATTATCTTTGGAATATTTCGATGTTGGATTTCGTGATTATACATATATGGTTGTGGAAATTTGAAAGATATATTTTATATCGTTATTTCCAATACGATATTTGTTATTTTAAGAATTTGATATTGAATATAAGCCGGTATATTTTCTATTCAGAGTCTGGTATTTAATTTGGATTTTGTGTTCGTCGTGAATGGTGTCTTAAATAACACTGTTCTTGAACCCAGTTTGGAAAAGAAAAGATCTTTTAATTAAGATTTAGTGAAATTGTCCAGTTAATTAGTATTTAATTGGAATTGAATTTGAATTGGTTTTTGGGGTTTATAGTGAGCGGTATTTTGAATAACACCTGTTCTTTAACCCGATTAACAATAGAAAGTGATTTTGGGTTTATCGTGAACCGTGTTTTAGATGACATTGGTTCTTTAACCCAGTTAAAGATAGGATATTGATTTTTGAGAAGATTAAAACTAAGTGGAGTTTTAATGGATCTTTAATTAGATTGAAAAGTGATCAAGAATGGAGTATTACCAGTTTTTCTCCAAAGCGATAGTTAAATCTTTGATTAGATTTGAATGTGAAATGGTAATTAATATTTACCGATAACACCGTGGTGTTAGATATGGAGTATTACCATTTTTGCTCCATGGGATGAATAGGTTGGGATTGGGAAATAAAATAAATAATTACTTCGGTGTGGTTCGCTAATCCCGACTAGTTTGGAAAACCTTAACATGGTTTGAAATGATATCCAAAGGAAGATTGAAGAATAAATTTAGAAGTATTTATCTTTGATTAAATTAATGGGAACCTTTCCCTAAGAATGTGAATATCTGAATAAAGAATATCCTAAATTGGAATGAGGCGTATGTTGTGTTTGTGTAGCACTTGTTTATTATATACGCGGGTTATTCGGAAAGGCCGGGTTTGTACCCATTTTGAATAACCGATTCGACGATATGTCAAAGATGAAGACGGTGGTTGAAGACCGTAACTCTTCACATAGTTTGGATGATTATTGATGATCTTGATTGGGCTGTACACCCAAGAGGAGGGAATCAGTTGGTGATCGTCCAGACATACTTGGAGATCGATGGATATGCGAGGAAAGTGCCTCCAGTTTCGTTCCGACCCAGAAAGAACTTGTAAATGGACTGTGTGTCTGACATTGGATTTTATTCTGTGTTGATTGATCTCTATTAAATATACATCTGTTTGGCGGCGGAGAACTAATTCTCTTGCTTAACGCCCTTCTCTGAGACGTACGAGCTCAGAGGTTGTATATCGATGGACATCAGTCGCATGGAGTGAACTGCCTGTGTCGCATGCCTAAGTGGCAAATGATCAAGGCTTCTGTTGAAAAGAAAAGTCTTGTGGTTGATGATCAAAGGACGGCCTGTGCGGTGCAGCTTTGTGTATGGCGTTAATTCGCGAGCCTCACACCTCGGTATGAGTCAAAAACGGGATAGTGACTGCAGGGAGAGCACGACGTTTCTTTCTGGCTAGTGGTGGCGTCAGTGCTTAAACTGGCTGACATTTACATACTTTTCATCTGCGTGGTTGTTGGAATGCGAGGAGCCTCGAATATATGGTCGATAACTGGCACTATGTGAGCCGACGTACAGACCATTATATCGGTCCTATAGGACTGGGAAACGTATGCTCAGGAATTGCCAATCCTCAAAAGTAAGAGAGGACCGGCCCTGAAGATCCAAGGATCGCTGTGTGTGATCCTGAGACATTTGCTAGAGTGTCTCGAACGAAGAGGAGCTTGCCCCTTACCTCGACTCATGACGGAAATCCAATTTCTAATACGTGATATTGCGGTTTTATTTGTAGAGCCTAGTATGGCGACATGATATATGGTACCCATGCCGTATATGATTGATATTTATGATTAAAATTGTTTTGAAACTATACACTTATAGTAATATCAAATGATTTGTTTTAAACATACCAAGCATGTTTGGTTATTATAAGGGAAAACCCTATCCTCCGGCTTGCGTTGCATTGTGTGATGGGACCTGGGTCTTATAATAGCTTCATTTTTCCAAAAAGCATTGCGCTGTTTTGTTATATGCACTAGTGTTCTTGGGAGGAAACCCGTTCCGTGTCATACGGCGTGCTCCCTTGAATTACTCTCTTTTAAAATAAAGTTTTAAATAACTATTTTAGTTCTCACACTAGTCACATGACTGACCTGGAGTTTATTATTTTAACCTAAACTCTGGGTGCCCTTATTTTGACATGGGCAGCTAGTAGTTTTGGTTTTGCAGATTTATATTCACATGATCCTGATTTACAGCTGGAATGATATTCAGAAATCTCTGTATCCGTATATCTCCCTCAGTTTTGCTTTGTATTATTTTCCGCTGTGATGTATTTAAATGTAATTTAAATCTCTGATATTTTCTGTGTAATGTTTATTCATACTCTGTAATATTCTTGTATTCTGATGGAATTGTTGTAATAAGCAATGAAATGTTCTTCTGTTTGTGTTCTGATTCGTCTTGTCCTCAAAGCAATCCGCGCTTCCCTTCACGGGGAAGTTACAGGTCATCACAGTGGTATCAGAGCTTTGGTTTATAGAGCTCGAGAACAAGACACATTAGAACCAAACGAGAGAATTCATACGATATTGGATTAGTAATATCCAATTAGAATGACTCGTCAGAAATAGGATCATTAGTATCCTAGAACAAGTGTGAAGAGTATATTTTTCAATTGAAAGCAATATTGTTTTGAATATTTAAGCCAGAGTATACGTATTTGAACATTTTATATTTTGTATTGAATTTCGACAATCGAGTATATAAAGATTTTACATACACACGTCATGAACGTATATTCGAAGTTTTAATATACTAGATAGATATAGAATCACACTCTAGTCGCTCGGACCTGATTCTGATGATTGACGCATCATCATCAGTAATTATTTTCGTGTTTCGAAAGTGAGATGTATGTATTTCCATTAGACTGGTGTGAGAATCAAAACTTACATAGGATTATATTGTTGTGATTTGGCATCAAAAACATGATTTTCTGTATATATATATATATATATATCAAAATTATGAATTTGAAATGATAATTCAACTAATTGATTGATGGTTGTGTTGTATGATTATTGTTTTGATTAATTAAAATTTTGAACCATTATGCCAAATTGAACCGAATATTGAACTGTATTGAAAAATAATTACAATTGCATGCATATACATGTGCTTACATTGAACAGGTCATAGCAAGGAGGCTAGAGAAGAAGAATAAAATTGTTTGCCTAACAAATAGGTACATGTTTATTGTATTTCTTTGGGTTTGGATGATTTTATGAGCCGATTGGCTAGCCGCTTGGCTTTTTCTTTTACTTTTGGAATGGTGAGGGCCATGGGAGGCTATTTGAAATATCCCGAAGTCCCCGGTACAGGGGAGGTTATGGCGAAATTTTTCGAAAATTTAGGGTGTTAGCCAAATTTTTGAAGAATTTGAAAAGTTCTTAGAAACTGAAAAGTTGAAGAACTTAAGCCGTAATGAAAATAATGGAAGTTGAGTTGATTAGTTAAACAACTTTCAGCTTCGTTCCTTTTCGGGGACGAAAAGTTTTGAGTGAGGGAGTTGTAACGACCCGGAAATTCTGAGCCAATTTAAAATTTTTATTTTGGCGATTTTAATGAATTTTGAATACTTAGAATGATTTATTTTAAATAATAACGACGAGAAATTTATTTTGAATAGAATTAGAATGTATATATTTATTTGAATCGTCGTTGGAATATAAATATTTTATTTTAAATATAAAAGGAATTGAAAATGGCGCGGTAGTTCAAAAATTCGATTTCAAATTTGAAATAAATTCACAGGATTCAAAATAAACCGGATTTTAGCGAAACCAAAAATATTAGAATCTAATTGAGAATATCTTTGCAACGAATCCGAAAAATTGAAATTTCATAGTGGGCATAAAAAGTTATGTCCAGTTGAAAATTCAGAATAGTCGCTATGGAATTCTAGCCCTAAAAAATGGAAATTTTGCAAACGACCTCTGTTTAAGACGAAACCACTTTTGTTGGATCCGTGATGTCAAATTATTGCTAGATTCCAAAGTTCGTAATTTTTCGAATCAATATGTGAGCGTGGCAAAGGAAAACGCATTTGACTAGTTTTAGTTGATTTTAATCGACTGGAAAATGGCCATTTTACAAACGGTTTCATAATTCGATGAAATTAGTTTTGTTAGGACCGTATCGTCAATACGAAGCTAGAAAATATTTTTCGAGAATTTTTAGAGTTAGTATGTGGTCCCGGTAGAATGAAATGTGCGTTCAAATTCAATATATAAATTTATATTTTGATTTTGACGAAAACTAATCGAAACATTTGAATCAGCCTGCGATACCTATCCCATTATGTTCGAAATGGGGGTAATTAGCTATGGACGACAGCCGGTGGGCCTCATTTCGAAGTCGAAATAAAAAGTTGCTTTTTGAAATTAATTAAATAAAATAATATATATTATTATATATTCCCCCTCCTTTTCTTCTTATCAGTTCAGATCGTTTTTTTGTAAAAAAAAGGGCAGAAGCCCTCAGCGATGCCGCCCCCCCATCCGCCGCCTCTGGTGAAGCTCCCCCAGGCCGCCCCCCTCACGAGCGCACCTCCCTCCCCTCGACCCTCCTTCTCCTCCTTCCTCCACGAACACCCAAAACTGCAACCCCCATCACATCGCGCGCCGCCACTGTTGCCTTCCACCGCCGCTCCCCACCAGCCGAGGATCCAGGCGCCGCCGTGGGCCCCTACACCACCCCTGAACGCCCTTACCCAAAATCGATGCCCCACAGCCTTAACGCGCCACTTCAGGCCTCGATGCACCACCCACCGCCACCTGAAGCCTCCTCGAGCCCGTCAGCCCTCTCCCCAATTCCAAAAACTGAATGTAAGTTTTATTTTATTTTATGTAGCTATTTATTTTTATATAGGAAAGACAATATTTTTATATTGGAAAGACGATATTTTTATAAAGGAAAGACGATATCTTTAAAGAGGAAAGACGATATTTTTATATAGGAAGGTTCGATATTTTTATCTATATAGTAGCGGTATAAAAATAGAATTTTTATCTATATATAGCGGTAAAAAAATAGAATTTTTATCCATATAGTAGCGATATAAAATAAGAATTTTTATCTATATAGTAGCGGTGTAAAAATAGAATTTTTATCTATATAGTAGCGATGTAAAAACAGAATTTTTTTCTATATAGTAGCGATGTAAAAATAGATTTTTTTTATCTATATAGTAGTAGTGTAAAAATGTGATTTTTATATACATAGCAACAATATAAAAATGTGATTTTTTATATAGGTAGCGGCTAAGGACGATGAAAGTGACAAAAGGCGAGCACGACGAAGATTTCTATATAAGAAGAGTCGTGGCATTTAGTTTAGCTAATCGGTGAGAACTCCTCACTTTTATTTTTAATTTATAGTAAAAATATATACTAGGATGCAGACGGTGCTTAGCAGCACCCGACACCCATCGTCCACATACCATGGACGACTTGTATGCTTGTTTGTTGTGTTGTGAAGTTTGTTTGTGATGTTGATGAGAAATGGATAATAAAATATTCATGTGTTGAAATAAATTATTTATCATTAAAAATATAATTTTTAACGTGAATGTGATTAAATAAATATTCATTTACAAACCGGACGGTTTGTTTGTGTACACCTATTTGAAGGATATTACTTGGGACGATAAATTTTACACATCGCCCAACTGCACAAATAATATTCAGTGTTTGTGGATTGAAACCCCACACGGGTGTTGGGATGATATTTGACGCACACCAATCCCAATTGTTTAGTGGTATGTCGATCATTTGATTGACAGACTGTGTAAGCGCTAATTATTTATATTTAATGCTTATGCAGTTGTGTGTTGCACTTTGGATGATGGTTGATTGTTTATCGTTGTTATTATATACATGTGTTGTATGGAATCCATATAATTAACATTATATGGTAATTGATTGGGCCTCATTCCAATTTGGAAAATAAAGAATATTATAAAATAAAGATTCATGTGTTGAATAGAATAAATAGTCTTGTGTTGACGACGCTCATGTGTTGAGAATATTCATGTGTTGAAACTTATCATGTGTTGAGTAAAATATTTTAACAATAAAAATTTACATCTTTATCATAATTTTATAAAATATATTAAATAGAATAAATAGTCATGTGTTGACGATGCTCATGTGTTGAGAATATTCATATGTTGAAAGAAATATAGATTCATGTGTTGAATAGAATAAATATTCATTTGTTGAATAGAATAACGAAGTTATTGAAATATATAAAGCCGTGTTGACTAGAGATGCGCCATTTTGACGCGAACGATATTTATATCGATTATTTTCGTTTTTATTATGAATATAGAAAAGAAAGTGATTTCAAAATATAACGTTTTGAAAATATTATCATTTGTATATCGATGATGTGAAATATTCAATTTTGATTTGAAATTGAATACGAAGTTGAAATCGCTTCGAAAACGAATTTAAAATGATTTATAAAATACGTTTTGAATTGAAATCATCGAAATATATATAATATATATTATATATATTAAATGGCCTGAATAGAACGCGCCGCGGCAGTTCGCGAATTTCGACCATTGACTTTGAATTGACGTTGCGGGATATCCGACCGTTGGATTCTCCTAAAACCGGAACCGTCGGGTTCGTATCGAAAAGAGCTTTCCAATGAATATTAGAAATCTGAGATCTAATGGTTGGATTTAGAATTATGTCCAAATCAAATTTGGAAAAGGTCGCTGTAAGTGCAGTTCGATGGCCGTTGATGGAAATTGACTGTACGGGCCTTGATAAAATTATTAAAAATAGTAATAATTTGTGTAAAATCATAAGAAATGATTCGAGAAGAATTGGGATGAAAAACTCCATATTTGAAAAGATAAAAATTGATTTTTATCGAAATGAACTAGTTTTGAACTAGAATTAAAATCAATTAATTTTTGAAATAAATAAATTGAATTTGAAAGGGGTTTTAAAAGTAACCAGAATTTCCAACAATTGAATTGGAATGGATTTGAATCGAAGTTATCTTCGGAATATTTCGATGTTGGATTTCGTGATTATACATATATGGTTGTGGAAATTTGAAAGATATATTTTATATCGTTATTTCCAATACGATATTTGTTGGTTTCAGAATTTGATATTGAATATAAGCCGGTATATTTTCTATTCAGAGCCTTTTATTTAACATCAAATGGGATTTTGGGTTCGTCATGAACGGTGTCTTAAATAACACTGTTCTTGAACCCAGTTTAGAAAAGAATAAATCTTTTAATTAAGATTTAGTGAAATTATCCAGTTATTTAGTATTTAACTGGAATTGAATTTGAATTGGTTTTTGGGGTTCATAGTGAGCGGTGTTTTGAATAACACCTGTTCTTTAACCCGATTAACAATAGAAAGTGATTTTGGGTTTATCGTGAACCGTGCTTTAGATGACATTGGTTCTTTAACCCAGTTAAAGACAGGATATTGATTTTTGTGAAGATTAAAACTAAGTGGAGTTTTAATGAATATTTAATTAGATTGAAAAGTGATCGAGAAAGGAGTATCACCAGTTTTGCTCCAAAGCGATAGTTAAATCTTTGATTAGATTTGAATGTGAAATGGTAATTAATATTTACTGATAACACCGTGGTGTTAGATATGGAGTACTACCAGTTTTGCTCCATGGGGTGAATAGGTTGGGATTGGGAAATAAAATAAATAATTACTTCGGTGTGGTTCGCTAATCCCGACTAGTTTGGAAAACCTTAACATGGTTTGAAATGATATACAAAGGAAGATTAAAGAATAAATTTAGAAGAATCTATCTTTGATAAAATTAATGGGAACCTTTCCCTAAGAATGTGAATATCTGAATAAAGAATATCCTGAATTGGAATGCGGCATATGTTGTGTTAGTGTAGCACTTGTTTATTATATATGCGGGTTATTCGGAAAGGCCGGGTTTTTACCCATTTTGAATAACCGATTCGACGATATGTCGAAGAAGAAAACGGTAGTTGAAGACCGGAAGTCTTCACATCGTTTGGATGATTATTGATGATCTTGATTGGGCTGTACATCCAAGAGGAGGGAATCAGTTGGTGATCATCCAGACGTACTTGGAGATCGATGGATATGCGAGGAAAGTGCTTCCGGTTTCGTTTAGACCCAGAACGAACTTGTAAATGGACTGTGTGTCTGACATTGGATTTTATTCAGTGTTGATTGATCTTTATTAAATATTCATCTGTTTGGCGGCGAAGAATTTATTCTCTTGCTTAACGCCCTTCTCTGAGACGTACGAGCTCAGAGGTTGTATATCGATGGACATCAGTCGCATGGAGTGAATTGCCTGTGTGGCATGCCTAAGTGGCAAATGATCAAGGCTTCTGTTGAAAAGCAAAGTCTTCTGGTTGATGATCAAAGCACGGCCTATGCGGCGCAGCTACGGGATAGTGACTGCAGGGAGAACACGACGTTTCTTTCTAGCTAGTGGTGGTGTCAGTGCTTAAACTGGCTGACATTTATATACTTTTCATCTGTGTGGTTGTTGGAATGCGAGGCGCCTCGAATATATGGTCGATAACTGGCACTATGTGAGCCAACGTACAGACCATTATATAGGTCCTATAGGACCGGGAAACGTGTGCTCAGGAATTGTCAATCCTCAAAAGTAAGAGAGAACCGACCCTGAAGATCCAAGGATCGCTGTGTGTGGTCCTGAGAAATTTGCTAGAGTGTCTCGAACGGAGAGGAGCTTGCCCCTTGCCTCGACTCATAACGAAAATCCAATTTCCAATACGTGATATTGCGGTTTTATTCGTAGAGCCTAGTATGGCGACATGATATATGGTACCCAAATCGTCTATGATTGATATTTATGATTGAAATTGTTTTGAAACTATACACTTATGGTACCATCAAAATGATTTGTTTTAAACGTTCCAAGCATGTTTGGCTATTATAAGGGAAAACCCTATCCTCCGGCTTGCGTTGCATTGTGTGATGGGACCTGGGTCTTATAATAGATTCATTTTTCCAAAAAGCATTGCGCTGTTTTGTTATATGCACTAGTGTTATTGGGAGGAAACCCGTTCCGTGTCATACGGCTTGGTCCCTTGAATTACTCTCTTTTAGAATAAAGTTTTAAATAACTGTTTTAGTTCTAACACCAGTCACATGACTGACCTGGAGTTTATTGTTTTAACCTAAACTCTGGGTGCCCTTATTTTGACACAGGAAGCTAGTAGTTTTGGTTTTGCAGATTTATATTCATAGGATCCTGATTTACATCTGAAATGATATTCAGAAAGCTCTGTATCCATATATCTCCCTCAGTTGTGCTTTGTATTATTTTCCGCTGCGATGTATTTAAATGTAATTTAAATCTCTGATATTTTCTGTGTAATGTTTATTCATACTCTGTAATATTCTTGTATTCTGATGGAATTGTTGTAATAAGCAATGAAATGTTCTTCTGTTTGTGTTTTGATTCGTCTTGTCCTCAAAGGAATCCGCGCTTTCCCTCACGGGGAGGTTACGGGTCATCACATCCGTTGGGATCGTATGGACGGACACTACACCGTGGAACTGATTCGAAGTCCATCAGAGCTCGTTACAATTTATCGCAAAATAAATTGTCCGTCTGAATCAAGCGATGGTTATCGTTATTGACGATGATCGTCCAATGTGAGTAAAACTCACCAACTCTGAACAGATATATTTTTCTAACGTATATTTAGAACTGATAATTATCTGTTGATTGCTATGTGTTAACTGTTTGGTTGAATTGCTTGTGTATTGGTTGAAATTATAGATAACAATATATATATATAAATCGTTAATCGAATATTGATTCTGTGTATCAGAATATTTTATACTCGTGTTGTTTAACATCTGTGATGTAGGAAAACAGGTTGGAGGGATCCAATAGGATTCCTCGATATTTATAATACTGTTTGTTTTCATATATTGTGTTATATGATGTGGTGTATAATCTGTGATTTGATTATAATGACACTGGTCATGTTATTTGGTACTGTTGAATACCAAGAGAAATATTGGAATGAAAAAGGGGAATTTCAAACTGTGTATTGAAATAGAAGTGTAAAACGATTATTTACTTAGTAAATAAATAGAAGTATAAAGAAAGATATTTACTTAAAAAGTAAATAGAATTTATAAAGAAATATTTATTTGTTAAATAAATAGAATTAATAAAGGAATATTTATTTAGGAAATAAATAGAGTTATGAAGGAAATATTTATTTAAATAGAAGTATAAAAAGGAAATTGATGAGATATAATAAGGGCTAATCAAATTTGTTAAGACAAGTTAATTAATCGAATTAGTTAAGACAAGTTAGTTAATCAAATCAAGTTAAGTCGCGTTAATCGAATATGGTTGGTCTAGTCAAATTAATCGAAAGGAGTTAATCGAACATAGTTAATCAAAATGGAGTTAAACAAAAATTAGAATCTGACTGGAGATTAATAAGTTGAATGGTTTCCTAAGTATCGATTTGATGTTGGTTTCGGCCTTCGCGGTTTATACTTAGAAAGTTGTTCTCTTGTTAGTTTATAATTAGAGTCTGATAGATGTTGAAGAATAGTGATACGTAATTAAACAATGGAAATGTTTCCCAGTGTTAATAACGTATATTTTCTAAACATAGAAAATGAGGATATATATATGTTTGATGATTGGATCGATAATTCCATCTGGAAATAATGTTGTTGTTTGCACACCTGCTTTTCTTTGATAGTTAACTCACCGACTATCGAAGTTTTTGACAATTTTAACGTTGTTAATATGGAGAGACCGGTTGGATTATTATCCAAAGAAATACTCCGTATTGGCATAAGCGTTGCGAATCATACATGCCAAAGATAATTGAAGACGGAGTGAAGTGCAAGGGCTGTTATATAAATCTTAGGTAAAGATTGCCTAAGATGGATGTACTGAATAGTGCCTTCAGTTTGTCCAGTCCTAGGACAACTTGTATGGACGAAGGTCTAACAGAGTATATCTAATAGATCGCGTAAGTTGATCTCTTCAAACGTATTCACGTTTGGTGGCGGAGGAATTCATTTCTCTTAGCTGTATACCTGTGTTATTTTTGGGGAAATCAATTTGTGATTTGCCAGGTATGACGATGCGACATTCTAAGTGAATGAAGATGTGGCATGAAAAAGATAAGCGTAGCTTCTAGCCTCACAACCGAGAAATGACAAAAATCGGGCAGGCAGCATGGCTATGTAGGTTGCACCTATTAGGGTGTATAATCACCTGATCTAGAGTTTCATTTACTTATAAAAATCTATTGTTGATGCTGTCCCATTCGGGAAACGGTTCTGATCCCAACTGTTGGTGATATACATTCGAAACACTCAAGCGAAATGAATGGTCGGTCATGTGTGGCCGGGTTGCAAGATGTTCTTGTTGAACCCAATGTATTCCTCTCTAGAGGTACACTAGCGAAAGGTGGTTCCATACCTTGTCATAGTTGGAAATCCATTACCCAATACGTGCTTGCGGTTTTGATTGTATACTATATATGTAGAACGTGAGATGAAAGCGTTTCTGCTAGATGATTATTATATTGTGGTTGATAGACATTATTATAATATCAAAAGGTTTTTTATATAAAGATGTTTTGGATTCCCATAAGGGAAAAACCCATTCCGTTATACGGTGTGGTCTTATGAGATATCGTTTACTTGTTCAAACTATTTTAAACTGGTTTACTCATACCAGTCTCCTGACTGACCCGGAGTTTATTTCGTTTTGTTTTCCCTAAACTCTTGGGTGCCCAATTTTGTACGGGCAGTCAAGTAGTCGGGATTTACAGATACTTGAAGAGCTGGAGCAGGAGGCTTCAGGATTTTATATAGCTATTGTTATTCTGCTATGTTGTAAGTGTTGTACTTGATAATGATATGTATATTCAAATACAAATCTTTTATTTTAAAGTTATGTTATATTTTATTCGTTCCGCTGTGAGATTCGTGTTCACTCTGATGTTGTATTTTCTTCTTCTTCTTCTATTCTAAGTTTCCATCTTATCTATTCTCACCCTCTAATTTCTTTCATTAACCATCTAGTATTTTCGACTCTTGATGTTCGATATGTGTTGTATATCGGATAATCAAGGTCGCTAATTTTCGGGTCGTTACAACCTAGGTAGTCACCCCTAGAAATTGGCAGAGGTGGCTCTCGAACCTAGGACCTATGTCTCATCCCAATTCGCCCACCTCTAACCAAGTATTCCATAATATATTCGTTTCAAATTCATTTTAATACGAATTCAATTTCATTTCAATTTTCAAATCAAAATTAAATATTCCTTAATATATTCGTTTTTAATTCATTTTTAAATGATTTTAATTTCATTTCAATTTTCAAATCAAAATTGAATATTCCATATCATTATAATATTGAAATGATAGTATTTTCAAAATATCATATTTTGAAATCCATTCTTTTCGATATTCATTATAAAATGAATAAAATCGATCGATAAACCCGTTCGGGTTAAAATGGCGTTTAACTACTTAACACGGCTTCACTTTTCAATAATTCCGTGTCCATCCAAAATCGGACATCAAAATCACATTTTAATTATTCACTGAATATTATTTTAAAATATTCATTAATTCTGAACTAGAATCAGACTCAATCAATTACCATATAATTTCAGTTATATGGATTTCATACATCGCATGTATGCAACAATAATGATAAATAATCATTAAAAATTCATACAACATCCAGAGTGCATTTTACAACTGTATAAGCATTAAAATAAATAAATAAATAATGCTTATAAAGTCTGTCAACCCATCGATTGACATACCACTAATTATTGGGGTCAGTGTATGTCAAATATCGTCCCAATACCCTTGTGGGATTTTCAAACAACAAATACTGATTATTATTTGTGAAGTTGGGCGATGTGTATAATATTATCGTCCCAATCATCATTAGTTAAATAAGTGTACATAAACAAACCGTCCGACTTGTAAATGAATATTTATTTTATTTTATTTTCATGATAATTTTATATACATTTTATATAAATAATTTTATACACAACAATATCAATCAATTACAGCCCCATCACAATCCGAACAAACAATCAACCATGGTTTGTACAAAAATAGTGTCGGGTGCTACTAAGCACCGTCTGTAACCTATTATATAATAACAGTAAAATAATTTGAGTGAGAAGAAGTTCTCACAGTCGGTTTCCACTCCGCCAGTTTTTTTCTTCTGAATTTCAGGTACGGTTCGGGTTTGAATTTGCCTAAATTTCTAACTAGCTCCAAATTAGACCCGGTTAGTCTAGTTGTGAAGCTCTCGTCCCCACAATCTTAAAGGATTTAGTTTCACGCGATTTGGACCTCGCATGGAAAAGATATTGCGTTATAAACATTTGAATAATTAATATGATAATTATTTAAATTAATTAAGTTAAATAACCTTTTAACAACGTTTATAACAAAACGTTGCCTCCCCAAATCGATTTTCCAGATAACGTCTTTGGCTATTAAGGTTGCTTACCGCCGCTACTCCCATGACCGTGACCCCCATCGGACGTTGCCACTTCGTAGGCCATCGAGAGCTCCTCCTTCTCCACGAATTTTGGCGCACTCGAAGGCCATCCTCGGCCTGGAACATTACTGGAACGACGCTACTTCAAGGGGAAAAATCGAGCAGATTAACCCATGATTTTCGATCAACCAAGTATAGATTTGAAGATCTAGAAGAACTCTATGATTTTCGCTTTACAATCATCGTCTAATTTGCTATGTTTTGAGAGAAATTTTGAGGGGAAGTAAGGAGCATTTTCCGCCGTTTGTTTTGTGAAAGGCGACGGGTTCTGAGGAGTGAGGATTAGGGCTCTAGATAATTAATATATATAATATATTATAATGGGTGCGTTTTTTAGAGGTCCCCATTAAGTTTCAAAATATAAAAAAAACCCGGTCATAAACTTATTGTAAATTAGGTCCCTATTTTTTGAAAAGTCATAAAAAAAATATAAAAAAATATAAAAAAATCACGTAAATTCGTATTTAAATAAAACATGTAAACACTAAAAAATTCAGAACAAAAAACCATCAAATAAGGCGTCAAAAATAAAAAAAACAGAAAAAAACGAAATTTCCAGTTAAATGCATAATAGTATGCACATATATCATTTTCCTGCATACATCCGTGCATATTTTTCACTACATACATCTTCGTTGATTTTTATTTATACAAAAATATGCTTATATGTGTGCAAATATACCCAATATTTGCACACATTTGTGCAGGTTTAGTTTCAAAATTTCAAACCGAACACAGCTTACGGAAAAGTTGCATACATATATGCAATTATCAGTAATAATTGCATAAATGTATGCAACTATTTTTTTTATTTCCGTAGAATCCTTAAATTATTTCCATATTTTAGAAATTTTTTTTTACGAAGGAACGTACTTTTTTAAAATAAAAATAAAAAAAGGCGGAAGTAATAAAATAAGGGGCGGGTTTAAAATTTTCAAATCTTTTTTTTTTAGGGTGCGTTTTTTACAGGTCCCTATTAAGTTTCAAAATAGAAAAAAAACCCGGTGATAAAAACAATATAAAATACATCCCTATTTTTGAAATTCAGCTGAAAACATTCCAGTTCTACCCTTTTGCAATTACAAAACTTTCCAACTCATCATTTAATCATTCAAACCGCACCTTTAATCTCGCTCAAAACCGTATTTCCATGATTTTGCAAAACAATCAATCAAAAAATCGCTGTTTGACTGATCAAAAAATCTATAAAAAAAACGTAATGAAGAATCAAAAGCCGATGGTCATAGTTTTAATGAAGATCATGCAAATATTCAAAATAATTGCACATTTATATGCAACAATGATCAGTAGTAGTTTCCTAAAAAGAATATTTACAGATTAATTGTTTGCAGTTACTACTTGTTTCTTACAGTATAGACATGCCAAAATATTTAGTACAAATGAGGCAAATGAATGTTCAAAAAACTGCATACATTTATTCAGATATAACAAATATTTGCATACATTTCAGCTTGAAAAAAAACTGGTAATTAAAACCAAATTTACAACAAGATACTGAACTGATTGTATTACATCACAAAAATGTTTACAACAAATGGTAAAAGTCAACAATAAAACCAAGTGTCTTTTGAAGAACAAGTTCTTTTGTTATGGCCCAGCTTACTCCAGAAACCACTTCTAGTACTCCTAATGTGCGATTCCATTCCCAAGCTTCAACAACATTAATACACCAATAATCGCAGGAACACTGTTATACAAAGAAGAAAATCAAAATTAGTAAGCCTAATGTGCGATAATCAAATTACATAAACATCTGCAGATCAATATAAATACATGCGTACGTACAGTTCAGCAAAATAACAATAATATATGCATATTTATATGCAAGGATTCTAAATATATGCATACAAATATGCATATATTTTAAATATATGTTTTTCTGTGTGTTTGGGAAAACGTTGCATGCAGATATGCATATATTTAGAATATACGCATATTTGTAGGCAATTTTTTAACAGAAATGTTGAAAAGAGATAATAAAGATATATGCATATTTGTATGCATATATCTATAATATATGCATACATGTACTCAACTTTTCTGAGCACATGCAAACCCAAATGTTCTAACAATAGTTTCATACTTGAATTTGTCGATAAACATGCAATTTTTTAAATAAATGATCGATCAAATTAGATTAATATTAATATATGCGTACAATTCAGCAAAATAACAGCAATATCTGCATATTTATATGCAAGTATTCTAAATATATGCATACAAATATGCATATATTTTAAATATATGTTTTTCTGCGTGTCTGGTAAAAAGTTGCATACATATATGCATATATTTAGAATAGATGCATATTTGTAGGCAATTTTTTAACGGAAATGTTGAAAACAGATAATAAAGATATACGCATATTTGTATGCATATATCTATAATATATGCATAACTGGACTCAACTTTTCTCAGCACATGCAAACATAAATGTTCCAGCAATAGTTTCATACTTGAATTTGTCGATAAACATGCAATTTTTTAAATAAATGATCGATCAAATTAGATTAATATTAATATATGCGTACAATTCAGCAAAATAACATTAATATCTGCATATTTATATGCAAGGATTCTAAATATATGCATACAAATATGCATATATTTTAAATATATGTTTTTTTGCGTGTCTGGTAAAAAGTTGCATACAGATATGCATATATTTAGAATAGATGCATATTTGTAGGCAATTTTTTAACAAAAATGTTGAAAACAGATAATAAAGATATATGCATATTTGTATACATATATGTATAATATATGCATACTTATACTCAACTTTTCTGAGCACATGCAAACCCAAATGCTCTAACAATAGTTTCATACTTGAATTTGTCGAGAAACATGCAATTTTTTAAATGAATAATCGATCAAATTAGATTACTATAAATATATGCGTACAATTCAACAAGATAACTCAAATATCTGCATATTTATATGCGAACGATTCAGCAAAATAACAATACTGTTCTAACAATAAGTTTTTCTTCGGGTCTGGAAAAAAGTTGCATACACATATGCATATATTTGAAATAGATGCATATGTGTACGCAAATTTTTAACAGAAATGTTGAAAACATATAGTAAGTTATGAAATTAAGTAAACAGAAGGACAAAAATTAAAAATCGACATCAAGAGGATCAAAATTTAAACAAACCTGAAATCCATATTCTCAACAAACCACAAAACCACACAGTTTCATCCCCTTCCAAAACTCAAAGCCACAAGGAGCCGTCCATCACAGTTCCCTCTGCCAGGCCCCTTTCTGACCAAGCCAAGTCCACTGTTCTTCCATCAGAAGATCCGCAAAATCAACTCAACTCCAAATTCCAAACAACAAAAACACCTGAAATCCAATTCGATTCAACTCCAAAACCAAAATCACTGTTTCTAAAAATCCGTATTAATATTAGTTTCATACCTGTTCTCAATTTCTGAAAATACGCTTCGGAAATCGAAAAAATCAAAGAAAAAATATCGCAACTTGTTTGATTGTAGAGGGAATTCTTTTTTGATACTTTGGATTTGTTGATTGAAGTAGAAATGGAAGAAGTTTCAAGCCGCCATTAACAAGGAAGAAATTTGAAGATGACGGCGCCGCCATGACAGACAACAATATGATGCGTGAAAAAAAATGAAACCCTAATACGTGTTTACGCGGAGACTAATTACATCATCAATTAGTGAAAAGGGCATTTCTGGTATAAAAAAAATCACTGTTTGAAAATAGGGATGAATTTTATATGTTTCAAAAGGGGAGGATGTGAGCCTAATTAAGTTTAGTTTTAAGGATGTGAGCCTAATTTTCACTTTTTTTTATATATAAATTAGGTCCCTACTTTTATCCTATAAAAATGTTGCACACATGTGTGCATTTTTTTGAGAAATTTGCACATTTGGATGCAAATAAAAATGAACTGAAATATTAAGTTAAATCTATCCGTTGGAAGAACTGCAGTTAATTGCATATATGCATGCAAAAAAGTCAAAAAGGTGCATAATATTATGCATTTAACTGCAGTTTTTTCTGTTTTTTTTTGCTGTTTTCTTCTTTCTGACATTATTTTTGTTGTTTTTTGAACTGAATTTTTTGTATAATGCATAATTTATTTTATTACTAATTTACGATTTTTTTTTATTTTTTTTAATTATTATTTTATAAGTTTTGAAAACAGGGACCTAATTTATATTAAGTTTATGACCGGATGTGAGCCTAATTAAGTTTCAAAATAGGGACGTGAGCCTAATATTCACTTTTATAATATTATTTTAATTCAAAAATAACTTGGTTTCCATTCGAACTCCAAATCAAACCCAACGACTGTCGCCCCTAGCTAAATACCCCTAGTCCGGACATAATGGGAAATGTTCCGTAAGTCAATTTGACTGTTTCGATCAGTTTTTATCAAAATTAAACTATAAATTAATATTATAGTCAATATTGAATTTGAACGAACATTTTAATTTACCGGGGCCACATACTGACTCCCAAAATTCCAGAAAAATAAATCTAGCTATGTTTTGAGGATATAGTCCTAACAAAAATAGTTTCGTTGAATTTGGAGACCGTTTGAAAAATGGCCATTTTCGAGTCGGTTAAATTCAAACTGAAATTACGAAACACGTTTAAATTCGCCACTCACATATTAACTCCAAAAATTATGAAACTTGAAACATAACAATAATTTGACATTTCAAATCCAAAACAAGTGTTTTCGTCGAAAACGGAGGTCATTTGCAAAATGGCTATTTTTAAGGGCTTTATATTATATAAAATATGTATAAATTCCATAGCGTCTATTTTAAATTTTAAACTGGACATAACTTTCAGTTTATATTATGAAATCTCAATTTTTCAAATTCATAAGAAAGATATAATTAAACATATTCAAATATTTCTGGTTTTATCGAAATCCGATTTATTTTGAATTCTGTACATTCAATTGAAATTTAAACTCGAATTTTCAAACTGCCGTGTCATTTTAGGCTCATTTAATAACTAAAATAAATTTATACATTCTAACTTCGATTCAAATAAATTTTTAGTCATTATTATTTAAAATAAATCGTTTTAAATATCCAAAATCCATTAAAATAGCCAAAATAAAAATTTTAAATTGGTTCTGAAAATCCGGTTTGTTACATCTGTCCTATAAGAGAATCAGACATACACGGACTGGACACCTTATAGCTTCGGACCGAGCCGGACAACGGACTATCATGTCCGATATACAACCCTAATTCTTCGTTCTAGAGAAATCACAGTGAAAAGAACAAATATCTCATCTTTAACCTTTGGCAAACTGGTCTTAATTTATCCAGTATCGTGTGAATACATACATACTGACATATAGCTATGCTTATACAATTTCCCCATCATATGCAATGAGGTAATATAGGAGTAACTGATTGTAGTATGGACTAAACTTCCCATTAATGAATCCAAGCTAAGACAATCACACTGGATTATGTACAATACAACTCATTTACATTAGCACCTCCTCACTCCTATTCGAACAAGTGATATAGGTATAGTCAATATCACGTCCATACAATAATTATTCAAATTTCTTCCAAACATTGGATTGTTAGGTAAGATCCTTACCATTTAATTACAAAAGAAATCAACCTCTACAGCTATATTCATCACTTGACCGTGTGCGTAGCACAGGTCACACACGAGTTATAATAATGTCTATCAAACCACGAATATAATAGGAATATAACTGGAAAGCTTGCATCACACTTTCCAACATAGTTGGTATACAACTAAAAATGTACGTCTCATATTGGAGATTGGATTTCCAACAATGACTTGGTATGGAACCACCTTCCAATTAATGTCCACTAGAGATGGAACACTAGGGTTCAATAATTACATCTTGCAACTCGGCCCTACGTGGCCAACCACTCATTCAACTTGAGTGTACCGAATATATCACCACCACATTTGTTGGCCGTCCGACCGTACTCATTATGAAGCATACAAAAAGGACATCGATTTCTCAAGATAGATGATGATATACCCTAAATGGTATGACCAACGTAGGCATGTTGCCCACTCGATTTTAGTCATATCCGGATTGATAAGGCTTGAGGTCACGATTACCTTTTGGATAGCACATTCAACATTGAATGCCACGTTGCTAGATCCCGTCAATCACTAATTGATTTGTACAAATATACTTTGGGTTTGAGCTAAAAGAAGTTGCATTCTCCTCCAGCATACTTGGTATACTTGTAAAAATCAATGTACGTGATCTTAGGAAAGACTATGCCAGACATTCGTCCATACTAGTTCATTCTGAGACTGAACAAAACTGAAGACCTCATAACAAGAGGTCTACCGTTCTGGGTTTAATTCTGGTAATTAACCAGAGATATCAACGAGCAACCCTCTCGCTTCGAAGATCTATGTCTTCAAATCATTTCATGATTATCCCTACCAGTTAGATTTCGAATGCAAAGTCGGTTCAAAGTGGTTTGGGTCTAGTTCCCACTCCGTTCTCTTCGAACTAACTCGTCAAAAGTCCAAAAGCAACATTCACTAATAGTTGGGTCTTTTAACTATCAAATAAAAAACAGTACAGATCTGTACTTCAGTAGCTCGGGAACTATTAATTTGACCATTCATTAAGATCAATTCATCGATTCTTAAAGATCAAATTCATATTCTTATCTCAATTGGATAACTATTTTCTCAAATCCCTTATGTTTTCGTTACTTTGAAAACATATCCAACACTTAACATTTTCATAATGAACTTATTCACAAAACTTGTCTCTTTATTTCCTTTTTATTTCCGTTACGATGGAAATATCGCTATATATACATAAAATCCCTCTCTGTTTCCTTTACTTTGAAATAACAATATATATTTATAAAGTCTCTTTTTGTTTCATTTACTTTGGAAATATTCTATATACTCATAACTAATTGGTATAGATTTAATCACCCATTATTATATAGCCAGAACAATGTCATATGACACATGGTTTATAATATAAACTTAAACAGCTTAATTTGACTTCAAAACTCTATTGAATCAGCTTACGCCGACATTTATGGGAATGATAATTAAATTCAATATTTCCATTTGTTTCCAAACTAGCTTAACCACTTATGTTCATTTCCCCAAAAATTACAACCATTTACTTATTTCTTCTAATTAAGTGTATTTATAAAACATATTATTTTCATTACTTTAGAAAATAGTGTCATTTACTTAATTGAATGGTGTAAATATAACCGCATTTTATATCCAGGCCAAAAAATGTCAGTTGATACCTTGTTTATTTCAAACTAAACAGTTTTTCTTAAATCTCTCAAAATCTTTGCAAATAATATTGCAACATTTCTTATGGAAATAATAAATTGTTTCCAACATCTTCACCATTACAAACTAGTACCAGTTCTCAGATAAACGTGAAGTCATTCAAGTTGGGTATTTTATTTACCTCTCATATCTTAATCGACAACGTTCTAATCTTAAGATGGATACGAGTTTATAACCCAAAACTAGCATTATTTATAATATCACACAATCTCATTTATTATTATATTAGAACATGGTTTTATAAACTATTCATATTTTTGGAATTCTCTTCTCAAATATAACTACTGTTATGTAATACGTTGATTAAGTAACTACTTATTAAAACATCACCTTTAAGTTGATTCAATTATTAAGCAAAACGGTTATTAAAAACCCTCGCATTAGCTTAAACCTCTTTATAAACTTTTTTTTATAAAGTTTCGATTTTGTTATAAATAGAATCCTTTTGTCAAAGTCCTTATAAGTTATATTTCAAACTTATTTAGTCGTATCTCCATAAGCTTCATTATTACTTAAAATATTCGAATTTACATTGAATCATTAGGATTTAACTCGCATAACCCATTTCAGTTTTCCATTTTGATTTCACTTCATACCTTCCGCCTTCTAAGCTTTAACTCCATTATAGACCTTTCTTAAGTTATAAATCAAATTATAAAGTCGCTTCAATAGTTGAAATCATTGACAGCTTATTTAAAAATTTGGTTTTCATAACTTCGTACAACTTAGGTTTTGATACAACTCTTTAACAGAATTCTTTACATTCTTGAAGACCTTCTTTTGATGTGACGATCCCAAAACCCCGTGACACGGTGTTAAGGATAATCATTGGAATATAACACATTAATCATCATTAGCAGATCACAAATAATAGCATAAACAGAAAATAGGATAATTTACACAAATATGACAGCGGAATCATATAGATATCATCACATCAGAGAAGCACAGTACATGATACAACTTAACGCATAATGATACATAATCAGTCACCATCGCCTGAGACAGAATCATACATAAAGAGTACACAAAATAAATATCAGTCTACATCGCCAATGGCGGAATCATAATATAGATACAATAATGGCGGAGAAAATCCAAGTCAGCACGGTGTAGTCAAGCCTCGCCATGAGCCAAAAGTGCATCAGAAACCTGTAACTAGGCTGCCCGTGTGAAAATGAGGGCACCCGAGTTTGCAAGGTGAAACAAACTACGAGTTAGTCATGGGACTGGTATGAGAAATCTACTTAACTTATTAACAACAATAATAAGGCAAATCAAAGGACCACGCCACTTTCGCGGAACGGGTTTACTCCAATGAGTGCTAGTGCATGAAATAAAGTAAATGATTAAATCATCGCAATGCTTTTTATAGAATGAAGCCATTATAAGACTCAGGTCCCATCACACAATGCAACGCAAGCCGGAGGATAGAATTTTTACCTTATAATGGCCAAAAATGCTTCATACGAATAAAACAAAAGTGTTTGATATTATTACTAGTGTATATATGTTTCAAAAGAAAATTCAATCATAAATATCAATCCTAGGCGGCATAGCTACCATCTACTATGTCGCCATACTAGTAATACAATCACATCCGCATATTTCGTATTGGAAATTGGATTCCTTCATGAGTCGAGGCAAGGGACAAGCTCCTCTCCGATTTGAGACACTCTAGCAAATGTCCCAGGACCCCACTATGATCCTTGGATCTTCAGGACCGGTCCTCTCTTACTTTTGAGGATTAGTTATTCCTAAACACATGTTTCCCAGTCCTTACAGACCTATAATCGAGGCGCCTCGCATTCCAACAACCACACAGGTGAAAAGTATATATAATGTTAGGGCTGGTAGGTCACTGACACCACCTTAGCTAGAAAGAAACGTCGTGCTCTCCCTGCAGTCACTCTCCCGTTTTTGACTCATACCGAGGTGTGAGGCTCGCGAATTCACGTTATACACAAAGCTACGTCACACAGACCATGCTTTTATCATCAACCACAAGACTTTGCTTTGCAACAGAAGCCTTGATCATATGCCACTTAGGCGTGCCACACAGGCAATCCACTCCATGCGACTGATTTCTATCAATACATAACCTCTGAGCTCGTACTTCTCAGAGAAGGGCGTTAAGCAAGAGAATAAATTCTCCGCCGCCAAACAGATATATATTTAACAGAGATAAATCAGCACAAAACAAAATCCAATGTCAGACACACAGTCCATTTACAAGTCCGTTCTGGGTCTGAACGAAACCGAAGGCACCAATTCCTCGCATATCCGTACCATCAACAGTATGTTTGGACGGCTACTACTTCAGTTCCTTCATGGAAGCTGTAACACCCCGCCTCCGCTAGGGTCACTCGCAAAGGAATGCACTAGCTTTAGAGGGGCATTATTGGTAAACATGCACAGAAATATCACAAGACAGAACATATAAAATAGCGGAAGTAAAACCGAACTTTCATAAACATTAATAATTAAGGTCTAAAGCCTTTTACATCAGAGTACATCAAAACCTGTCTTGCAATAATAAAGAAGCATAAAAACCTTTTCATAAATTATTCCCCAAAATAAAGCGGTGAAGCAGCCATAGCCAAGAGAAGACCAAGCTATACATCAAGCTATACATGATGACCTTCAAGCATAGGAGGCCAGAACTAAACAACATCATTTCCTCCCTGGAACCTGGGGGGGGGAAACGGAAGACAAAGAGGCGAAAGAAAACGGGGTCAGTCATAAAGACTGGTAAGTCCTATCTACTCCCAGTATAAAAACAGGTAAAGGTAACATGAC